>VDFB02281492.1:732381918-732601525 GCA_007258455.2 Sequoia sempervirens | reverse complement strand
TCCAGTCATTGAATCATTCTTCAAACTAACTTTCAAATTTGTAATGGTTGCAAACTCTTCAAGTGATTTTTGAAAAAAATATCCATCTCCTTCACTGCTTCATCACACAACCTCCAAATACCATCCATCTTACCCAATAGTAGATCCTGGAAGATGCACCTACCAATCTTTCTCTCAGTGGTGTCACTCACTTTGTACCTTCTCCCTAGCTTAATCTCTATTGTAGGACAATGCACATAGACCTCATCCTTGTTAGTAACCAACACACTTTATTACTCTCCTTCCTCTAGCTTTAAGATGGATCAAACACTTGCAACCAATAACTTAACAAACCACCAGATCAACCAGATCTAATACCAATTGATGTAGAGCATCAATGAAATTTGAGGGTTCCAAAGACCGAAAACACAAAATTGAGAAGATCATTATTCATTCCCCCAAAATTCACTTCTTTGACACTTGGTTTTCCACATGAATAAAAGAAATCAAATCATCAAATCAGGGTTCTAACCTCTTACCAAACCCTAATTAACCACAATCATCATTGTTTTGATACAAACAAAGAAAAAACCCTCCTTCAAAAACACAAACTTATCAGCTTCTTCATTGCTTACAGAAAAAGGCCAAATTCCTTGTAGTAGTCCATAGACCTAAAACTAGGCATAACTTCATAACCTGATTGAATCTTCAGAGACCAAATAAATTTTTAAGAACCCATTACAACCTTATTGAACATACTTTCAACTTGAGTACTATTACTTCAAAAAAAAGAAGCTTAAAATTGACTTTCCTAGAGAAATGGGCTCCAAATAGGCCTAAATTACAAAACATTCACCACCTAATCCACTCCAAAACCTTAAATAACTATAAAAAAGTACTTTATTAGGCACTCAAACTACAAATTCAACAACTTGTGAAGATTTAAAGTCTCTTTATTACACCAAAAAAGTAAAACCCTCATTCTTGGCCACCTTGAACTAAGTAAATAGGGGTTTTAGGGTTCTATGCTTTCCAAACCTCCAAACACCTTGCCACTACTCCAGATCTCTTTAAATATGTTTGCACAAGATCTAGGAACTAACATCTAGCCTCCTTGAATGCATTTTTAACAGTTTCTAACTTGGTGCCATCAATTTTCATGGAAACTACTAAAAATTCTCTGAGGGCAACAACACAACCTTTGTAATCTTGCCTTCCCCTACACCTTTTGTGAACCCCAATCCTAGACCTGTACAAACACAATAAATGAACACATTATTACATCAAAATGCAAGTCAAGATAGAATTTCCCCATAAAATCCATTAATCAATGCTCAAATAGGAAATGAAAGCAATACACAATAAGAAATCAATAAAAGAGATTAAATCCTATTAAAAAAAAGAAAACTCTTGATGTTATGGGGGAGTTGGTGCCAATTTTATGTGGAAATTGGCCCTTTCAATACTCCTAAGAAATCTTGTTGAAAATTTGGTGATGGTGATCCACTTGGTGATTGCTTCAAATGACTTCCATGGGGAAAACCTCCAATAACTTAGCTACAATTGATGGATTTGATGCAAATGCTAAAAATCTATTTTGAAAATGGAGTATAATAACTTTGCTCAAATTGTGGATGTTATAAATGAAGGATGAGCTCTCTATTTATAGAAGAATGTGAAGAGAGAAAAGGAAAAAGGGATGAATGTGGGACTAGTTCCCACCCAATGAGAAGAAGCCACATGTCATCATGTGAATGGTTGAGGAATGAGCACATTTTGGTAAGTGTACAATTTATTGCAATTAGGTGAATTTTAAAATGTGGAAAAGACATGTTGGAGGGAGAGGAAAATGCATTAAAGACCACTTGGATCAATGCAAAAGGACTTGCAAGGGGAAATCAATGCCTTGTTGGATGTACAAAGTCCACTTGGATTTGAATTCAAATTTGGGGGAATATTCTTCATTATGCCATGTTGAGAGAAAATAGAGATTTAATAAATGTATTAAATCTATTTTCATGTGCAGGTGGCAAAACATGGAGGATGGGACATGCATTAGAATTAAATTAATCAAGGGTCAATTAATTTAATGAATGATTAGATGATGTGACTATTTCCACTTAGATTTCTAGGTTGATTTAAATCAAAAGATGAGAAGAAAATGATTTAGAGATTTAATTAAATAAAGATATTTGATTTATTTACTTAAAAGGGACGAAGTTAGATTAAATTAAATAAGGTTTAGTTCAATTAATTTAATGAGATGAATTTAGAGATTTAATTTAATAAAATGAATTATTTAATTAAATAGAGGTAATTAGATTAAATTAATTGATTTAATTAATACGAGAGAATGAATTAACTAGATAAACAATTTATTTAATTAAGGGAGAAAAACTGATGAATTTAATCAAATAAGGGTATTTGATTAAATGGTTAGACTGGGGGATGATTTAAGATGAAATGGTGTTAGTAGTCAGGATTAGATGTGTAATGTCAATAGGTACATTTTCCATGTCTACATTTTTCCCCTCTTTGAAGCAGAGTACTCATTACTTTCCAAACTGCATGGCCATTAGAGGCAACAATGCTGGGGTTTAGTTTGAGATGCCAAGACAAGCTAGGATCTATATTTTTTTCAATGAATTTTAACATAGTGACCTTCCTAATGCAAGAAGAGGTGAGGGAGATCTATTCCCACGAGCATAGATCTCGGGAGATTTTTAGCCTTTTGGGTGAGCTAATTGAGCAGGAGCAAGAGTGGCTTAGTGTGATGGTACTTTGGTATATTTCCTATGCATCGCTCGTGCAGACACATTTGAACATGATGATAACACTTACTGAGAGGTGGCACAATGAGACCTCCTTCCACCTTCCAACGAGCAAGGCCACAATCACCTTGGAGGACACGTGGTAGTTTCTCAAACTATCAATCCACAGAGATTAGGTGATTTTTGACTATGATGCCACGAGGGAGGCGTGCTATGATGTTATAGGAATCGACAAAATTGTCTTTTGTGAGGGTTAGATTGAGCTAGAGTGACATAGGCCTATCGTTTCAGCCTACCATCTAGCTATTGCAGCCACCATATTGGGTCTTGTCGCACTAGATTGGCGAGGCTGATATTTCAGTCCTAGATGGGGGCTTTCTTGGGCACACATGGTTTGGTGATGAATGACACTATTTGCATGGGGGCTAGTTCTAGTGGCCTCACTCTATAGAGATTTGCATACATTTTCTTACATGGATGGCAAAGCACTCGATGCGGTGGTCACACTCTTGCACATCTGGGCATGGGAGTACATCTTTGTGCTTCGCTTGAGAGTTTTTCCTATTCCGATGGAGCTAGATGATCTAGTGGTATGACAGTACAAAGGAGGCATCTTATTTACAAAGACAAGACAACACAAGATTCCTCATTGGAGGAGGGTTCTTGATGACATGTAGGTGTTCACATGGTAGCCATACCTCAGGCTTCCAGCTTGGTTTGATGATGCATTATAGCTATTCTTTACCCACCAGGATAGATTGATGTAGGGTAGGGAGAACATGATGATTGAGATATACCTACTAGGTAGAGTCCAATGATAGTTTGGCAAGCCATAGGATAGGCCAAATGATTAGCACATGACCATTGTTGTGAGGAAAATGAGCTAGGGCTCCTAGGGCTGGTACATACCTACCCATGAGGCAAAATAAAGCTTTATGTAGCTGGTGGCTAGACCATGGCCATATGATCAAGGATAGGATGATCCTGGAATGACACAGGAATACAAAGATTGGTTCTGGCCACCACTCAGACTTACAGTTCCAAGGACACCATCTCCTCGACATAGAGCTAGGGGTAGGGGAGTAGGATCAGGGAGGAAAAGGGCTAGGGCTAGATTAGCTAGGTAGAGGGCTAGGGCCAAGACTGCAGGTTCAGGATCAAGCTCTCCCAGGACACCAGGATGGAGATCAGAGGTAGCACTAGGACTAGGGACAATACGATGGTCACAATGGGAATGATGGTCATGATGGTCATCATGATAGGGCCCCGAAACCACCTAGATATGGAGACTAGGATCAGCCCCCTACATAGCCTCTAGGACAACCAAACCCTAGAGATGGGTTGATAGCGCAGTTGTAAGCCTAGGTACAAGCCTTGAATTTTGAGAGAGACCAATTGTGGGCTGAGTGGAACCAAGTGGTCCTATAGAGATAGGCTACCGAGCTGCAAGTAGCAACATAGATGGGAAGATGTTAGTAGATGGAGAGTTTGTCTGCCTCTACCTCCAAGACCATAGTGCCACTTAGAGTGTACAAAGAAGCCATATAGGAAGCAAATTATTATAGGCACCACCACCACTAGGCCATGGGTTGCTGAGTTTTCATAGAGGATAGGGCACAAGTTGGCAGAGGAGCACAGTGAGAGGGCAGGTGGCAATGATGTGGGTAGCTAGTAGTGACAACCCTAGTTTTGATCGAGACATGATTCTTTTTGCACTTGATGAGCTTGTTTTTGATAACCCCATGGGCCATTTTGTACTTATTGACACTACATATGCACTAATCTGATTCTTTTGTACCATGAAAATATATTTATTTGATGATATATATGATATACATGATGATTCAATGTGATATGATGTGTGTACTTTATATGTTATAGATGCATTTATTTCTATATGTGATGCAATGATGATAATATTATGATGCTATATGATGCAATTATTTCTTTGAGTATCTTTTAATGTATGATGTATGGATGTAATCTATATGTGGTGCTGCTAAATGTGATGGTCTATGATGATTTATGAGATGATTATGTTTTATGATATACAAATTCAATGATGTGATGATATGATATGTGATATGATGTGAATGCACTAATTATGCAACTAAAAAATCTATATTATGCTCCTATTGGATAATGATGAAATGTAATATTTTTCTTTTCATTTTTCCTCATGCACTTTTAATGGATGTCATGGTGATACAAAATATGATAATATGGATGATGCTTTTATATGTTGTGATTATGTAATGGATATTATGGATAATGCTTATATGTGTACAATGAAAATGATACTTATATGTGATAATGATGTAAAATGTATGTGAATGCTTAGAATAACTACTCTATATTATGCAAGTTATGGAAGATGCAATGCAATGTGATATGATTTATTTCCTTCATGATATGATATGCAATATGCTAACAATTTATGGATGTAGGATGGGTTCCTATATGATGATTTTGATTAACTATCATGGTACCATGTTAGCACAAGAAAAGATGGAAGGAAAGGAGATGAAAAAATAGATAGAATCCAACAAGTCCATGGTCCAAGTAGACTTTATTGGAGATGATGATGCTATAGATGATGTTTGCTTGCTGAGAGTTGGGATTTTCAAAGGGAAAAATACCTTATGTTTGATAATACACATAGGTGTGATGGGTCAAGATATAAAGAACCAGGATGGAATTGCACCTAGTGTGATGGACTTTGACGTGACAATCAGATAGTAGTACTCCTGTTCACACCCAGTATACAAAACCCTACCCAGAGTTTAGTTCTGATATATTAAACACCTTAGACCAAAAAATAGAAAGGTGAGCCTTCCTATGTGGTAAAAAAGGCACTCAAAACATCCTCCCTACAAACCAAACAAAGCACACATAACCAAGGTTATTTTACAAGAATATCCAACAAGCATAGCAGACAAAAGATAATGATCGTTGCCCCATTCCTATCTCTCTAAGTCCTTCGTTTAGACATCATCGAGAGGTTCTTGGAATGAGAAAAATAAGATAACTCAAACAATATAAAATCAAGTAAACAAACAAGCTAATGCTATTCATACCACTAGCCAAAAGGAACTATGTTCTGGAGGATAAGAACGAAAATGATTTCCAATTGATAATGCCCATTGTAGGATGGATACATCCTAGGACATGTTAGTGGATGGCAGAGTGTCATTTTGTTTATCAAAAGTGCTTGGTATGATAAAAAGTTCCCATTGTAGGAAGGACTCATCCTAGGATGTGATTTTATTAGATGATGATGGGATTGATTTGATGATAGGCTATTGATATGAAAAGTTGACAAACTTGTTTACTGGCTAATTTAGGCTTGAGATTTTGACGTTTAGGTTTTCATGTTTGATTGATAAACTTGTTTCCAAATGTTTCACCAAAGGTTGAAGATGACGATTGATTTATTATGATTGGATGTTTATTTTGGGTGTAAGTGAGATGGGGATGGATGATTTTTTTTGGGTTTTTTGAATGTTTTTGATCTTTTTGAAAATGTATTAGGTTGCTTTTGGGGTTTTCAAGATTTTGCAAATGTTTTGATTTTCCATTTTTCTAATTTTTAGGTGTTTTTGAGATTTTAACCAAGACCTAACCTAAATACCTATCCTAAGGGCCTCGGGGGCTAATCAACAAATGAGCCTTTCCTATGTTATACACGTAGAGACCTTGTAGTTCAACCGACAACTTGATCAATTTATAGATGAAGATATAAACATGATGAAATGCCAGTTTATTGTGATGAATTCAGAAAGGACTAACCTAATTGTCTTGGGGGATGATCAAAGATCAACCTTGCCTATGTTCAAAGCTCAGAGATGACATAGTTCAGAAAATGACTCTATTTTTTGATTTTTTTGACTTTTTGACCTATTTTTTGATTTTGATATGATTTGGATGTTTTTTGGTTTTCTTAGTTTTTATTTATTTATTTATTTATTTTTTTATGTTAGGACTTCAAGAATGCACATGAATCCAATCCACTATAGAACATTCCCCCAGTGTGATGCAATAGACTACTCTGATATAGGTAGGACAAACTGACCTTTGGAATGGGCTGAGTAGCTCTAGCTGGGACCATGACACAAACACAAGACCAAGCCATGATATGGAACAAATCCAATGATGTAAATGACATGTGACAGAGGAGTGGATGAAAATGCAATGGATGAATGGATGTAGAGCAAGTCGTAGAGACCCGGATGGATGGAGAGTGCTTATTTACACAAGGTGCTTGTTTGCCAGGTTTTCAACAAGGTACTTGCCCAAACTTCCATCAAAGTGGTTTTCATTAGAGGATGATTATTTTCTTTTTGTTGTTTTTATCATTTTTTTGATTTTTTTTTTTTTGATTTTTAGATTTTTCAATTTTTTTCTTGTCACCAAGACTCATGTTTTCTAGGTTTTCATCAAGGTGACCATTTTTTTAGGACTATTTCCAATTTTTATGGATTTTTGGTTCTATACCTTGTAGAATTTAGGCATAAATTCTTTTGAGATGAGAGTTGTTCATTGGCTTCTACAAGGGTTCCCCTTCAGGTGTTGATAACTGATATGCCCCTGACTTGTAGCTTGTAGTGATGAAAAATGGGCCCAACCAATTAGGCTCAAACTTTCCTTTGCTATCTAGATTAGGCACCTTCTTCTAATTTTCCTTTAATACAAACTCTCTAATTTGGAAGGTCCTTTTAATTTTCTCATTATAACTCCTCTTGAGTCAGTTTTGATACACTTGCAGATGGTTCAAGGTGTTCAAACATTGCTCGTCCAGTAATTCTAGCTTGTTAAGGTGTGAAACCTGATATTCCTCATCTGTGATGTTGTTTTGCAATGAGATTCTAAGAGATGGGAGCTTGATCTTGATAGGAAAGATGGCTTCAAATCCATAGACCAAGGAAAATGGGGTGGCTCCAATGGGTGTGTGGATGGTAGTTCGATAGGCCTTGAGGGTAGGATTTAGTTGTAGATGCAAGTCACGACCTATGTCATTGACTATTTTATTGAGGATTTTTAGGATGGTTTTGTTGGTGGCTTTTGCCTAGCCATTTCCTTGGCGATACTATGGGGTGGAGAAGTGATGTTGGATTTTGATTTTTTCACATAGATTGTGGACATCTTGATTCTCAAATGGTGTCCCATTATCTGAGATAATGGCTTATGGGACACCATAGTGACATATGATGTAGTTCAAGATGAACTTTGATATCTGATTTCTAGTTATTTATGTCATAGGTATGGCCTCTACCCATTTTGCAAAGTATTCAATGGTGGTGATGATGAACTTGTGGCCACTGAATGAGGTTGGAGTTATTTTTCCATCAAATCAAGTCCCCACTACGAAGAATCATTCATCAACATCAGATTTGAGTAGATTCCAAGAACCAACAACAGAGCAACAGACGCCATGGCAACTATCGGATCCCTCCTGGATATCCCTTGCAATGTTTCATAGCATGAATTCTTGGTAGATCAGCTTCTTGTAAGGAGTCAACTTATGGTCCTTTGTTTGATATTCATCATTTACTTGATTTATGATTAGTTGTGAGTATCCATATACTCTGAGGGCCCTTATGTGCCACTGCACTATTATTTTGAGACCTATGGTTTAAGCCTCATATTCTGCTATGTTGTTGGTGCAAGGAAAATCCAGTTTGTAGGATATTGGTATGCAATCCCCTTGTGGGGTAATGAAGAAGATCCTGAATCCTAATCCATGTTTTTTGTATGAGCCATCAAAGTATAGTTTCCAATGATTGACAATGTTGAGATTAAAAATTGATTCATCTGGAAACTTTGATATGAGTCTATTCTTTGAGTAGATGGGTGCTTTTGCTAGTTGGTCTGCAATTACTTGACCTTTGATTTCTTTTTGCTCTACATACTCAATGTCATACTTAGATAGTATCATCACCCATTTATCCATTCTACCCTTGTTAGTAAATTGTCCATATAAACCCTAAATCTAGTAGTTTCTTTAGTTCCATTTTGACTAGTAGGGAAATTTGGGGATGCATCTTTATCAGCTTCTATTTTACTGACTTAGCTTTAGGGTAGACTGCTAAGTGATGAACCATTATTTCTGGATCAAGCCTAGGCATGTCGACATATGTACATGCAAAGTTAACATTCCTTTCTCTCAAGAAGGCAGCCAAGAGTTCCTATTCTTCT
The DNA here is from genome assembly GCA_007258455.2 of Sequoia sempervirens. Taxonomy (NCBI): domain Eukaryota; kingdom Viridiplantae; phylum Streptophyta; class Pinopsida; order Cupressales; family Cupressaceae; genus Sequoia; species Sequoia sempervirens. The sequence continues at coordinate 732,592,580 of VDFB02281492.1, read as the reverse complement.
GATAATAGTGACTTTGCATAGAAGGTGATGTGTGGAGTCTCTTTTGTCCCTAGGTTAACTAGATTGCATTTCTTGGCCAATAGTGCTGATTTCTCTTGATGTAAGGTAGCAAGAGGAAGATTGAATCCCCCATATTTGGGTACCTCAGAGAGGTTTTCACCATTAGATGCATCCTTTATTTTTACTATTTTAAAGTCAAATAGTGCCACAAGGTGGTTTTCATTCAAGAACTTGGAGATTATTCTCAATCTTTCACTTTTACGACTGAGGGATTCAATTGTCTCCCCATAGTATGCAAGTGTGTCTAGCTCTTATGATGAACCCTACTTTGTGATCACCACATAGAATTTTATTCCTTAGTCCCATGAACATGGAGAGTGCCTCATCATTTTCGAATGTGTTGAGAATTAGTGGACCTCGTTGGTCATAGTCAATCAATTGGGGTTAGACTATTCTTATTTCATTGGATTGGTTCTTAGATTTGTAAGATAGGGTGTTGATCATGAAAAGGTCAAAGTCTTCAAACAACATAGGTAGACCTATTTTAGGGGATTTAATGGTTAAATCTATGGACACCCCTATGGGTATTGGTGATGATTGAGGGGTGGATACTAATACCTGAGGAGGTGTTCTATTTCTTGTAACTATGGCATCTCAACCACGTATGGTTATCCTAGAAGTAGTATGTCCAAGGACAATATTTCTTAGAAACTTTTCAACCATAAGGGGTTCTAGGATCCCATTGTCATTTTTTCCAATCTTCTTGTTTCTATAATAGCCCATGGTGAGCATATTTGCAAACCTTTACTGTTGTCATCCATAGGTAAATTAGTTGGTGGTCTATTATCTTGATATAGCATCCTAAGAAGGTCCCCCTCTATTACTTCTTGGCCAAGATCTCCCCAAATTCTAAATTTGGAATATCCTTTAGTGGATGTTTGAGATGTGGAGGCTTCATTTCATTGTGGTCGTCCTCATGATCTGGGAGATTGTGGTAACTCTCCTACCACAAAAAGCATTTTTTGGGAATTGTATAGTTTCCACAACCGCTATCCTAGATGATGACCTTGATATCAGAGATGGTGGGGATGGTGGGAGTTGTAGGAGTGGTGGGTGTACCTGTCATAGAAGTGGAGGTGAGAGTGGCTTAGTCAATGTATGGTGTTGATGGGATTTCATCATTTTTAGGCACTTGAGGGATTTTGTAATATTTTTCCTCTAGGTTCTTTCTATAAGAGAATGATTCAGGATCCACATGGATGGTAACCTCTTGGCCTTCATATGTGAACTTGACACATTGATGGAAGTTTGATGCTATTGCTTGCATTGCATGGATCTACCAATGCCCCAGGAGAATGTTATAAGGCAAGTCAAGGTTTAGGACCTGAAAGGTGGATTCCATGATGGCTAGCCCTACTTGAATAGGGAGTTGAATTGTGCCCTGGGACACTCTTTCTTGATCATCATATGCCCTAATTGTAATACCTTTTCATTTTTCAATGGAATCCTCTAATATTTTTAGGTTCTTAATGAAATTGAGGGAGAAAATGTTCAAACCTACACCTCCATTCACCAAGACTCGCTTGACTTGGTTTTATTGATGTATGCCTCCAGATGAAGCACACAGTTATGGGATGGTTGTGGTGGGAGATCTTGTTCTAATAATATTAGAAGATGAGGTGTAGTGATATGGGAGACCATATTTTGGAACTGATTTGCATCAAGATCAATAGGTATAGAGGATGAAGCTAATTCCTCTTCAAGGATATTCCTATGTGGTGGGGAGATTCTTAACAACTCCATGATGGAGGTTTGTGTAGGAGTTCTCTTCAACTAATCAAGGACATTATAACCATTGGGATTAGATCTTGAATTGGAATTGGAGGCTCTCTTTGGTTGGGATGATCCAATGATAGTGATTTTTACACCTCTTGTGGTGACTCCACAATTGGCCTAGAATCCTTTGATAGTGATGAATGTGCAGTATTCATCTAGGGAAGTGAAAAATTTTTTATACACATGGTTCACTCTCTTGAAAGCAACCTTTCCTTTTTCATGGTTATTGTTTCCTTTGTTTCCATGATTGGGCATCGGTTTGTGTAGATTTTGAGATATTGATTTCCAAATGGTTTCTCAACATCTATGATTTTATCATCTATGAGGTCTTGAATCAGATTTTTGAGCCTCATACAATTGTTGGTTTTGTCCCTTTATTTTATAGAAATCACAGAGATAATTCTCATTGTGCCATGGTGGTTTAACCAAGGGTGCTTGATAGTTCTTGTGTGTGGGAACTATGATAAGTTTTTCATCCACCAATCTCTTCATGATAGTTTCAGTATATTCTCCTAGGGTTGTGTATTAATGTTTGGGGGAATATTTGTTCTGCTGTGGTGGTCCTCTTTGATCATTCATATTGTTAACCAATTGATTATTTGGTTATTGGAGCATAGTACTAACTTGTTGATTATCTTGATTATTGTTTTGTTGTTGTTGTTGGGATGGTTGTTGGATGGTTTTCCTTGGTGCACTAATGACAACTTTTGTGTCCACCAAACCATCATTGGTTACATTTCAATTTTTTTTCCCATGTGTGAGGTTTATCATTATAGCTTGTAGATGGGAAGCTTTCTTGGTAAGATGGAGCTCCTACCTATGATGCAAGGGATCATTCAATGTTGAGTGCCTTAGGGATTAACTAATCATAAGTGGTGATACCTTGCACTTTGAGATGGAAGGCCAAGAGCCCATCAAGGTTTTCAATGATAGTGCCTACTTGTTGCTCCTTAGGCATGGCCCACTTGCTTTTATTGGCCTTGGATTGCCACCTTTGTAGGAATGAAGCAAAAGACCCTCCCTTGGATTGTTTCATGGATGATAGTTCCTTGAGACTCACATCCATGGTGTAATGAAATCATAGTTCTAGATGAAGGCATCTATGATGTCCTAGAATTTATTGATCCCTGAAAGATGAGAAAACTTGTCGATAGCTGGACCTGCCAAGCTCCAAGGAAACAACCACATCAAGTAGGTTTCATAATAGGCTACTTCCATGCAATGTACTTGAAACTCCCTAATGTGATCTTCAGGGTTTCTCATTCCATTATATTTATCAAATTTGGGGATTTTGAATCCCTTGGGGAATGGTTTCATGACTATGCTCCTATCAAATGGATAGGGGGATAGGTTTTTTTATGGTTTGGAGACTTTCCCTAATTGGACCTCTAACACCTGTTGTGACAAAAAATTGATTTGTGCTAAGACATCCTCTTGTGGATCAGGGGGTGGAATGAAGATGTTTCAAGGTGGTTCATTTGTTAGTGGAATGGGGGGTTGGTTGGGTGGTGCTTGCACATTTTGTTGTGCCAAGTATGCCTATAACAACGCTTGTTGTTGGTTTTGCTGTTGTTGTGCTAATAGGGCCTATTTTTGGGGCTACTGCTATTGATCCACTAATGCTTTCTATTGGTGTGCTAAGGCTTGCTACTATTTGGCTAATTCTTGCTAGGTAGCTTCTTGTTGCTCTCGATATTGTTCTATCACTTGTTGATACACTAGCTATTGAGTGACTTGTTGTTGTGTGAGATATTACGCTTGTGCTTGTGCTTGCACTTGTGCTACTTGTTGGGCCTATTATTGTTGCAACAAAGCTTGGGCTTGTACCACTTGTTAAGCTTGTTTTTGTTGCAACAACGCTTGAGCTTGTGCTTGTTGTGTGGCTTGAGAAACATGCGTAGCTTGAGCTGCTTGCTAAGTTGCTTAGTATTACTGAAGCACAAGTTGGTAGGCTTGGTGTGCTTTTAGGGAAATACTATATTGACTTGCAACATTTGGTTTTGGTGGTAATGGTGGTGGATTCATAATTGTGCTGGATGTAGTGATGAGTGTTTGAGATATGCTTGGAGTGATCGTGGTAGTGAGGGGTTGAGATGTGATGGGTGTGATAGTGGTGGTGGGAATGATTGAAGTGATAGAGATGGTCGGGATGATCAAAGTGATAGGTCCTTGGGAGACTGTATTTTGATTTGTCGGGATGGATGTTGTCATTTGATTAGATACCATCTATTGGTGCAATGTTGATACCAGTATGTTCAAAGGATTTGATGTGACAACTTGGTTGGTGTTGGATGGGTTTATTTGGATGGAGTGATTGATGTTGGGTAAAGGGGGAAGCCCTAAAATCAGTGATGATGTCAATGTGGGTAATGATGGTGGAATTGGAGGTGTAAATGGTTGGAATGGTGGAAATTTATCCAAAGAAAATGAGGATAAAACTCCAAAAGGTCTCTCTGGTTTGTATGAGACCCCTTGTATCAACGGCTGAGATACTTGTGTGTCAATAGTATGTGATGGAGTAGCACAACAATATGTGTCAGAGAGACCATGGAAACTTAGTGGATTGTATTGATGGAGTGGATCTTGTGGAATGCTATTGGATCTTCCCATTATGGTGTCAGTTTCCAAATCTTGTGTATAGGCAAGGCGATGTTTCTAAATAGTGTTGAAGAAAGCACTTCCTTTGTTAACGATGGGCTCTATGGTGGAAATGGAAGTTGTGGATTGCATAATGGTTTGGTAATTCTTTGAGTGAGTGGACCAGTTGATACAAGTGGCCTATCCATAGTAGTGTTCATGTCAAGGTTCGAAGGTAGTTTCTCCCCTTCAAGCATATGTGGGGAGGAATTTAATTTGATCATTGCTTTGACAAGTCTTTGATTCTTGGGATCTTTGAGCATTTCAACTTTTTCATCTTAGGTCATTCATATTTCAGTGATTTCCTCTATTGGTGCCTCCCCTTTCGGATTGTGCATAATGATAGAAAGGTTAGGAAGTGTGTTGTTTGGTCCACTTTGATAATTCTTTCGAGTATTTTGATTGAGGTTGCTTGTGGTGGATGTTTCTTGATTGTTTTCCATGTTTTTCTTGATTTGTGATCTTGTTTAAACCATAAAATATAGCTCAAGAGAGAACTATGATAATAAAATATCAAAGGTGTGATGATGAAAGATGTGTGATAGGTGAATGATGATGGATGATTGAATTCTTTTGAAAACCTTGATGGGATGCTAAACACTTTGGTCTTTTTGGCTTCTTGGATGTTTGGATTGATTGATTTGATTTTGATGTTTGGATTGAATTTGGTTTTGGTTTGATTCTTGTATTTTGGATAATGAGAAAAATAGATCCCTAGATGTTGGATAATGATCTATGGGATAATTAGGCTCACAAAAGGATAATTTGATTAAATGTGAAGAGAAGGATGCATCTATTCACACTAATCAAACAAAATGATAATTTGGCTAAAGGTGGGGAGAAGGATGCATCTACCCACAATTAACCAAAGAAGATGATAATCCAACTAAGCACATGCAGAAGGATGCATCTACATATACCTAGTTGAACAAGTTTTTTTGATGGTTGTTTTCAAATATTCATAGATGTTTCAAAGTTTTGCTTTGATTTGATTTTCCAAAGAAGCCTAGAATAATGGATGGTATCAAGATTTTCTAGAATTTTTAGTGAGATGAAACGGTTGATGTTTGAATGATGGATGATGTTTTGACCTTTGATCCTAAATGTACGTATTAGGATTCTTGTTTACAAGACCATGGTAATGAAGAACATGCTTTTCCCTAAACAAGATATTCAAACTCTTGAAAAAGATTGGGATTTTGTTGATAATAGAATTCAAATAGATTGTGATTTCTTTTCAATGCATGTTTGTAGAAGTTAAAAAGCACTATTTTCTAAATTCATAGAGTGTCGAGAGATTCTTTTGGTGATTCTTTGCACTAAGAGGTTTGAGTTTTGGTTTCCGAATTTTGATTTTCTATGAAATCATTGAGAAGTCATGTGTGGGATTCAATTGTGATCTTTGCTTAATGACTTCATTTTACCAAAAACACACTCTTGATTATGTTTCAAACTGAATGTCCAATGTCATGCCCCCACAAAGTGTTATGTGGAATTTCCAAGAAATAAAAACATTGGTTGCCTAATTTTGACCTTAGAGGAGTAAATTAAGATGTAAACCCAATCACTTAGAAACCTATAAGGAAATAATCCCTAGGATAAGCAATAGCTCTTGGGTTTTGTTAAAGGTATTTTATCTAACTAAGGGGTTTTAAATTTGATTCTTACATTATGTTTTTGTTTACCAATTTTTTTGAATCAAGCAAGTTATTTTGATACCAGGAACATGTACAACCCTATGAATATGAAAGACTGTACTTGTTGAGTTCCCACTTGGATGAATCTAGCTACACATACTCTTAGTGAATGATTAGATGCTTGACCCCACTGGCTCCCCTCCACGACACTCACTTATATGTGGAAGCCAAGCATCAACACCCATGAAATGCCCATGGCATGTTTTTAATTTCTACTAAGAGTCATAAAAATGTGGGATGACTTCAGAATAACTATTCTTGCACCAACAAGTAGATCAAGGATTTTTAAAATTTCTAAACAAGGGTTTTAATGCGGGCATTCTGCTCATATAGGATCATCCATATGACAAGAGACCATTGCTGGAATTCTTGTCAGAACAATCCATGTGATACTTGAACTTTCCTCAAGTACCCACACTTGTATATTGGGTGGAAGTTGCTTGGCTTTAGTGTGTTATCAGTTGGGTGGTTCCCTTGGGTGATTAATTTTTCCCACAAGGATGGCCCTCTAACATAAAAAAAGGCAAGAAAACATATCCATAGTTCAATTGATCTTTGTTGAGAAACAAAGAGAGAACACACACAATATGTTCCACTCATGCTCGCAAGATGTGTTCAATTTTAATCCAAAAAATGAAGTGTGTGGGTAATTACTTATGTAACTTAATGTCACCAAAAGGGATTTTGATTCTCAAGATCATTGTGAGGCATGAGAGAAGTGCATACATCCTTTTAATGATATTACTTTGAGTGAGTTATTACAAAACAAAGAAACACTTGTTCATTTTTAGTCCACAAAGAAATAATGTCTTCTTTTTAAGCACCAAAATGAAGTGTGAAGACTTGCCTTGCTCAATTGTTAATCCTTAACCAAATCTAGTGAGTTTGTCATAAAGTTCATTTTAGCCCTTTGTAACAAGAAATTTAAATGTTATTTTTAGAGCCCAAAAGAATTTAGTAGGTGCTAAGCATATGAAAGATAAAAAATATTTTAAGAGAAATTGTGCATTCTCTAAGAGAGTCAAACAAACACTAAAGTGTTAAAAAACACTTGATATACTGGGAGAATGATGTCATTATGCCTCTTTTATCCTTCACCTTTGATCAATCCAACCTACAAGAAAACTAGTTAGACCTGTAAAACAAAGGTTAGGAAAGCAAGTAATAACCCAAATGATCAAATTGGAATAAAAGCACATGTTATAAAAATTGAACTTCACTTTTCACCCTACTCTAGTGGTGGAACTTGTGATGGCATCATAGTTTAAAGCCACCGATTGGTGCTATATGGCGATGCTAATTCTATAAGCATCGTTCTGCAAAAAAATAGGGACTGTGATGGCATCGCTATATTTTTTAGTGTTGGAGTTTGAAATTTAAAAATTCTAGTTTGCGAAAATGAGCCCAATGATGCAGTTTGGAAATTTGAATTCTGGGCAGGAAAAGCAAAGCATCAGTGTTTGGAGTTTGTAGCAGTGCTATATGGTGATACTAGAGTTTCGACAGTTCTATATTGCGACAGTAGTCTACTAGTGGTGTACTTTTATGTAGAAAAAAAAAAAAAAAAAAAAAACATGAAATTTTCTCAAAAAATGTGATTTGATCTTCTGGTTCACCCTCCTAGTGCCAATATGTGAACCCCAATCCTAGACCTACACAAACACAATAAATGAACACATTATTAGATCAAATGCAAGTCAAGATAGAAGTTCCCCATAAAATCCATTTATCAATGCTCAAATAGAAAGTGAAAGCAATACACAATAAGAAATTAAAAAAAGAGATCAAATCCTATTAAAAAAAAGAAAACTCTTGATCTTAAGGGGGAGTTGGTGCCAATTTGATGTGGAAATTTGCCCTTTCCCAACTCCTAAGCATGCTTGTTGACAATTTGGTGATGGTGATCCACTTGGTGATTGCTTCAAATGACTTCCATGGAGAAAACCTTCAATAACATAGCTACAATTGATGGATTTGATGCAAATGCTAAAGCTCTACGTTGAAAATGGAGTATAATAACTTTACTCAAATTGTGGATGTTAGAAATGAAGGATGAGCTCTCTATTTATAGAAGAATGTGAAGAGAGAAAAGGAAAAAGGGATGAATGTGGGACTAATTCCCACCCAATGAGAAGCCACATGTCATCATGTGAATGGTTGAGGAATGAGCACATTTTGGAAAATGTGTAATTTATTGCAATTAGGTGAATTTAAAAATGTGGAAAAGACATGTTGGAGGGAGAGGAAAATGCATTAAAGGCCACTCGGATCAATGCAAAAGGACTTACAAGGGGAAATAAATGCATTGTTGGATGTACAAAGTCCACTTAGATTTGAATTCAAATTTGGAGGAATATTCTCCATTATAGAACAAATTTAACAACCTTTGAAGAAAATATAGAACCAAGTACTTTTATTTACGAAATAACTATAAACAATCCTTTATCAGGCACAAAAACCAAAAATTCAACAACCTTTGAAGATTGAAAGTCTCTGTATTACACTAAAAAGTAAAACCCACATTCTTGGCCACCTTTAACTATGCAAACAAAAGTTTTAGGGTTCTATGCTTTCTAAACCTCCAAACACCTTTCCACTACTCCAGATATCTTTAAATTTTTCTGTACAAGCTCTAGGAACCAACTTCTAGCCTCCTTGAATTCATTTTCAATAGTTTCTAACTTGGAGCCATCAATTTTCATGGAACATACTAAGAATTCTGTGAGGGAAGCAACATAGGTTCTGTATTCTTGCCTTCCCCTACACCTGTGAATGTAAAAAACACTCAAAATATCCTACATTATCCCATTCCACTAATTTCCTAAGGATACATTGGTGGAATGGTTGCTAAATACAACTTAGACTCCCAATCCCTTGATTTAAGGGTTTTTAGGTAGCACTCTATAAATTTCTCTCAAAACCACTAAACTTGATGAAGGTTCTCCAAATATCTTCCTAGTGAAACCTAACACACTAAACTATGAATCCAAATTGATATTTTAGCCTAATATTGTTGTAGAGACCATACAAACTACTAAACAACAAAGAAAATGCTAAAAATACAGAACATGGTACTTTTATTTACTAAATTGTTTTAAGAATACAATCTACCATTCTTTTCTTTCCTTCAAAAGGCCTTAAATAAATGTTTACATCATTTAATATAACTTCCCCTTCAACTTCTAACAAACAAATCTTCCCTTTTCACAAATGACTCTTCATCTTCCTTCATTGTTTGCATTTTTACATTTTTGACAATAATTGCAATATTTGCAACTTTTGAGAACTTGGCCTCACAATCATCTACAAAGCTAATCAAGTGACTCAAATAAATTAGTAATGACCTCTTTACATGCTTTAAATGATGAAAACTAAACTTTACATGAGTGAAGATTCAAATTTTACAAGATTGATTGATTGAGACATAAAATGCACAAGGTGCTCCTGTACCAATAACACACTCATGCTATAACATGCCCGTGTTATAACACACCAACATCATAACACACATGTGTTATAACATGTATACATTATAAAATTCCCACATTATAACAAACCCACATTATAATAGGCCTGTGCTATAACATGCCCACGTTATAACATGCTTGTGTTATAAAATGCACCCACGTTATAACACACCCACATTATAACACACATACATTATAACATGCCCGCATTATAACACACCTGCATAATAACATTCCCACATTATAACATGCCCACATTATAAGATTCCCATGTTATAACATGCCCACATTATAAGATGCCCATGTTATAACATGCCCACATTATAACATTCCCACATTATAACATTCTCACGTTATAAGATGCTTGTGTTATAACACTTATGTTATAATGTGAGCAAGTTTTGTATTGCTATACAAAATGACTATATCTCAACTTTTTAAAAATAGGCTCATGCTATGAAAATTTTAATTTTATATAGGTTTCCTCTCTATCTCTCCTTAACCATCCATCCCTTAGCCATCTAGGTCGCTCACTTAACCCTAAACCCTCAACCCTAGACACTATGCCTTAAACCCTAATCCCTCAACCTTGGACACTATGCTTTAAACCCTAATCCCTCAACCCTATATTCTTAAACCCTTAATACCTCAACCCTTAAACATTAAACCCTAATCTCTCTCTCTCTTTCTATCTCTCTCTCTCTCACTCCCTCTATCTCTCCCACTCCCTCTCTCTCACTTCCTCTCTCTTGCACTTCCTCTCTCTTGCTCTCACACTCTCTCTATCTCTCTCTCTCTCTCTCTCTCTCCTTAGCCATCCATCCCTCCTTAGCCATCTAGGTCTCTCACTTAACCCTAAAACCTATCTCTAAACCCTCAACCCTAAACAGTATGCATTAAACCCTAATCCCTCAACCCTATACCCTTAAACCCTTAATACCTCAACCCTTAATCCTTAAACCCTAATCTATCTCTCTCTCTCCCTCCCTCTATCTCTCTCCCACTCCCTCTCTCTCACTCCTCTCTCCCACTCCCTCTCTCTCCCTATCTCTTAGGTCTCTCCCTCCCACCCCCTTTCTCTCTCAGGTCTCTCCCTCTAGCACCCTACCTCTCTCTCTTTCTCTCCATCCCTCCCACCCTATCTAGACAAGTCCTCACCCAACCCCTTTCCCACTTCTGCTTTCCCTCTCTTAGGTCTCCTCCCATATCCCTCTCCTCTTTAGGTACCCTCTCAAACCCCTCTCTCCCACCTCTCTCTCTCTCCCTCCCACCCCCTCTCCATTACTTAGGTCTCACTCTCTCACTCTCTTTATCTCTCTCCTATCTCTCTATCTCCCACTCCCTCTCTCTCCCTCTCTCCCCCTTTCTCTCAAGTCTCTCCATTGCACCCCCCCTCTCTCTCAAGTATCTCCCTAAGGCACCCTACCTACATAACTAGATAAATCTCTCTATCTCTCTCTCTCCCTCCCACACTCTCTCTCCCTTTCTTAGGTCTCATTCTCTCTCTCACTCCCTCTATCTCTCCCACTCACACTCTCTCTCTCCCTCCATCTCTCCCCACTCCCTCTCTCTCACTCCCTATCTCTCCCGCCCCCTCTCTCTCACCCCTTCTCTCTCCCACTCCCTCTCTCACCCCTTCTCTCTGCCACTCCCTCTCCCTATCTCTCAAGTCTCTCCCTCTTCACCCTACCTAGGTAACTCTCTCTTTCTCTCTCTCCCCACCTCTCTCTCTCTATCCCTCCCACCCTACCTAGATAAGTCCCTATCACTCCAACTCCCTCTCTCTCTCCCTCTCTCTCAAGTCTCTCCCTCACACCCCCTCTCTCTCTCTCAAGTATCTCCCTAATTCACCTTACCTACATAGCTAGATATCTCTCTCTCTTAAGTCTCTCCCTCCCACCCATCTGCCTCTCTTAGGTATCTCTCTCTTCCACTCCCACTCTCTCTCTCACTCCCTCTCTCTCTCTCTAACTCCCTATCTCTCACTCCCTATTATCTCACTCCCTCTCTCTCCCTCTCTCTCTCTCTCGCACTCTCTCTCTCTTCCTATCTCTCAGGTTTCTCCCTCAGGCACCCTACCTAGGTAAGTCTCTCTCTCTCTCTCTCCCCCCTTCCCCCTCTCTCTCCATCCCTCCCACCCCACCTAGATAAGTCCCTCTCACCCCAATCCCTTCTCTCCAACTCCCCCTTTATCTTTCCCTCTCTCAAGTATCTCCCTCCCACACCCTCTCCCTTTCCCAAGTCTCTCTCTCTCTCCCTCTATCTCTCCCACCTTCACCCTCTCTCTCACACACCCTCTCCTCATTCTCAAGTTTCTCCCTTGGTACCATACCCAGACAAATCTCTTTTCTTCCACCCCTCTCTCTCTCTCCCCATCCCTCCCACCCTACCTCTGATAAGTCCCTTCCACTCTAGCCCCTTCTCTCCTAATTCTCTCTTAGGTCTCTCCCTCCCACCCCCTCTCCCTCTCTTAGGTCTCTCTATCAATAAATTTTTACCTCTCTCTCTCTCTCAGGTCTCTCCCTCCCTCTCTCCCTCCCACCCTACCTATAAAAATCTCCCTCTCTCTTAAAATTATCCCTCCTTCTAAATAAATACATACATACATATAAGAAAAAATACATACATATAGGAATACATACATAATTACATACATATAAGCATACATACTTATGTACATAAATATTACATACATACACTAATACATATATATATACAAGCATGCATGCATACATACATACATATCATACAAGTATTCATACATACATACAAATATATATATATATATATATATATATATATATAATAGAATATCATTTAACACAAAGCAAGACATAACATGAGTGCATTACAACACACTCATGTTATGTATTGCTTAGGAAACTCTTAAGAAAAAACACAAAAAATATGTCCAAATTGTGAAATAATGCAAGTGTGTTATAATGCGCTCATGTTGTTTCTTTCTTTGGGAATCCCCAAGCCTTAGGCTTGGTATTTTCTTTGGATTACCAACCCAAAGGCTTGGAATGCCTTCTTAACATCTAAATATGTGTTTTTGTATAATCTACAAGATTTCACATAATCATGTCTGTGCTAATCATCAGGTTTGCTTGTGTTTCAAGGTCAAACAAATCAAACACCTAGGTATTTCTAGACTCTCTCTTAGCTATTTAAGGATGTAATTGTTTTACATTTTGTAAATATTAAGCCTTTCATCTTTAATTTCTTTTGTTTGTGTGTTTTCTTTTGGAAAAAGCCACAGTTTGGTATTTTTTTCATTATAATTTATTCATTCATTAAAATTTCAAATAAATTACACTTTTAGAAACTAGACTCCATTCTACACATATTAAAAAAAAATTGATTTTCAATTAGTTTTAAAAATTTATAGGGGTGGCACAGACAAAATTCTATTTTTTAGGATGTGTCCACTTTGAAAATTAGTAAAAAATTAAATATTCATTAAAAAATTATCAGAAAAATTGGGCATAAACTACATACCATTAGCTAATTTCTAATTGAAGCAATTTTAAAAATACCCTAGAAAAGTTAACATTTTGAGGGAGCCACAAAAGTTGCTATGTTATGTTTTTTTGACACAAACAACACTAATTTTTGTGGCTCCCTCTTTTGAACCCCTTAATCTCTACCATTTCAAAAAAAAAAAAGTATTTTAGAAATTAGACTTGGAGCACTACGATCCTTGTTTTTGTTACATCTAAAAATTTTAAGTGTAGCTATACTGAATTTTACATTTGAGGTAATTATTTCCCGATTTCAAAAAAAAGAGGCCATTTAAGACCCCTTTTTGTCCCCCATTTTTTTCCAGTTAGCCATTTTATGAATACCTAATTGATATATTTATAATTTTTAATCTCACCAAATGGTTTGAAGATGGATACAAAGAAGGTAAAGTAAATTTTTGAATTTCCTTCACCAATTAATATTATAGAGGTAAGAAGTGCTTCAATATAAAAATTCTACTAGCCCCACATGTGTGGACGTGTTGAGCATCATATTAATTCCAATAGTCCTTAAAAATTACTGGTGCAGGAGCACCTAGGCCAAACCCCAATGCGATTTGCACAAATTTTGGTTTGCAAAAGTTTTGGCTTGTACTGACCTTGGCCAAGTCAGCATATTGTGTGGTAGGTTGAATTAGTCTTTTGTCTAGGTGTTATTCTAGTCATCATTGTTGGTTGTTGGTAGATTTTGTTTTATTAAGGTTTGGAATGTTGTGCTTGAAGATATGATGCATCAACTTGTGTTATAGTCACTTCTTTGTTGATGGAAGATGCTAGTGGTTAGTTGAGGGGTTGTTAACTTGAGGATAATGAGTTAGGAGATCCTAAAAAGAAGGATGATGGTGAGGATTGCAGGAATATGGCGAAAATTGCATGATAACAATGAGTGGTTGCATGCAGTTGAGGAGTTATCTTGGATTCCCTTAAAATCAGGGATATTGGAATGAGCAATGCCCCCTTGAAACATGGAAAAAGGAATGACTAATGTTAATCATAGCTCGGGAATAGAGAGTAGAGTTAGTTTTTGCATTGTATCAAAAGACTTTGATGTGAATAACAAGACAGTTTTTTGGGTTTCTGTTATTTCTGTGTTTTTTGGAAAACACAGTGTGTTTTGTGCAGTAGAGTCATTTAGGTATTGTATATTGACATAGCATGTTATTTGTATTTAAGTAGCAGTGTTAACATCTTTCTTTGTGTATGATATTCACTTTGTATGTTGATAGTGTGTGGTGTCCAAGATTCAGGTGGAAAAAGGATTTTGACCCTGTTTTAGCAGAATCTACAATTTCTGTATCTGCCCGTGTGAATTTGAGGACAGTGAATTTAAGGGCACTGTGCATGTTAATTTGATATTGTATTTATGTTAGGTAGACAGGGTAGATTGATTTTCATCTGATAATTAAGCTGCTTAGGGTAGGATTGTTGTTTCAAGTTCATAGATTTAGTGCAGTGTGTTAGTTTCCCTGTTTTGAGTAGTTAGCTTTCATATGGCTTCCTGTAACCCCTGACCACGAGATTCTTCTGAGTTTGGTGGAAAATGGGAGGGAAGCCAGTGTCTTGTGAACATTTGGTGACAGGTAATCAAGAGGGCCCAGCAATGAGTTTTGTTACCAAACCCTAGGCAAGCTTAGGACCCGGTTAGGGATTTGGGAGTGAAGGTTAAGGAACCAAGGCATGGAAGAGTACATTTGTATAGAAAAAGTACATTGCTAGGTGGATTATGCTTAGACACAAGGACAACAGAGTGATGAAGGTTTGAACAATTCTCTTGGGAGAGAAAACAACAAGGAAACAACAAAACCCTAGGAAATAGGGCAATTAGCCCTCCTCCCCAAGATCTTAGGAGACAACTATATGGAAGAGTTGGTGACTGGAGAACTTTTGCAAGATTTAAAATTGGGAAAAGGGTGTCAGAATCTGTGATTAGTTTGCTAGGTACAGTGGAGACTTTGGGCAGAAAAGGCAAATAGGTGACTGGTAAGGGCTAGTAGAGACTAGGCCCTCTCAAGACAAAACTAAGAGATCAGGTAACTTGAGGACAGTGGAATATCCCAGATGGATTCAAATGGTGGTGAAATGCTTGGAAAAAAAGCATTTATCTTCCTTGCAAGAGGTTCAAGTCAGATGGAGAACAGGGCACTTAGATTCTTCTAAGTCCTAGGAAGAGCATTCAAATTTCAAGAAGGTGTTGAGCTACCCAGGGTAAAGCACAAAGTAAGAACTCTTTGAGAAGAGTTGGAGCAGGGTTTGGTCAACCTAGAAGCTCAAGAGGAACCCACTGGAGTCAGGTTCCAGGCAGGGAATAGTGGAAAGACTTCCACAAGACTGTGCAAGCAACCTTGGGTATTTTAATACACCATATTTGTATCAGAGCAAGAGTTGGATTCCAGGCTTGTGATTAATGAGCCAATCCACTGAGTTAGTAGGAGAGAATACACCAGAGGAAGGAACCATGGTGACAAATGCAGAGCTAGCAAAGAAGGTAGAAGAGCAAGAGGAAGATAACCGGTTGCTCAGAGAAAGGATATCTCAGATGGAGAGACTCCTGGATGAAGTCCAAGAAACAGCAGACACTGTGAAGGACAAGATTAAGAAAAAGGAAGAGCAGGAAGCCAAGGAAAAAGAGGTGGAATTCGAGGAGGAAGCTCCAAAGCCTGATCCTGTTCTTGTAGAGGAACCATTCTTGAAGGCATTGCAGGCCTTGAGTGGTAAAGCATTGGATGGTGTGCCACTTTTCAGTGGACAAATGGATCCAGATTTAGTAGTAGATTTGATTGAGAGCATTGAGAATCACTTTGAATGTGATGGAATTACAAAGGCTCAAAAGGTAAAGGTGGCCAAGTCAAGGTTGAGAGGAGCAGCTCTCACATGGTGGAAGTTTGTGCAATCTGAAAGAGAGAAAGAAGGCAAAGGTCCCATAGTTTCATGGAGAGGAATGGTGACCAAGATAAGATAGACCTATCTCCCAGATGATTATGAAGTCCAGTTGCATAGGAGAAGACACAATCTGAGGCAAAAAGACATGGATGTTCAAACATATATAGAAGAGTTTCAAAAACTATGCCTTAGATCAAAGGTGGTTGAAGATGAAAGCATTAGGTTAGCAAGGTACCTAAATGGACTCAGGTGGTCTATCCAAGAAGATATGAGCTTGGTAAACTTCAAGAAAGTACGCCAATGCTATCAAATGGCTTTGAAAATAGAAGAGAAAGGAAAAAAGAAGTAGGAACAAAACCCCAAAGGTAGAGGTAAAGGCAAAGACAGCAGAGGACAAAGAGGAAGCTATAGTGGAAGAAGCTCAGAATCAAGAGCCCAAGGAGAAGTTAGATTTTCTGATCAGCAAGAAGGAAGCTCCAGTAGAGGTGGTAGAGGAAGAGGTTTCAGCCCCAGAGGAAGAAGTGGTCGACAAGGAAGGGGTAGTTACTTCATCAACATGAAATGCTATCATTGCAACCAATTGGGACACCCAGCTTATAGATGTCCTGAGAAAGGAAGCACTACTCATGGAGGAGACAAGAGAACCAATCTGATTCAAGAGGAAGCAGCTACAGAAAATAAACAATCAGAAGTACCTTTGAACTCAGAGGAAGGTGAGAATCTCATGATGAGAAGGACCTTAATCAAAGAACCAGTCAAAGAGGAACCAAGCCAAAGAAGACCTTTGTTTAGGATAAAGTGCAAGATGATGGGGAAAGTGTGCAAGGTGATCATAGACTCAGGATCAACTGACAATATTGTGTCAGAGGAGGCAGTCAACAAACTGAAATTAGCAAGAATACCTCACAAGAATCCTTACAAGGTTACATGGCTCAACAAGGGTCAGCATGTCTTGGTGAATGAACAAGCATGGGTGGAGTTTTCAATTGGCAAGTATAAAGACAAGGTATTGTGTGATGTACTACCTATGGATGCATGCCACTTGCTCCTAGGTAGGCCATGGCAATTTGACCGTCAAGCTGTGCATGATGGAGCTAAGAACTCATACACCTTCAAGAAGGACAATGTCACATACAAGATTCAATCTTTGTTGGAGGACACTGAGGTGCAGACAGTAGGTTCTAAGCTACTGATAACTGGTGAAAGAGAGTTCTTAAAGGCCTTGGAAGAAGGAGAAGGAGTTGGATATGCAGTAATGATCAAGCCAAGAGAGGCAAGCAAAGAGAATACAGTTGAAAAGAAAGAACTACCAAGGGAGATTCAAGACTTGTTGCAGACCTATGAGAACATAGTAAGTAGTGGTCAACCAGCAACTTTACCTCCTAAAAGAGCCATAAGTCATAGGATAGACTTGATACCAAGAGCCACCCTTCCAAACAAAGCAGCCTACAAGATGACTCCCCAGCAAAATGAGTAGACAGCTAGGCAGATTCAAGAACTACTTGACCAAGGTCTCATTAGGAAAAGCATCAGTCCTTGTGTAGTACCCACTGTCTTAGCACCCAAGAAAGGAGGAGAATGGAGGCTTTGCACTGATTCTAGGGCAATAAACAAGATAACCATCAGGTATAGGTTTCCCATCCCTAGGATTGACAATCTCATGGATTGTCTAGGTGAAGCTAGGTACTATACCAAGATAGATTTAAAGAGTGGTTACCACCAAATTAGAATACATGAGGGTGATGAGTGGAAAATAGCCTTCAAAACCAATGAGGGTCTTTATGAGTGGCTAGTAATGCCATTTGGTTTGTCTAATGCCCCCTCCACATTCATGAGACTCATGAATGAAATCCTCAAAGACTATATTGGCAAGTTTGTAGTAGTGTATCTTGATGATATACTAATCTACAACAGAACAAGAGAAGAGCACCTCCAACACATTGAGCTGATTTTCAAGAAGCTACAGGAGAAGCTGATGATCAATCTAGAAAAGTGTGAGTTCATCAAAACAGAGCTGGTGTACCTTGGTTTTGTGCTATCACATGGCAACTTGAAGATGGAAAGCAACAAGGTAGAAGCCATTCTTAATTGGCCTACTCCAAAGACAGCCACAGAGGTAAGAAGCTTCCATGGTCTTGCTCAGTATTATTGGAAATTCATCAAACAGTTTAGTGCAATTTGTGCTCCTACGTTGGATACCATTAAAGGAGGAATGAAAACTAAGTTTGTGTGGAATGAGCAAGCTAACAAGAGTTTTGAGTTACTGAAGGAAAGGATAGCTACTCAACCTATTTTAGTGTTGCCAAGTTTTGAGAAGTTATTCACCATTGAATGTGATGCAATCAATGTAGCAATTGGAGCTGTTCTCAGCCAAGAGGGCAGACCGGTGGCTTTTCATTCTGAGAAGCTAAGTGAAGCCAAGAAGAAGTACTCTTATTATGACCTTGAAATGTATGCATTGGTCCAAGCACTAAGGAAGTGGAGATACTATTTGCTTCCCAATGAATTCATTGTGTACTCAGGCAATCAAGCACTCAGTTTTCTGAATTCACAAGAGAAGTTGAGTCACAGGCACATGAAATGGGTGGAGTACTTGCAAGCCTACATCTTCAACATCAAGCACAAGAAAGGAGCTCTCAATAAAGTTGCTGATGCATTGAGCAGAAGAGTTCTTACCATTCAAGAAATCCAATTGAAGAGCATGGGAATAGGTCACTTCAAGGATCTATATGCAAATGATGAAGACTTTGCAAAAATTTATAAGGTATGCCTTAAGTTTAAGAACCATTTCCATAGCAAGTATGCTGAATATACCTTGAAAAGTGATTTATTATTTAAAGGGAATCAACTTTGTGTTCCTAGAGGTTCTATTAGAGAGAATTTAATTCAAGAGAAGCATAATGGTGCATTAAGTGGTCATTTTGGGATCACCAAAACTCAAGAGCTTGTCCAAAGGTTTTATTTTTGGCCTAAGATGAATCTAGATGTCAGAATGTATGTAAAGAGTTGTGTAGTGTGTCAAAAAGCAAAAGGCACTTCTTCAAATGCAAGACTATACCAGCCACTGCCAATCCCTTCTAGGCCATGGGAATGCTTAAGCATGGACTTTGTAGTTGGTTTACCCAAGACAAGGCAAGGAATGGATAGTGTTTATGTTGTAGTTGATAGATTCAGAAAAATGGCTCACTTTATACCCTGCAAAACAACCAATGATGCCAGTCAAATAGCCTCACTTTTCTTCAAGGAAATAGTTAGGATTCATGGTTTGCCAATCAGCATTGTATCAGACAGGGATACTAAATTTATGAGCCACTTTTGGAAGACACTTTGGCAGAGAATGGGCACCAATCTATCCTTTGGATCTGCATACCATCCCCAAACTAATGGTCAGACCGAAGTGGTAAATAGAACACTTGGAAACCTTCTTAGATGCTTGACCAAGGAGTATGGTCAACAATGGGATTAGATTATTGGGCAGGCTGAATATGCATATAATGACACAGTCAATAGATCCACAAGGAAGAGCCCCTTTGAAATTGTGTATGGTTTACACCCTAGAGGTGTCTATGAGCTGAGAAAGCTGAAGGATGGAGTCAAGGGAAGTGGTTATGCAGATGATTTTTCTTGTGCAATGCAGGAAATTCATGAGACAGTCAGAAAGACCTTGGCAGAAAATACCATGAAGCATAAGGCTAAAGTGGATGAGCATAGGAAAGAGGTTCAGTTTAATGTTGGTGACCTTGTGATGGTGCATTTGAACAAGGCTAGATTGCAGAAGGGAGTCCCTCACAAGCTTCAAATGAAGAGGATAGGTCCTTGTCCTATATTGGAGAAGTATGGCAACAATGCTTTCAAGGTGCAATTGCCTGATGACAGTGGACTGTCCCCTATTTTTAATGTTGCAGATCTGATGCATCACAAAGGACCACTCCAGGATTTGGATCAGACACTCCATGAATTCAATCAAGATGTTGAAGAACTTAAACTGCCCCTTGTCACAGTCAAACAAGCTGATCAACTCCTGGACACAAGGATCTACCAGAAGACTAGGAACAAGGAATATAAAGAACATCTAATAAAAAGGAATGGACAACCTGATACAGATGCAGTATGGATCAGGGAGGTAGAATTCAAGAAGTTAGGTATTGATCATAACTTACTCAATCCAAGGATGGATTGAATTTTCTATTTTAGGGAGGATGGTGCAGGAGCACCTAGGCCAAACCCCAATGTGATTTGCACAAATTTTGGTTTGCAAAAGTTTTGGCTTGTACCGACCTTGGCCAAGTTAGCATGTTGTGTGGTAGGTTGAATTAGTCTTTTGTCTAGGTGTTATTCTAGTCATCATTGTTGGTTGTTGGTAGATTTTGTTTTATTAAGGTTTGGAATGTTGTGCTTGAAGATATGATGCATCAACTTGTGTTATAATCACTTCTTCGTTGATGGAAGATGCTAGTGGTCAGTTGAGGGGTTGTTAACTTGAGGATAATGAGTTAGGAGATCCTAAAAAGAAGGACGATGGTGAGGATTGCAGGAATATGGCAAAAATTGCATGATAACAATGAGTGGTTGCATGCAGTTGAGGAGTTATCTTGGATTCCCTTAAAATTAGGGATATTGGAATGAGCAATGCCCCCTTGAAACATGGAAAAAGGAATGACTAATGTTAATCATAGCTCAGGAATAGAGAGTAGAGTTAGTTTTTGCATTGTATCAAAATACTTTGATGTGAATAACAAGACAGTTTTTTGGGTTTTTGTAATTTCTGTGTTTTCTGGAAAACACAGTGTGTTTTGTGCAGTAGAGTCATTTAGGTATTGTATATTGACATAGCATGTTATTTGTATTTAAGTAGTAGTGTTAACATCTTTCTTTGTGTATGATATTCACTTTGTATGTTGATAGTGTGTGGTGTCCAAGATTCAGGTGGAAAAAGGATTTTGACCCTGTTTTAGCAGAATTTGCAATTTCTATATTTGCCTGTGTGAATTTGAGGACAGTGAATTTGAGGGCACTGTGCATGTTAATTTGATATTTTATTTATGTTAGGTAGACAGGGTAGATTGATTTTCATTGGATAATTAAGCTGCTTAGGGTAGGATTGCTGTTTCAAGTTCATAGATTTAGTGCAGTGTGTTAGTTTCCCTGTTTTGAGTAGTTAGCTTTCATATGGCTTCCCGTAACCCCTGACCATGAGATTCTTCTGAGTTTGGTGGAAAATGGGAGGGAAGCCAGTGTCTTGTGAACATTTTGTGACAGGTAATCAAGAGGGCCCAACAATGAGTTTTGTTACCAAACCCTAGGCGAGCTTAGGACCCGGTTAGGGATTTGGGAGTGAAGGTTAAGGAACCAAGGTAGGGAAGAGTACATTTGTATAGAAAAAGTACATTGCTAGGTGGATTATGCTTAGACACAAGGACAACAGAGTGATGAAGGTTTGAACAATTCTCTTGGGAGAGAAAACAACAAGGAAACAACAAAACCCTAGGAAATAGGGCAATTAGCCCTCCTCCCCAAGATCTTAGGAGACAATTGTACGGAAGAGTTGGTGACCGGAGAACTTTTGCAAGATTTAAAATTGGGAAAAGGGTGTTAGAATCTATGATTAGTTTGCTAGGTATAGTGGAGACTTTGGGCAGAAAAGGCAAATAGGTGACTGGTAAGGGCTAGTAGAGACTAGGCCCTCTCAAGACAAAACTAAGAGATCGGGTAACTTGAGGATAGTGGAATCTCCCAGATGGATTCAAATGGTGGTGAAATGCTTGGAAACAGAGCATTTATCTTCCCTGCAAGAGGTTCAAGTCAGATGGAGAACATGGCACTTAGATTCTTCTAAGTCCTATGAAGAGCATTCAAATTTCAAGAAGGTGTTGAGCTACCCAGGGTAAAGCACATAGTAAGAACTCTTTGAGAAGAGTTGAAGCAGGGTTTGGTCAACCTAGAAGCTCAAGAGGAACCCACTGGAGTCAGGTTCTAGGCAGGGAATAGTGGAAAGACTTCCACAAGACTGTGCAAGCAAACTTGGGTATTTTAATACACGAATTACATAGCCTAAAAATAGGAAGCTTGGAATCTACAACACTCTTGAAATTCTAACACAACCATAAGAATCCATCAACATGGATTTCTTGAACATAATACCTACAAAAAATCACCAACATAAGTAAATATTCATTATGGTTGATGTGTTCACCATGATGGTCATCATATCATATGCATAAAAATATCACCATGATAAATGTCTTGTGTCTTTTCTTCACTCATGTTTGGGTCCATTTTGGCTTACCAACATCCATTATTTATGACTATGATCCATGATTTTTTTACTTTTGGTAGACATTGTGGACCATGTTAAATACATAAAGGAATTAGTCTATAGGATTTCATTTCTAGATAAACAACCAAATGTAGGAGGTGAAATATATTCTTGTACATCTATTTCATGTATACTATGTTGTGCAATCACACACATTGGATGATAACATCCCCTACATACAACATTACTTCATTATAGTTATTCATTGTTCTATATGGCATAGTTCTTTCTAGACATGTCTTTGGTTCCAACCTAAGACATTTATTGACACATCCTACCATGCATGACCATCCATAATGTAGTTAGACACTCATGATTTTTTTTTGACAAGGCACATGAAATTTTAGAACATAAACTGTATGCACCAATAGGTTTAATAGATTCTTATGTTCTAATAATAGAAATATAAAGAGTGACACAAAACTCACCAAAAACGTCACATATTTTATGTTGGTGACAAACTTGGTTTTATATTCAAAACAACCTTGATATAAGGGACCACATCAAAATATTAAGCCTTTGCTATATGATCCTTATGTAAACCATTCTCCACAATCAAGTAAAAATTCCTTTATTCTTTATCTCTCTCAATACTTGAATTTATACTTGATATTCAACATGGAACTCCTTAAGAAATCTAAATACATTATATCATAACCCTAGGTACATAACATGTGATCCATCCTTGATATGTTTTGTCTCCAAAACATGAGAAGGAAAATAGTAAGACTATTGAAAGTCATTATAAATATGATGCCATTTCCTATCATCTAACCATCCATAGGTGATCATTGTAGTGATTAAAGCTTGATGGTACCAAAATCCCATCCTCCATCCAAATTTCATAACACCCATTTTACTCCATTCCTCACCACAATGAATCCTTATTTGCCATGAATAGTCATTAATCTTACATAAATGATCCTATTTATTATTGTAATAGCACCTTTTTAAACAATCACAAGACAACTGAGGGGGGGTGAATCAGTTGTCACACAATTCAAATTTGAAACTTCAACACTTATCAATTCCTCAATCCAAACTATTGTGTTATTAAGTAAGAGAATGAAACATAAATAATAGAAAGCATATCAACACAATGGACACCAAATTTTTATGTGGAAAACACAATGAGGGATAAACCATAGTGAGGGTTAACTCACAATATAAAGATTATAAAACTGAATACAAAGGCTTGCTGCCAAGGGCTCACTACCCAAAAGAGGACTCACTGTCCAAATATAAAGGCTCACTGCCTACAGAAAGGACTCACTGTCCAATAGGGAGGCTCTCTGCCAATAGATATATAAAAGAACAAAAGATCCACCACAATAATTAACACACATCCACAACTTGAATAAGAATTGTAGAAACCTTCAGCACATTTCCTTTAGGTATCCAACACAATAAAAATTGTTGTCACAACTCTCACACACATACTTATGCTCTTATGACTTGTGGCTTACTTTCATCACTTCACATCACTCTGTCTTGCAAGTCTTCATAATTCAACTTGCTTTTATACCATTCTCAACCTTAGAAGCTTTCACCAAGGTCAACCACAAATAACTTATTTCATAAATTCAAATTGGGTTGACAACTCAAAATTCCTGCGATGGAAAGGAATAAGAGTGGACCAATAAAAATATTTTTCAAGATCAAAAATAATATTATCGAATCAACCACACACTTAAATAAATTTTATTCTTCAAATGAAGTGTAAACACTAGGTTAGCCAAACCTAATGAAAACTAAAATAAACAATGATGCACATGCTTCCCAACATGAAGATGACACGTGAACCCCATAACACACTTCATTATTCATGAGACTACATCTTAGATTTCTTTAGATACATCTGCAGTGAAAACAATATGCTTCAAACATTGAACACCTTTCAGTAGTTCATCTGAACTATGTAAACCTACATAAGAATCTAGAAAACATGGCTTCCAGATCACCATTCTTCAACCTCCTTTTTTAAAACATAGAGAGCACCATCAACAAATAAATTCTAGATCTGCAAGATATGAAACAAACCAACAAAGGACTGCGGAGTAGAAACATTTCTCCTGGTCCACAGAAGATCAACTCTGTTGGTAGAACATACATACCGGTGAACACTTTCACATACTATCATGCCTGAAGCTGAAACTCAAGATATATCAAAATAAAATTATCATTATGAAATCTGCAGAACTACATAGGCATAGGATCAACATAGGAGAAATGTGAAGCACATACTAGAGCACAATCTAAACACATCCATCAATCTAACTTCTTTTCTTTATTAATTTTCTCAAAAGAAATTGGAAACTCATTAAATTAGCACATCTGTATGAACATAAAGATAGCTCCATGCAATAATAATATCTTCAATAACATTTTAACTATACAAGAACAATATGCAACATAATAAATAGTGTTGACAACAACGGCAACATTAATGGCAACACCACCAGACTAGCCCATATGTGCAACACATCTTTAATTTCATGTAAATCCATAGTGATTGGCTTATTGATTCCATGCAGTATCATGCCTCCATCATGGTTTTATCCATGATTCTTGTCTCTCACAATGATGTAGATGCCTATATATTGTACCCTTTTCTATCACTAGATCCTTCTTTTGTTAGAGTAATCATGCATTAGCTAATGATTAATTAATATTCAATTGATTATTAGTCCAATTCATTCTCATGCACTTAAGCTAAACTTAGGAGTTCTTTATTTAGTTAACTAAGTGCTTTTCTATTAACTGGAATGAGCAATTATTAGGGTTGCTCCTATATAGTACTCAACCCTTATTGTATTAACACTATGATATTTTCTTCTTATGTCTTGAACTCTCAACCTTTGAGGATTTTTGTTTCCCTTGAAGGTTCTTGAGGTTCATTTTGTAGCTTTTTATTGTTGAGGAATATTGTACATATTGTTTGTAGATCTCTTAGTTGGAAGGTGTCTTTGTTTGTTGTTTGATCATGCGGCTTGTGTTTTTCATAATTCTAACATGGTATTAGATCCCACTGGTACTTATATTTTCCACTTGCATCTTGCATGTTGAGTAGTGTCATTTTGGTCACTCATACAAATTCATGTGTTGTTTGTATCTTCAAGTTCCAAATGTTTTCCTTTTTTCTCCATTTGACTCAAGTAGTGTTGTTGGGGATACTCATGCAGATTATTGTATCTCTTGTGATCAGTGTTCTTTAGACTATTGGTACCTAAATTTTTTACTTGCATCTTACATGTTGAGTAGTTTCATTGGGGTCACTCAAGAGAATTCATGTACCACCTGTATCTTTGACTTCTATATTTTGCATTTGTTTTCCATTTGATTTGTCTTCTTGATCCTAATATTTGTATCTTTGATTTCCATATGTTTTCCTTTTATTTCCATCTAATTTGAGCAGTGACATTGAGGGAACTCATGAAGTTTCCTACTATCTTGATCTTGATAATCATTTGTTCTAGAGGAGGTTCTTCATTTCTGCACTATATCAATCATCATTCTACAACAACCTAGAGATTCTTTGTGCTTCAACGATGTTCTACATGTTCCTATTTTTTTGGGACATTGTTTGTTCATAGGCTTCTTAGTCCTTCACACCTTGATTTGGAGGATTTTGAGTCCTTAATTCAACTTTCTCTCTTTTGGATAGGAGCTTTCTCCCACAATAACTTTTTCTCCTTTTCTCTAGTTTTGAGAGATTCTTTTGTTTTTATATGGGTATCTCACAAGGCCTTGTTTGTTGGGACCCATCATGCATTCTTTCCTTTTATAATTTTTAGCTACTTCCTAAGTTCATGTTAAGGAAAGGTGTTAGAGAAATCATGCAATTGATTATTAGTCTAATTTACACTCATGCACTGAATCTCAACTTGGAGTTCTTTATTTAGTTAACTAAATACTTTTCTATTAACTAAAGTGAGCAATTATTAGAGTTGCTCCTATATAGTACTCAACCCTCACTGTATTATCACTCTAATATTTTATTCTTATCTCTCAAACTCTAAACCTTTGAGAATTTTTGTTTCCCATGAAGATTCTTGAGGTTTATTTTGTATATTTTTCTTATTGAGGAATATTGCACATATTGTTGTCAGATCTCTTGCATGGGAGGTGTCTTTGTTCATTCTTTGATCCCATGGCTCATGTTTTTCACAATTATAACATCTTTGATTCTTCACCATTTGGTGTTGCCTGGTTTGTTGACTCAAGAAGGGGAATATGATTTTAATCTTTTATGTTTATATTTGGCTCCTCTCTTGTGATTCTTTGATGCACTCTTCAACAACTTCTTAAACTTGCTTTGCCTTCACTTTCCTTTGGCCTTCATTATGAATAATACCCTAAAATGTATACTTATTCTACCTCTACTATGCCTCTTTGCAATTTTCAATGTTTTCATACTCCAAATGATGCACCTAGTAAAACAAAACTGTAAGACCCTCTTCACATGTGAATAATACAATCTTAATTTTGTTATATATTTCTCCTAAACAGATGCTTAAACATATTTCAAACAATGCATAGTGTGATTTCGTGACAATGTGATTGTGTTTCATTATTGAGATGTTATACTATCATTGCCATGAAGGTATTAGTCACTTGTAAACTATGAATACGAATTGGAATTTTGATGAAATTATTATACAATTAAAATCTTATTTCAACTACCAAATCAATGTGATATACAATTGTTGCTTATGATTTCATTGGTAATGTGCAGGTAAGAAAGGGTGCCAATACATGAAGGGAAAACTAGTGAGAACAAATTGAAAGACATCATCTCATGGTTATGTATTTGATTTTCTTATTTTGGAGCTTAGAAGGAAATAAAGTTATTGTGTTTACTCTTTTGGGTTGAAAGGTCATTTAGTTATTGTCATGTGAGATGTAAGTTGGGGTTAAGGTTTAGGAACCCTTTTACCCAAGTGTGAAACTTGGATGGAACCTTAAGTGGGTCTTTAAGGAGGGTTTTTGGTCAATTTTTTAGGTTGGGATGCATACATAAACCCCCTATGGTCTATACCATAGTGGTAGGGGTCAAGTGGGCATAGAATAGTGCCCTAAAGACATGATTTGACTCCTGAATAGTCCTCATAATGGAGAGTGACGAGTTTTAAGGAGAAGATGAAATGAAAGGATGGGGAGGTGTCCAAGTGCATGTTTCTTCTTTAATAAGGAAAAGACCCTCATGGATGGAGGTAGGTACACTTCACACCTCCTCACCCAAAAGTTGCATGTTGAAACTTCTATATATTTTGGAGAGGAAGAATGGGTGAGGTGTTACCCACTTCTCCTTTTGGGAGAACTTTAGTGAAGAGGATAAAGAGGACGATATGAGAGAAGTCCTTATGGGGGAGCTAGTGATCTGGGTAGCTTGGTTGGGAGAGTATGGGAGGAAGAAGGGTTCAATCCTCTCACCTCAAGAAGGAGATACATTTTCTTATTTTTCATTGTTTCCATTTGTATTTCCTCTGTATATCTATTGTAAAGATGTGGAAAGTATTTTGGATCATGGTTGAAAGTTAGAAGGTAGGGAACCTAAATGTATGCAATTTGGTGCTATGTTATTCTTATTCCTTGTTGAGAAAATAAATAAATAAAATTGAAAAGCTCCATTCATCATTTTGGAGCTAAAAGACTTCCTGCTTGGGGGTATGGTTAGAGCCCATGAGGCTCCATGACACCATTACGGTAGGGTGGAGAGCAGACCCTTCTACATTAATTTATTTTCTACTCCATTCCTGGGTAATATGGGAAAGATGAGATTTAAAGTATGTATCTATTGTGAAATCAAACAAAACAAGAGCAATCATGGTGTGTTATTTTTGTAACATAGAGGATAGTATGGGGTTGAAAAATAGGGGACTGAAATGAGAATGGCTATTGCATTGGTGTCCTCACATCAAAGTTGTCTATGTTATTTGTAATATTGATCTTTCCTTGTAAAATACTGCATGGAGGGAACTGATTTAAAATGAGGAATAAAAATTTCCCTTTTTCTAAATTTTATGGTTGGTACTAAGAGGGTTGAGCATATTCTCTTTAAAATTTCTCTATGGTACAAAAGTAACCCTTTGCATATTCGAGAACTAGCTACATTTAAAATAAGCATACAAGCAATATGAACAAATACTCTCTTGATGATTCAAGACAAAAATATAGGAGTTATCTATGTCTTTTACTCTCTCTAACTCACTATGTTAAAATGTGAACCAAATAGAGTTGATTGTTGTAAGTAAATGATACTACATGCATGCTTAGTGTAAACGTGAATTTTGGCTTTACTATTTGTAACCTCATATAGGTACCTCCTTGATGGGAAATGAGTTGTCTGAAATGAACCAAATAGACGGGGCTGATTTTAGCCATATAAGGGGCATTTTGAAAGATATAGCATTACTCAAAACAAAAATATAAATACACAGAACTAAATCCAAAATACTTTGCAAGCTTAAACATAAACAAATATTATTGACCCTTGAAGATGTTATCAATAAATTTAAACCTGCATTGAACAGATGATGATATAGATATCGGTGGTGTCGAACGTTATTAAAATTCAACACCCCATAGTACCGACTTAGGTCACTCCCATTCAATGTATATAGCTTCCCATGTGAGAGCAGGGAGCTAGGGAGATGATGCATCTCAACAACTACACAATGGTATTAGCTATTCGGCTCATACTAATCTAAACCCGTTCTTCGGCATCAATAGAAGCTTGAACTGAAGGGTCACCTCATTTTGCTAGGGAATGGCCCATGCGCTTCTAGCCAAGATGATGGGATCTCCAACACATGGTAAAGAGAACCCGCACCAATAAATGTAGTAGTGGTCCTTGGGGAAGGTTAAAAGTCGCTTCTTGATTCTCCTCAAAACAAACTATATGCCAACTTCTAAATTATTTAAGCCATATCAATGGCTCTTGAAGCTGCACCAGTTACTAAAATTCTCAGAAGAAGGGTGTGCATAAATGTAAAATATATGTTCTGTTTTATGAGCAAACACGGCTTGGGTGGTGATTGTTAGGCTAAAACTAGTGGGAGATCTCAAAATGAAATAAAACTGCTTTAGTCTTTCCTCCTAGTTTGGCATAAACTAATTCCCTGCTAATCAAAGTAATATGATCTATCACATTCTGGTCACCTCCTTGTTTCATCTAATCCTCTAGAATTTTGGCTAAATGTGTAGATCATTGTGCTAGAACTGGTGAAGTTAATAATGTAGTTGAGGTGATTAATAGCAATGTCATACCAATTGTTCAAGCGATATCCTACTCTATTTAAGTGCATCACATCAGATTAAAGTCTTCAACCCTCGATAGGGAAGAGATACTATTTGTATCCTAAAGAAAAATAAAAAAACAAAAAAAACAAATCAGAGTGCCATTTATTGTTTCCTCATATGGGGCGTGAGAGTAGTGGGCTTCGAATTAAATCAGAGTGAATGATCGGCTTACCTCCACTTTAGGGACATGCGATATGATGTAGTTGTAAAAGCAAAAGGACACTGCCATGTGTGCAAACTGTTGTGTACATTCACTCGTCAATTAGCTATATCTACCCCACTTCATTTTGTGAATGAATAATATCAAAGGAAAAATATAATATAAACCTATAATGTTAGTGTGCAAACTAGATAACATAATAGTTTGGAATAGATGTATAATTGTCACATTCATAGCTTCTAGTCTTTTGACACACATCTTATGGCAATTATCGTTGTAGCCAGTCAACGGTTTTTTGAAAGCATAAGCATTTAGCATCAAATCAATGTATCAACCCATGTCTCTCTTGTCAATAGGAATAACTCAAGAATTTAATTGTGAAGAGAGGACATTCTGCCAATCTTGGACGCACAGTCATTTCTGATCATGAAGGAGAAGCTAGGACGAGCATGGAATAAATAGTAACAAAGTAGGTTGTACCAAACTTAAACAATATAAATAAAATAAAAGTTCTCACCTTGAAAGTAATACTTCATCCATATTGTCAGACTATAGCGAGGGAAAATAATTCATGCGTAATGACGCCAATTCCACTCCTCACACCTAGGCTATTTAGAAACGTCTTAACAGTCAACAAAAGAAAATGGAGCACTGTGAAAATGGGGCACTTAAATTTGATAGGTGATTTTAATTTTGAACTAATACCTAGTGCCTATGGATGCATATCATATCAGGGTAGTTGAGGTATAAATGAAGCTTTAATAGTTTCCTTGGCGCACAAGTTGGTTTAGAAATTAATTCTGCAGAACCTTGCTTATAATTCCAATAATGGAGTCACTCTAGTTTTACAGCCATGAGAGGATATTTTATACGTGGCATAATTCTCATTGGATTTGCTAAGTAAATCATTAAACTTAATTCTTGCCTTGAGTCTTTACAATAGTTATAACATTTAATGTGTTTTCTCGGATATGCCCCTTAATATTTAAAAATCTATAGCTATTTTCTTTTCACCAACCCCATTTATATTGTACAAGTTGGTTTTTATTGTCCTCATTGGCTTACGCAGAGAGTAATAGAAATATTAACATTTACCGATGTGGAGACTTAACATAATATCAAGCAGTCTTAAGAATATTATACTTATTGCTGGAAGTATGAGTAATCCGTGGCTGGTATATGATCTATGTCAGTATTATCAGTTTATCAAGATAATTTGTTTCAATTAAGTAAATATATATCATCATCTTTATTGATTATCATTGAGCGAATTATTTATAATTATATATATCACTCTATGAAATAAATTTAATTATTTAAATGATATATTTACTTTAATAAATAAATTTTAAGTAAAATAATAATAATAATAAAATTAAGAAATGAGCATTGCAAAGAAATATATAGTGAGTAATTAGAATAGAGATCTAGTAATTAAATTGTGAATTATAAATATCCTATACACTTCCATATTTAAATTTTGGGGTGAAATGTTAAATGTTAGGTTAATTGTTGGGCATGACATTAATTTAACTAAAACAACAACAAACTAATAAGTGCATATAATCTTATTGATATATGTCAATATAATTTCATAAAAAGGAAAATAAATCAAATCAAATGTTGCAAGAAATGATCATAGTGTATTTACAAATAATTTACATAGTGAATGGAGTAAATTGTTGCAACAATTTTATTTGAAGTTTGCTGCTCTGTTAATAAAATATAATAAAATAAATGGAGTAATTTGTTGCAGCAATTTTGTTTGTAATTTTATTCTCTTTAAATAAATTAAAATAAAATTAAAAGGGGGCAGTGTGAGTAATAGTAAACATTGTAAAAACAATATTAAGTTTAAAAGCAATAATATTATTATTAACCTTAGTAAAAATATTAGGGCTATTAATAATAGTGTGAATCTAAATAAACATTTTACATGGTGGTTGGAGTGAAATCATTACGATGTAAAATTTTTTGTGTTATAAAGAAAAATAAAATATTGATACTAAGTAAATTATGTGATTGTTAATGGAAGAAAATTTGTTACTAATAATATAATTATTGTTATTACAAGCTAAAATAATTTCATGATGTAAAAAATAACATTAACATTTATACAAGGAACTTTTATAATAAATAATATTATCATTGTAAATGATTAATTAATTGAATTGAAAAAAAAAATTATTGTACTTTCTAGTGAAAATTTTAGGCATGACAAAAACTAGCTAGACCTCAATAAGGTCTAGGAAAAATATGGGGAAGACTAAACATGCTCATTGATTATAAAGATATATATCATATGATTTTTGTGATACAAAACAATGAATGCATGTACAAGAAAATCAAAAAAGTGAACCTACATGTTCAAGAAGAAAATACAACATTGAATCCTTGAACTCTCCCTTCAAACACATCTTTGAACCATGAATAGCCTAAGAGTTGGACTCATCTATTGTGCAACAAATTGGACAACTACAATCAAAGACTGTCACACATTGTCAAATCCTATAAAAATTACAATGGTGATTGATGCAAGAAACTTTTGAGTAATCAACATCTAATGAATCCTAATGGAATACAAACATCAATCCTTCCTTTTCCCATAAATAAAATGACACCGAATTCTGATTTTGAATATGTGGGTATGTGTAGGATCATGATGGGCCAAAAAGTGGTGATATGATGGGTATGTGTAGGGTGTGGCTAACGACCTTTTTTAACCCAAAATTGATGAAAAAAAAGGGTTTTTAAAGGAGATTCTCATCTTTCCACCAATATAAATTATGATTAACTTTGAATTTAATAAATAATTATTATTTATTTTCTATTTGAATTATGACTAAAGTCTTGATTGATAGGCTAATTGAAAAACATCTATAGATTTCAAACGGTGTAACATTTTTTTAATCCAAAACATGCATCACATTCTATGCTTTGCATACTATAGGACTAAAAAATAAATGAATTTTATGAAGTTTTGACCAAGTTAAGGTGGTCAAACATGAGCTTTTTATATTTTTAAAAATTGTAATAAAAATTCATAATTAATTATTTACTTGAAAAAATTACAAAAAAATACATCACATCGGAGATGAGTCCTATACTTATATCTAAAATATTATAAAAGAATATTATCATTTTATTGTGGTTAGGGTGGTCAGACAAACAACTACTTTTTTTTTCATTGAAATTTAAGTACTACTGCATTGAAATTTCAAATTTTCACCAAATATATATATTTTTTAAATAAACCTAGTATTTTAGAAACTACATTCAATTTTCTACAAATTCTATTCCTACATATTTTTTAAATATTATAGATAACTTATTCAAATGTTTACATCAAGTTGCCTAACTCTTATTTTTCTGAATTTTTCACCACTTAAGGGCCTATTTCTTCCATGATGATCCTACACGTACCCATGTATAAATGAAAACTCTAAATTTTATAGGGTTAGTTAGATCATTAATAATATTGAGGGATCTTGCAATAAGTAATCGCAACCATTTGATCATAATTTTTAATTTGATTGAATAGAAAAATTTTCCTAAAATTCATATATACAATGAATAAAATTTTATATGAATTTTTTATATAATGATGTGGAAAAAAGCAACAATATTAACTATTATTAAGCATAGGAAGTCCTCCCTCTATTCTCCAAATAGTATCATCACCATCAAATTTGACTTTAGTTGACAAAAGATTTCCTAAGCTAAGATTCGTAAAGAGTTCTCTACACAACTGCACATGCAAAAGGTAACTTGATCATAATATTACTTGTGGTTTATCAAATGTAATTATTTAAAGTAGAAATTTCTAGACATCTAAGGTGTAGATTAATTCCAGAGAGCATGGAGAGCTTGTTGAACAAACAATGATAAAGGCTAGTCACTAATCACATATTATCTTTTGCTTTTGGATTTTTTCCTCTAAACACCCTAGAGAAAAGTCCTTAAGCATGACTAGAGGAGGAGAAAGTTCCCAATCTAGATAGGAAGGTTATGGGTATGTGTAGGATCATCATGGAAAAAACATGCCCTTAAGTGGCAAAAAAATTAGAAAAATTAGAGTTAGGCAACTTGATGTAAAATTTTGAATAAGTTATCTATAGTATTTAAAAAATATGTAAGAATAGAATCTATAGAAAATTGAATGCAGTTCCTAAACTACTAGGTTTTTTCTTAAAAAAATCTATTTGGTGAAAATTTGAAATTTCGATGCAGTAGTACTTAAATTTCAAGTAAAAAATAAGTAGGTGTCTGTCTAGCCACCCTAACCACAATAAAATGATAATATTTTTTAATAAGATTTTAGATATAAGTAGAGGACTCATTTCCAGATGTGATGCATATTTTTTTGTAATATTTTTCCAAGTAAATAATTAATTATGATTTTTTTATTATAACTTTTAAAAATATAAAAACTCGTATGTCTAACCACCTTGGTCAAAACTTCATGAAATTTATTTTTTCTTTTTTCAATCCTATAGTATGTGAAGCATAGAATGTGACACATGTTTCGTATTCAAAAAATGTGATACTGTTTGAAAGCTATAGATGTTTTTCAATTAGCCTATTGGTTAGGACTTTAGTCATAATTCAAATAGAAAATGAATAATAATTATTTATTAAATTCAAAGTAAAGCATAATTTATATTGGTGGAAGGCTGAGAATCTCCTTTAAAAACCCTTTTTGTTTCATCAATTTTGGGTAAAAAAAAAGTCATCAGCCACATGCCCTACACATACCCATAATATCGCCACTTTTCGAGTCATCATGATCTTGCACATACCCTTATACATGCTATAATCTCTGGGTTGTGGCTAATATCCTAGAAAAATGGCATTGAAAAACTCCTGCAATTTTTGAAAACTTTTTATTTGTCCTCCTTTGTCAGTTTACTTTTTCTTGCAATTAGCTTCACTATCATTTGTCATATACTGTTAGCTTCTATTTTCTACCATCAGATATTGTTTCTCATTTTTTTGTTTCATACTATTCCTCATTTTGGTGGGCTGTGCTCCAATGATGACAAGCTGTTATATATGTTGTTATAAATGTTTTTATGTATGTTTTTATGGATGTTTTTATGTTATCATGTCAATGTTGGGTGAATTTTTTTGAGAGATTAGCTCCATGCAGGTTTACCTTTGTTTAAATTATGCATATATAGGTCACTTTGGTATGATTGTAAGTCCCTATAATTACATAGGTCATCATGGTACTCCAAATCATGACCAACATGACATGAACTGTGCATCCTCTTAGCATTTTTAATCTTGATGATGATGTCCTTAATCCTCTTAACCTCTCATCCACCTCATTTGCACAACACCAAAAACCTTTTGTAAACCTTTGATCGAAGGGTTTCTTGAAATACTATATAGTCACTCAATTGGCCTATCTTAAGTTGTAGGGTTTCTCAACCAACCATCCTTAACAAAAGAGGTGATCCAAACCCTTGAAAGGGGAAAATATATCATGTTTGGTAGACGTTTAATTACCTCAATTCTAATAATTTTACCATCATTTTTACTTTTCATTAAAATTTCATTCTAGTTTTGATTGAGCCTAAAATCCCCCTAATTAATTTTTATATCCTCTTAACTCTCAATCAACTCTTCCATCATATATCTTGATCAACTATCTAGTCTTCTCCCAATCAATTCCCTATGATTGAGAATCTTCAAAATCATTTATACTCCCCTTTCCTTTGGTATTTGAGAGGTTGATTTTCTTAGGAAAAGGGTGTTGTTGCACAAGAAAATTAACTACATAAAATAAATATTTTTTGTTAGAGTAATCATGTATTAGCTAATGAATAATTAATCTTCAATTAATTATTAGTCTAATTTATTCTCTTGAAGTTAAGCTAAACTTAGGAGTAATTTACTATGTTAACAAGTGAGCTATTATTAGATCATTATGTCTCATTGCATGTGATGTTGACACTTGTCCAAATCTAATCCCTTTATGATTTTGGGTTGCTCATATATAGCACTTAAACCTAATTTTATTATCACTCTTTTCCTCTCTTGAGCTTTCATATCTTTTTGATAGTCTCTTGCATTATGTAGCTTTTCTTGTTGAGGAATATTGCATACATTGTTTGCAGATCTCTTGCATGGAAGGTGTCTTTGTTTATTGTTTGTACAGTTCTAACATGGAATTAGAGAATGGATTCAATGAACCCCTTCTCAATTTATGAGGGATTTTTATCCATAAAGGGTTATATGCTTCAAATTTGGAATCCCCTTTGTTGTTTTTGCAAATTTTGGATGTGGGAATTTTTTGGTGCATTTTGGTGTAAAAATGATTTCATCATTACATTTAGAGCTATCAAGAAAGTAAAATTTGGCTTTTGTTTGGCTCAATTTGGACTCCTAAGGTCAGGTCAATGAGGGCTTGAAATAGTTGCTCATTTTTTGGATTTGGAGGGTAGCTATGATATTAGAGCATTTTGGTGCAAAAAAACCTCATGGTTGCATTTAGGAGGTTGATTCCATGAATTTTGATACACAATTATACCTATTTCGATGTTATAAGCCTTTGAGAAAATTTTATTTCTAGGAAAGTTGTACGACCTCCCCAACACATAGATGGAGGTGTTTTTGAAAAATTTAAAGTAGTTCCTTTTTTTTTCCCTACTTAGCCCCTCTCTATTGTGCTTTTCAGTTTTGTACCTCAACTTTCAAAGGCCATATCTTAGCCATATAGTGGTTTTTTCCCATGTAATTTTTTCTGAAATAGGGTAGAATTTTGTGCTCTTCACAATGGTCCATGTGGTTTCCAGTTTGAAATTTTTGTTTTTTCTACAATTATATTTCATCAATGCTTTTGTTATTTAGTTCTCATTTTAGAGACTTCGATGAGCCATATCTTCTACATCTGGACTCCTTTTTGGGTGTCATTTTTTTGAAAGTGCATGTCTTTTGTGTAATTTTTAATGGTGCTACTAGTTTCCTATTTTTCTATGAAATAATTTTATTTTTAGCATGTAGTCCTTTTTTGACAATATGGGCTTCCACTATGTTCTCTTCTTATTATGTAGATGCTTTGAGATAAAGTTTCATGTTCTAGTGTATATTTTGCACATCCTATTGTTCCTTTTGTAATCACACTATGATATAAAGTGCCATGGGGGGTTGATGTTTTCCTTTTGTTTTCCATCATACCTTTTTCAAGTGAGTGTCCCTTCCATGAAAATAGTGAATCCCATTTTTCTTTCCTCATGCATGTGTGCCTTAGTTCACACACTCTTTTATTTGCAAGTTTTTTCTCCTACATACACTTCTTGGTTTCACATAGTTTTAGTGTACCTATCTTGGCTCTCCCTTTTTAGCATTATGGGGGAGTTTTCTATTGTTGGTGCTCATGTGTTGAAAGTATGTGTAGTTGGTGTTATCATTGATTTCAACAAGATTTTGGTGTTTTCATTGGTATGAGAAAGAGATTATTATAAGAGTATGAGAAATTGCTATTGATTTGATGTTATCTTTGGTGATTCTTTGATTAGTTACATTATGTTGTCATTAGTAAGCTATGAGTGTCAACCTCTAGTGTTGCTTAGATAATATTTTGTCTATGAATGTATGATTGAGTTTCTATGATGTAGTTGGCTTGGTGGTGATGAGAAAGTGTTGAAGATGGTGAAGATGTGTCTCTGGTGCTTGGTTTCCAAGTGCTTTTGAAAAAAAATGAAGAAAAAAGGAAACTATGTGTTGTACTAGTGTTTTGTGTTGCAAAGTGGTGTTTTGGTTTGGCTCCACATTTCTTCTATGTTTAATATATTCTTGTGTTGTTTGGATATGTTTATTAGAGGTGTTTCATACAAAATTTGGTGTGTTGGATCATTCTTCAAAGGAAGTTGTGTTCACCAATGTGTGAACTGTGTATTGTAGAGGTGTCTAGGAAAAATGGTTTTTCTTTGCATTTATATATAGAGTGGTTTAAGGTCTTGTGGATCTGGAAGGGTGATGATAGTGTTTATATTTTTATTTAGTTGAACTTGTTTGAGGTTTGGTGTTTTAAAAGTTGGTTTCTTGAGTTGTAGTGTATGATAAAAGTATTTGAGTGTACTAAGTATGTACACTCTTTAGGTGAAAGTTGTTGTGAAAGAATTTTTTTTATTTCATTATGTTTGTGGAATATTCTAGATTGTGTTCAAGCATGGTGTGTGGTTTGTGATTCATCTTTGGATTTAAGGAAGCATGTACTTAACTTTTTAATGGTGTTAACATAGGTTCAACAGACTTTGGATGTTTACACTAATTGTAGAGTTACTTTGGTGATTGTGGATGCGTGGTGTGGTGTGTATGAGTGGATTTAGGTTTGAGTTAAGATTTTTTGTGGTCCACCTCCATTCCTTTTCACCACGGGAATGTTTTGGTGCCGACATAATTTGAATTTGCATAGTGGAGGTGCATAATTGACCTTGGTGAATATTTTCAATGTTGAAGATGGTATAAATACGTGTTGAGTTGTTGAGGGATGATAAGGTAGATGTGTGTGATGAAAATGATGTGAATCATAGAGTTGTAAGGTGTGAATTTATGAAGTGTAGTGTGAGAATTCATGTGTTATATTACTAGATGCAGTGAGCAAAAGGTGTTTGCAATCTTTAGTAAGACTATGAAGGTGTTTGTGATGCTGTGGTGGACTTTTCTATTGTATGGAGATGGATTTCTCATTGTAATACTTTTCTCTATCTTCTTTTTCTATTATGGTAGCGAGCCATTCTTTCTTTTGGGAAGTGAGCCCTCTGATAGTGAGCCCTTTGTAATTTATTTTGATATGACTATATTGTGAGCTAATCCTCATTGCAGTTTTTCCCTTCTTGGGTTTTCCATGTAAATCTACTGTTTCTTTGTGCATGGTTTTTATTTGGTTCTATTTTTGTTATCTTCTTTCATGAGAAATCATTCTAATAGAGTAAGGGTTAATTGAATTAATGTGGATCTAAATATTTGTGAGCATTTTGAAGTTTTAAGGTACAATTGATTCAACCCCCCTCTCAGTTGTCTTGTGCATTCAACAATTGGTATCAGAGCAAGGTTCCCTGGAAGAAAGATTAACTGCTTGAGGTAGATCTAGGAGTACAAAAGAAATATGTTTCTCTATTTGATGGATTAGATTACGCATTTTAGAAGATAAGGATGGATTTTTTTTTGGTTTCTCTTGGATTTGAAATCTAGAAGTCTATTGAGACTGGATATACTATACGTAGAAATGGTTCGAGCACTAATGATCAGATCAAGGCCTATGAAAACAATCGTAAAGCAAGGTATGCTCTCTTAAGTGGTCTTGCTAATCATGTATTAGTAAAAGTTATGAATCCAAAAATTGCTAGAGAAATCTGGGTAAAGTTAGTGTAGTGTAGAAAATTGCATGCTTTTGAAAAAAGAGGCAATTTCACACTTAATTTGGACCTATTTTGGCCCCCTTGCATTAATTACCTTTTAAAATCACCATTTATAGGCCCCTAAGACCCATTATTTCAGATCTTGAGGCTCATTTCACCTAAAAATCCCATAAAATCATTCAAAACACTAAAAATCCCAAAAACCCACCTCAAAAAGCTAAGGTGGGACTCATTCGCCACGTTGGGAAAATTAGCTCCTTAGGTGGGACCCATTTACCAAGGGTGGCGAATGAGTCCCATTGAGGGTCTTTCTCAATTTTGGTTAGGAAATTCACCATTTTAATTCAAATTTCTGGTGAATGTTGGCCTTTGAGATCTAAATAATGGACAATTAGGTGTTAATGCCTAAATAAGCAAGTTTCTGAGCCATTTTTCTAATATTCTAGGCACTTTGAGCAAGCATTTTTCAAGAATCAAGCAAGTTTTCACAAGAGCATTCAAGTTTCAAAAGCAAGTAGAGTTGAAGCTTTGGAGCAACATTAAAGCATTTTTGTAGGCCTTCAAGCTCACTTTAATTCAAGATCTCTAGTATTTTCAAGGGTTGGTTATGGTTTCCTATGGTGAATCATGAAGAATTCTAGGTTGGGGAGATGCAACTAGCCATCAAGATAAGCCTAAGGACTTGTTTTCTAAGTGATTCCATCCTCCATTATCACTCTACTTATAGATTAATAAATGTTTATTCATCTTTGATATTTATTTGAGGTGATTAGAGATCTCCTAGAGTGAGTCTTTCGTTATTCAAGTTTCATCTATGCATCTTGTTCTTGCACATTAGAATAGGGTTGCATCATGTTTCAAATTTCTTAGTCTTAAACACACTTAAGGCTAGGGTTTGCATGCATATTTCATTATTTCCATCAAGGTTTATTTACAAAACTAGGGGTTTGACCAAGGAAAACCCTCCATTATCAAATCAAATTATATTATGTTTTGCAAGGATTTTCATAGACTTGGATTTGAAACTCAGCTTGGAAGGAAAGAGCAGGTGTTGCAGTGTAGATCAAAACTTTCAATTCCCAAAAAAATAGAATGGGAGTGATTCGCCAATAGTGGTGAATGATTCCCAATGTAGCTATTTGGTAGAACTATTTGTAGATTTTGATGCCTTTTCCCAAAATAGATTTCCAGATAAAAACCCATATCTGGGACTAATTCACCCAGGTTGGCGAATGAGTCTTACTTGGTCAAAAAGTCAAAATATCAAATCTTTCAGAGCTATTTCCTATTGCTTCAATATTTCTAAGTGCACATCATTTATTTTAGTAACTTTCTATTCTATTTTGTTTACATTTCTAAGGAATTTTCTAAGCTATTGCATTAAACTAGGGTTTTGCATTTCATCTTGCATATCATTTTCTTTTCCAAGTTTAAGCTTTGTGGTGAACCCCTCATTGGATCATTTTTAGCCCCTAAGACAACCCTCTTGCAATATCTATTTTTATTTTGCATTGAGATTTCAAGGGTTTGTTATTGAGTGAAAGTTTGTGAAAGTTACCCCTTTTTGTCCTTAATCTTAAAGGTGAAAAGGGCTCCAATTTTCCACCTTTCATTTTGGTGAACCTACATTTAAAACATCACAGTTCTAATTTGGGGTGCATTTTCATCCTATATTTAGTTGGCATTAACATTGCATTAGGATTTGCATTGGTTAAGTTGCATTCTAGGGTTTCAAAATTTTCATTAGTGAAATCTCATTTAGCTTATATTTTTGCATCTAATTTCATTGGAAATCATTCAAAATCTACATTTGCATCTCAAATCTAGGTCATACAATATAAAAAACATCAAAACCAAATAAAAAATTCTAAAAATCTGAAAAAATCCCTATTGGGACTCATTCACCACCTTGGGCGAATAAGTCCCAGTGCATATTCTAAACTATTGTTTATAGAGTTAAAGTTTCTAGTTTTCAAGCTTCTATTTTTTATTATTGCCTTTTTTTAGTTTTATTGCTTTCTATTAAATTGAAATCATTATAAATAGTATCATTTACATTTATTGTAATTGTGGATAGAATTAGATTTTTGCAATTTTCATTTTCAACATTTACGCTAGATTACATTAGACATAGATCATAAAAAAAAAAACCAAAAACAAGAAAAAAACAAGTAAGCCACTTGGATAAAGTATAGTTATTTGACTATGTCAAATCTCTCTTTCCAAGTTCACCTAGCCCTCAAGCCTTTTAGTAGTGATGAATTTGATATGTTAGATGAAGCCCTTAAGGACTTCATCCTACAAGGCTCATCCACTAAGGCTTGTTATGAGAAACCAAAAACAAGGGATGTTAATGTGATTCAACCTCAATTCATCCTTTACCCACCATCTCACAAACAAAAAACTCAAAACAAACCTAAACTTAATCTGTTACCCACCTAGGAATAATGTTTTGCAACAACCAATTCATAATACCATTGCTCATACATATAATACTAGGA
Source organism: Sequoia sempervirens (assembly GCA_007258455.2). Classification (NCBI taxonomy): domain Eukaryota; kingdom Viridiplantae; phylum Streptophyta; class Pinopsida; order Cupressales; family Cupressaceae; genus Sequoia; species Sequoia sempervirens. The sequence goes on along the minus strand of VDFB02281492.1, from coordinate 732,550,892 downwards.
ATAACCCACAACAGAAACAACCAACTCTGACAACCTTACCTTTTCCTAATCCCATATTGCCTAGTGCCCCTCGTTTACCTCCACAAAGTGGGAAGGAGTATGATATTGCTGAAAAAATTAATAATACTCTTTCAAAGATATCTCTTTGGGACCTAATTCAAAATTCACCTAACTATCACACTATGCTTCAAACAACGTTACAACAAGTAGTGGTTCCTCTTGGTACAAATGGAAATTATGTGGCAACTCTAATACAAGGAATGAATACAATTAATGTAGACATTACCTTTCACCAACACGAGCTCCCTCCTTTGGAGATGAGAAAGAGACATGATGCCTTTAAGATAATAGGCCAATTAAATACGATAGGCATAGAAAGGACCCTTGTTAATGGTTCATCCCTTAATGTGTTTAGTGTGAAGCTCTTAGATAGATTGTGTATAAATAAATAAAAAATTGAACCTAAATCCTCATCGATTTGAGGATTTGACAATGTAGGAAGGCAAACACTTAGAGGGATTACCTTACCTATTACAGTTGGAAAGGATACCTTATATACTCCTATTCATATTATACCTCATGACCTTTCATACAATCTTCTTTTGGGAAGACCATGGATTAATGAGATATATGCGGTGCCTTCGACCCTTCATTGTATCATGAAATATGTATATAGCAAAAAGGTATACCAAGTTTAAATAGACCCTGAGCCTAAAATTTTCTTACAAGTTGAAAAAGGAATGAAAATTCCTCTAAGCACATTGGTTCCAACATCCAACATAGAACCTTTAGAGATTGACAAAAAATGAGTAGAAATAGTGTGAAAGTTATTAGATGATGATTGGGGTTCCTTGGAATTCACACCCTCATTTATGTGAGATTACATAATCACAAGAAAAGAAGATGAAAAACAAAAGCAACCAATGGTCATGTCAACTCAGAACTTGGAAAAAAATTTGCAATCATCTACCTCATCCACTATTGAAGAGGATACAAGCTATACAACAAAATTTGATGAGATAGAATACCAACAACCACCAAACCCAAAAGAAATGGAAAAAAATTATGGGAGAGCTTATTAACTTATGAAGCAATTGGGTTATAGTGGAAAAGGATGTGGAAATAAAGAACAAGGAATTTGTGCTCCTATAGAGCCTAATACACAAGAGACAAAGATTGGTTTGGGATATTGTACTTCTAAGATTATGCAAGCAACAAAGAGAATATTGTTAAACATCAACACTATCATGTGCAAGCCCAAAATTAACCTCACTTTGAAACATTATGAATTGCTTGATATAGATTTTGAACCATCATGGGAATATTTTGAAGATGATGACACATTGAATAACATGATAGGAGTTTATGATAAGTCAACTGCCACTCCTCAAAAGAAAAAAGGTCACATGTGCTATGATTAGCACCAAGAAAAAAAATGCAAAAGATGAAAGTCATGAGACAAACATAAGTATAGAAAAATACAACCCTAAATTTCCAAAGGCAAGTGCACTCCCTCTAGGAGATAAAATTGACATACCAATGGATATAAATGATAAGGAAAAAGTCACTAAGATAGGAAAGTTCCTTGATGATGAAGAAAAAGAAGATCACACAATGTTACTCCATGAATTTCTTGAACTTTTTGCTTGGAAATATTCAGACATGCCAGGAATTGATACTAAGATTGTCACACACAACATAGTCCTTGTTGAAAATGCTAATCCAATTAGAAAAAAAGATACGAAAGATGAATCGTAAGATAGCCTTGCTTGTTAAAGGAGAAATCAAGAAAATCCTTGAAGCTAGTTTTATAAGACCTATCAATTATTCTCCTTAGATCTTAAACATTGTCATAGTCGCAAAACCTGACAATCCTATTAAGATGTGTATGAATTTTTGTGATTCATTTAAAGAATCTTTAAAAAATGAATTTCCCATTCCTAATATCAATATGATAGTAGATTAGATTGTGGGACATGCTTTTTTCTCATTCATGAATGAATTTTTGGGATACAATCAAATCCTCATCAATCCTCAAGATCACTACAAAACAACATTCACAACAGTTTGGGGAATGCTTTTCTAGGTCATGATGACTTTTGAATTGAAGAATGTGGGAACAACATATCAACGAGCAATAACATTAATATTTCACAATTACATACATAAGATTTTGGAAGACTATGTTGATGACATCCTAGCCAAATCTTTAACAAGAGAAGACATCATGAACGTCCTTTGAAAAATATTTGAGCAAATGAGAAAATACAACATGAGATTGAATCCAAAAAAGTGTCTTTGGTGTAGATAATGGGAAACTTCTATGTTTTATCATATCTCATAGAGGCATCAAGGTGGACACCAATAAAATTGATGCTATAATCAACATGCTACCTCCTAAAAATATCTCTCAATTGTGAACATTACAAGGAATAATTCAAGCTATCCATCATTTTGTTGCATCTTTAGCTGATCAAACATTACCATATACACATCTCCTCAAAAAGGATATACACTTTACTTGGAATGAGGATTGTAAATAGGTTTTTGAAAGTTTGAAGAAATACCTTGCAACTCCACCTATTTCACAACCTGCTATGCAAAACAAACCATTCATCCTTTACACAAGGGCATCAACCCATCCTCTCATAGCATTGTTGCTTCAACATGATGAAAATGGTAAAGAGCATCTATTTATTACATTAGAAAAACATTGATTGATTATGAGAGACAATACACAACAATAGAGAAACAATGTTTATCCCTTGTATTCACTACCAATAAGTTATGACATTACTTATTAAATGCTGAAATACATGTGATGAAAAAATTTGATCCTCTCTTGAAAGCATCTTTTTAATAAAATAGATTTATTTGGATGTTTATCTAAATGGGTGATGTTGTTGATTGAGTTTGAACTTAAGTTTGTTTCACAAAAAGAAATTAAGGGTCAAGCCTTGAACAACCAACTGGCTGACGCTCCTTCTCCTTTAGCATTACCTAATAGTAACTCTTTCCTCAATGACAATGTGTTGAAAATAATAGATAATACATGGGAATTATATTTTGATGGATCTAAGTGTAGAAAAAGTTCCAACATAGGCGTTAAAATAATACCACCTGTGGGAAAACCTATTCCCTTGTCGTATCACTTAAACTTCCTATGTACAAATAACACTATTGAATATGAAGCATTGCTTGTTGGGTTGCATGCCGCTTTAACCACGGGGGTAAGAGACATTAAGATATTCAGTGATTCACAATTAGTCATTAAAAAAATAAATGGAACATATCAAGAAAATAATGAAAAATTATTGAAATACAAGGATCCCACAATGACTTTGTTAGAGAAATTTGAATCATTTATCATTGATAAAATTCCCCAAAAAGATAATCGACATGTGGATGCATTGGAAAGTGTAGCTTCCCTTATCTCCCCTCAAGATCCTTCCAAATATTTTACCTTCATTGTGCATATAGTCATGAAACCATCAATAGAAGATAAATTAGAAGAAGTATTAGCAACAACCGGGTATGTGTAGAATCATCATTGAAAAAATAGGCCCTTAAGTGGCAAAAAATTCAAAAAAATAAGAGTTAGGAAACTTGACGTAAAAATATGAATAAGTTATGTATATTATTTTAAAATAATGTAATAATAGAATCTGTAGAAAATTGAATGTAGTTTCTAAACTCCTAGGTTTATTTAAAAAAAAAAAAAATCTATTTGGTGAAAATTTGAAATTTCAATATAGTGGTACTTAAATTTCAAGGAAAAAATAAGAAGTAGGTGTCTATTTGACCACCCTAACCACAATAAAATGATAATATTTTTTTATAAGATTTTAGATATAAGTAGATGACTCATGCCTCAATGTGATGCATATTTTTATGTAATTTTTTTCCAATTAAATAATTAATTATGAATTTTTTATTACAATTTTTTTTAAAATATAAAAACTCGTATGTCTGAACACCTTAACTTGGTCAAAACTTAATGAAATTCAATTTTTATTTTTTTAATCCTATAGTATGAGAAGCATAGAATATGGCACATGTTTTGGATTCATAAAATGTGATACTATTTAAAAGCTATAGATGTTTCTCAAACAACCTATCAATCACGACTTTAATTGTAATTTGAATAGAAAATGAATAATAATTACTTATTAAATTCAAAGTAAAGCATAATTTATATTGGTGGAAAGATGAGAATCTCCTTTAAAAACCCTTTTCATTTCATCAATTTTGGGTAGAAAGATAGTCGTCAGCCACATACCCATCATATTGCCCCTTTTTGGCCCATCATGATCCTGCACATACCCAACCAAGGAAAACTAAAGTGAATGGTATGATACAATATTTAACTATTTGAAAGATGGTACCTTTCTTGAGCCAACGACAAAGAATATATGAGATTGTTGGCTGAAACCTGCTGCTACATATATAATTCTCACCTATGTGTTGTATTGGAGATCATTCAATGGTCTCTTACTTAGATTCCTTAAAAAAATCAAGATACCTACAACACTTGAGCAAGCTCATACAGGTGCTTGTGGCGACCATTTTGGAGGAAAGACATTAGTTCAAAAACTCATTTGCATTGGATACTATTAGAGACATATGGAGCAAGATTGCTTTGAATATGTAAGAAAATGTCACAAATGTCAAGAACATAGCAATTTGATTCATGCTCTTGCTTATGAATTTTGATCTCAAGTCTCGATTTGGATCTTTACAGATTGGGGATTGGACATCATTGGAAAGATATCACCATCTTCCTTTGGTAGACATACATTTATAATCACCGCAACAAATTATTTCACAAAATGAGTAGAAGCTATTCCTATTCGATCAACAATAGTTGATGCGATATGTCATTTCATTTTGGAACACATTATTGCTCACTTTGGACTTCCTTCTGCATTATTTTTTGGTAATGGTACACCATTTAAGAATAATGACATGAAGAAATTCCTGGAAACATTTAATAGAAAACATTTCTTCTCAACACCGTAATACTTGCAATCTAACGATCAAGCCGAACCAACTAATAAAACTATCAAAAAAATCCTTTAGAAAATTATTAACAAACATAATAAGGATTGGCACACACATTTACAATATGTGTTATGGTCCTATCGCAAAAGTTATATCATCTATAGGAACTACCCCTTCTAATCTTTTCTATGGTAGCAAGGCAATAATGCCCTTGGAGTTAGAGATACCTACATTAAGAATTGCTCTTCAAGGACTTATTGATGAAAAAATTATAAAGAACAATGATTGCATCAACTTGAAATGCTTGATGAATAGCGCATCAATGATCTTGAACATCTCCAAGCTTATTATACAAGAAGACAATGTATTTACAATGAAAATTCCATCCCTCATGCATTCAACAAAGGTGATTTAGTGTTATGTGGAAATCAATGTAACGTCAATTCCAACTCAAATGAAAAAGGGAAATTTAGTCCTAATTGGTTATGACCTTACATAATCAACAAAAGTTTTGGATCCAGTACATACACATTAATAGAACTAGATGACACACCCCCTAAAGAACCTCTTAATGCCACACATCTCCACCGGTATAATGTCCAATCCTTTCAAATAGTATGAATGATAAAGAAATGGTGTTAGAGTTACTGGATAAGATTCTATGTGCTCTCACATTGCTTCATTCCTAACAAATAGTTATTCATGTGTCTTGAACACTAAAGTGATATTTAATTCTAAGTTATTAATTTAAGTTACATGGTTTTCAAGGTCACCTTGTGTGTTATGTTAGATTAGATCCTTATATGCATTTAATGTTCTTTAATTAGATCATGGGTGCATTTAATTTAGCATTATAATTAATCACAATGTTGCATCTAAGAGAAAATAAAATAAGTTTTTATTAGATCACATAAGGCATGTTTAATGATGGAGGCATTCATTAAATAATAGAATTTCCATTTGACATTCAACACATACACACAAGTAATAAAAAAACAAATTGTCATATATATATATATAAAAGTTTTGTGTACATGTCATCAATACATACAATGTCACTAAGGCCTGTGACTGCTAGATCTCTTGGGACCTAGTGCTTGCATTTGTTTGGTAGCAATCTATTAGGAGATGGTGGTGTAAAATTATGACCATGATCCATTGAATGTACTAAGAGAAAAGTTCTATAAGCCCAGTATCTGTCCAAGGGCCTCTTGATGCTCTCTTTCCATTTGATCTCTCTTTTCTTGTAGTCTAACTACCTCAAACTCTAGTATCTCAACCTTTGCAGGGGTTTGAGATGGTTGGGCATCCTAGGAAGCATCAACTCAGTGGACGTACCTTCTGAGACTCTCATATGCTACCCATAGTCTAATGTATGGCTTGAATAACTCTGGGTCTTGATCCATGATGGGTGGGGGCACATAGTTTGAGTCTATGGCCTCCTCGTTAACTGATGGGGGCACTATCTTTGCATCCACCTAATGATAGAGATTGTGAAATCCCTCACAAATCCTACAAGATAGAAAACATAAATATAATCAATACACATCATGATATATATGTATTAAAGCATAAAGCGTAAGCATGAACATAAAGTATAACAATAAATAGAATATCATCACCTATCTCTTTGGAAGGCTGTGTAAAATTAGCCTCATCATGTGTAGGGGGCATGGAGGATGTGTTATCCTCTCCATGACTATGGGAGTTGGTGTGTGCCACAACTACTAATCATGATCTAGTAACATGAATAAGGGATAGCTCTCCTTGCTCATGGTCCATTGGATCGTCATCACTATCTCACCACCCTCACTCATGGACTAATCTTGCTCCTCATCATCCTCTTGGCCATCATAGTTTTGATCTACATCCTCATCATAAGCCTTGTCTATGACATCTACAAATATGTTTGTATCCCTATAGTGTGTCCCCTTGGCCCTATCCTCTACATCATCTCCCTCATCTAGGAGTGACCTTGCATCACCTATCAACTCATCCATCAAAAATATGGGAGCTGGTTGTGATATAGTCCACCACTCCTTATAGTCATTTGTAGCATCAACGTCATCAAAATTGGAGACTAGAGGCACATCATGATCAGAGTACTTAGAGTCACTGTAGACAACATCCTCGATAGTGAACCATCTAACATCACCATGCCTCTAGACACTCCATACTAATCTCCTAAAAAAGGGTTGTGCTCGGGGTGCTATATGAATTTGACCAAACTATCACATGACATGATCATAGTAGAAAGGTTGTACTATATAATCATGTCTAGAAATCAAAAAATTGTCCAGTTGTAGTCTAATCATCTATCGAGTGTGATTTGGCCACTAAATCATGAGTTAATAAGGTCTTCGAAGGATCTCATCCTCCTCCAATCAATCAAATTAGACTCTCTAGAAGTGAAAATCACCATACTACCAAAACCTTCATAGAGGATAGCTAAAGGCCTGAGGATATGCCAAGGCTATCAGACACATGAAGCTGGTAGGTCTGGTACAAATAATATGCTCAAGGCACCAAACCTGTAGAAGCATACATTGTACCATACTATCCACCTTCTGAAAGACAAATTATCCAAGATTACAGGACAAGTATACTAGGATGTTGTGCCCCTAGGTGTATATTGTCTTGTGCTTGGCCATCCGTCATATTAGCTATACTAGTACTCCCTTCAAGTATCATCCACAACTGTCAAGAATGAGTACTAGTGCTACTGTCAACATCATAATCCATCTAACCAATGGGGTGTGTGAGTACAATAGCATTGCAAGATCTATCTATGGCCTCACCCTCTCATCATGCATTGGCCACCAAAGGAAATATTGAATGTCATCTTTTATCTCAAAGAACAATCGCTCCACATGAAAACATACCCACTCACCCCAAATTGACACTTGGAGTATGTCGTGTACATCCTCTAGTGTGATAGTCATCTCTTCAGTAGGTAGATGAAATGTACATGTATCAGCATCCCAATGCTCTACTAGTGCCATCAACATTGGATCATGGTAGCTCATAGGGGAATGAGGTACACCTAGTATAGTCCTATGGTATGCAAAAGCTCTATATCCTCTACTAAAAGAGTGGGGGATAAATCTTGAAGAAGGCTAATCTATCAGCCACCCAGACGCTATCGCGAATGGGTGGGAACCTAATAATAAAGAAAAAAATATGTCCTATAAGTAGTATAAACTCTTAATTTTCTACATCAAAAATCATAAAAGTGTACTAAAGTTGTTCTAGTGTACTTACCTAAAGGTTCTAGACACTTTAAAACCCTTTTGGGACACTTGATGAGGAAATGAGGCACTTTGCAAAAAAGCGGGACACTTTGCAAACAAAAGGGACACTTTGCAAAAAAATTTCCAAGGCCCTAAATTAACCTAGAAATACATAAAAATAATAAAATAAATGTGTAAGAACAAATCAAAGGAAAAAAGATCAACTCATCTCATGATGGTGCTCACCATGTGCAACCTAGTCTCGCAGGCCTGCAATCTCATCTGCTAGGCATCTTTACTACTCTTCAATCACTTTCAAGCTACAAAAAGATAAATGAAAAAATGACTAGAATTTACTTATCACTTTTTTCTCTCATATAAGTTAAAATTAGGATTTTTACTATATTAGGGTCAAAAGGTACATTTCATTCAAATCAACATAACGGGTGCTAGAGCGCTCTATTTTTTATGTTGTTTCTTGCATTGCAATCATGATTCCACTCTCGACATCATCAACACTATATCATTGTGTGGTATGGTACTTAGAAATTTGTTGTGATATGACTTACCTTATTCGATGTGGCTAGATTGCTACCTTGATTCCACCTCCATATAGGAGCGAAATCAAGGGGGGACATACATCTACCCTTGATTTTGATTTCTAGAAGTTAGTTAAGATGATCTTTGGAAAATTAATGAATTTCTATTACAAGATGCAATTCCAAACATTGTGGTTTTATAGACAACTACAATGGGGATTCATTCTCCCGTATCATGATTGAACTTATATGTGTATCCTTTTATGAAAAAAAAGTTATTATTGGATTCCTTTAGCTTACATATGCATGTAGAGGCATATGGGTGCTAAAGTGAGGGCTAAATGTAGTGTACAAAATTGTATGCTCTTGAAAAAGAGGCAATTTCACACTTAATTTGGACCTATTTTGGCACCCTTGCATTAATTACCCTTTAAAATAACCATTTATAGGCCCCTAAGACCCATTATTTTGTATCTTCAGACTCATTTCGCCGAAAAATCCCATAAAATCATTCAAAACACTAAGCTCTCGAAAACCCACCTCAAAAAGCTAAGGTGGGACTCATTCGCCACCTTGGGTGAATGAGTCCCCTTAGGTGGGACCCATTCATCAAGGGTGGTGAATGAGTCCCATTTGGGGTCTTTTTCAATTTTGAGTGGGAAATTCAACATTTTAATTCAAATTTCTTGTGAATGTTGGCCTTTGAGATCTAAATAATGGTCAATTAGGTGTTAATTCCTATATAAGCAATTTTCTAAGCCATTTTTATGATATTCTAGGCACTTTGAGCAAGCATTTTTCAAGAATCAAGCATCAAGAGTCTTCAAGAAAGTTTTCACAAGAGCATTCAAGCTTCAAAAGCAAGTAGAGTTGAAGCTTTGGAGTAGCATTAAAGTATTTTTGTAGGTCTTCAAGCTCACTTTAATTCAAGATCTAGCATTTTTAAGGGTTGGTTATGGTTGCCTATGGTAAATCATGAAGAATTCTAGGTTGGGGAGATGCAACTAGCCATCAAGCTAAGCCTAAGGACTTTTTTTCTAAATGATTCCATCCTCCATTATCAATCTACTTACAACTTAAGGAAGGCTTATTCATCTTTGATATTCATTTGAGGTGATTGGAGATCTCCTAGAGTGAGTCTTACACTATTCAAGTTTCATCTATGCATCTTGTTATTGCACATTAGAATAGGGTTGCATCATGTTTCACATTTCTTATTCTTAGGAAAACATAAGGCTAGGGTTTACATGCATATTTCATTATTTCCATCAAGGTTAAATTACCAAACTATGGATTTGATCAAGGAAAACCCCCATTAGCAAATTAAATTATATTATGTTTTGCAAGTATTTATGTAGACTTGAATATGAAACTATGGTTGGAAGGAAAGAGCAAGTGTTGAAGTGTAGATCAGAACTTTCAATTCCTAAAAAAGTGGAGCATGATTGATTCACCAATAGTGGCGAATGAGTCCCATTATGGCTTTTTGCCAGAACCATTTAAAATTCTGATACCCTTTTTCTCAAAATAGACTTCTGGATAAAAATTTAGATTTTGGATTCATTCCACGTGCACATCATTTATTTTAGTACCTTTCTATTCTATTTTTTTTACATTTCTAAGGAATTTTCTAGGTTATTGTATTGATCTAGGGTTTTACATTTCATCTTTCATATCATTTTATTTTCCAAGTTTAAGCTTGGTGGTGAACCCCTCATTGGATCATTTTCAACCCCTAGGACAACCCACTTGCAAGATCTCTGTCTCTTTTGCATTGAGATATCAAGGGTTTTTTCTTGAGTGAAAGTTAGTGAAAGTTTCCCTTTTGGTCCTTAATCTTCAAGGTGAAAAGGGATCCAATTTTCCACCTTTCAGTTAGAAAGCATTTATGAAGGATATGACAAGGTCAAACAAGCTAAGATGTAGAACCTTAAGATTATATTTGAGACCTTGTAGATGTCTAAAGATGAAAACATCACAAGCTACATGCAGAAGGTGGATGACTTTTTTCAACTCCATCAGACATCTTGGTGGAAAACTAAAAGAAGAAGTGGTAAAGAAGGTAGTTATAACTCTTCCTAAATCTTATAGTCATAAATTTTTTTCTATTGAAGAATTTCAAGATTTGGGAAAATATTCTAGTGATTAGTTGTATGGTTCTTTAACCACTTTTTAAATGCGAGAATTTAGTCCAAGAAATGTAAAAGTTGAGACTTCTTTTAAGGCTAGAAAATCAAAGAAGACTAATATATCCAATTAGGAGGATCTTGATGATGTGGAAGCTAACTTTGTGAAAAGAATGAAAAAGGGTATTTGAAATTATAGAGGTAAGTTGCCTTTCAAATTTTTTAGTTGTGGGAAGATTGGTCATTATGCTTCATGATGTCCAAATAGAGATTTGAATGAAAAAAAAGGAGAACAAAGGTAAGATGATTAAGAAAATTTATTATGTTAGAGAAGATTCCAATATATCTAATGATGAATTTGATTATGGGGATGATGAGGATGGTGAATTATTCTTCATGGTTTTAAAAGATGAAACTAATTCTACTAACTCTAAGAGATGTGTGAAGGGAAGTGCTCCAAAAGTAAGAGCTAATACTGAAGGCACTTTGGTGTCTTCTTTTCATGTTAGAAAAGAGAAGAACCACTAGACCATTGACAGTGGATGCTCTAATCCTATGACTGGTGACAAAATTAAGTTTGTTAAACTTGAAAAATATGGAGGATTAGTTAGGTTTGGTGATGATACATCTACTAAGATATGTGGAAAAGGTTCAATTATTTTTGATAGAAATCATAATATTTATGATGTTCTCTATGTTAAGGGTTTAAGACATAACCTCTTGAGTGTTCGATAAAGTGTAGCAAAGGATACAATCTTATGTTTCAGGATGAAGGCTATGAGAATAAAAAATACTCTCAAACTATGGTTGTTGATAGAAGAAGGATAGATGGAAATTTCTATCAGCTCAAAGGTGCTAATAGTTGTTTCATGACTCAGATCAATGAGAGTTGGCTATGGTATAGAATAATGTATCACATCAATTTTGATAACTTAGTGAGAATAATTTCAATTCAAGCTATGAGAGATCTGCCAAAGATTACAAAGCCTATCAATGTTGTCTGTAAGGAATGCCAAGTTGGAAAGAAAGAAAGAAATTTGAAATTCAAAGAACAATCTTGTATTAGACTGTTGGAATTGGTGCATAAAAATATTTTTGGTCCTACCATAGTAAGAAGTCTTCAAGGTGACATATACTACATGCTATTGATTGATGATTATTCTAGAATAACATGGGTAACTTTTCTCAAAGAAAAATCATAAGCTCTAGATAAGTTTAAATCATTAAAAGTCATGGTTGAGAATGAAATGGCTATGAAAATAAAATGCTTGATGTATGATAGAGGTGGAGACTTCACCTCCAATGAGTTAAATATCTTTTTTGAGATTCATGGAATATGGAGGCATTTATTTACTCCTAAGACTCCTCAACAAAATGGTGTGGTTGAAAGAAAGAATAGGACTATTCAAGAAGCTACAAGGATGATGATGAAAGAAAAAAATATATCAAAATTCTACTAGACAGAAGTAATTCACATTGATATTTATATACTTAATAGAGTGCAGGTAAGAGAAAACAACACAAAGAAACCCTTTGAGCTATGGTATGGAAGGATTCCTACTACAAAATACTTCAGAGTGTTTGGAAGCAAATGTTATATTAGAAGAGATGAAGAAAACTTAGGAAAGTCTGATGCAAATTCTAATGAAGGTATCTTCCTTGGATATTCTACTAAAATTAAAGCTTATCGGTGCTACAAAAAGAGGCTAAGAAAGAGTGTTTAGAGTGCAAGTTTCAAGGTTGATGAAGACCTACAAAAGAATTCAGTGAAGATAGATGTATATGAATCAAATGAGTCTTTTTGTAGAGAAGAATAAAAAGATAAGGAAAAAGAAGTGTAGATTGAAGAGAAAGAGGCTCCATAAAAGATTCCTATAGATCCTAAGTATGTGCAAAAGAATCATTCTAAAGAACAATCCATTGGTGATAAGAGAAAAGGTGTATTGAAAAGAAGGAAAGCTACTAAAGAATAGGTAAATCTATGTTTACTTTATGAAGTTGAACAAAAAACAGTGCTTGAAGCATGCAAGGATGAGTATTGGATCAAGACCATGGGAGAAGAACTAATGTAATTTGAGAAGAATTAGACTTGGGAACTTGTCTAAAGAGCATCAAACAAGAATTTTATTGGAACTAAGTGGGTATTCTAAACAATCTGAATGAGAATAGAGAAGTGGTAAGGAAAAAGGAAAGGCTTGTGTGTAAAGGCTACTCAAAAGTAGAAGGAGTAGACTTTGAAGAGACATTTTCTTTGGTGGAAAGAATGGAAGATATCAAAATGTTTTTGGCTTTTGCAGCACACAAGTATTTCAAAGTATATCAAATGGATGTGAATTTTTCTTTCTTGAATGGAAAATTAGAAGAAGTATATATAGAACAACTAGAAGGATTTTGGTTAACATGTAAATACTACATATGGCCTATAGATTGAACAAGGAAAATTAAATGGATTGAAGCAAGCTCCTAGACCTTGGTATGAAAGGTTAGATAGGTACCTACTATGGTAAGGATTTAATAAAGGTACCATAGATAATAATGTTTACTTTAGTTGAAAAAGATCAAATATTGCTTATGGTTATGCATGTTGTTGACATAATTTTTGGAGCAAATGAAGCTATGTGTAAGAAATTTGTAGAAGAAATAAATGGAATTTTAAATGTCAATGTTTGGGGAGATGAATTTCTTCCTTGGGCTACAAATCAATTAGATAGATAAAGTTATTTTCACTTCACAATCAAAATATGTCATTAAAATGTTGAAGAAGTTTGGAATGGAAGATTCTAAACTTGTATGTACCCATATGGTTATTAGTTGCAAGCTAAGTAAGAATGATGAATCTCCTAAGGTTAATCATAGCAAGTATAGATGAATGACTGGAAGATTGCTATATCTAACTACTACTCGACTAGATATCATAAATGCAATTTGTCTTGTGGCTAGATTTAAAGATCATAGAGAGTCACATGTTGCAATAGTGAAAAGGATAGTCAAATATTTGAAGGGTGATCCAAATCATGGCTTGTGATATTTAAAAGATACTAACTTTACTCTGAGTGCTTACAAAAATGCATATTGGGTTGGTTGTGTAAATGATAAGAAGAGTACAAGTGGTCATGCATTATTTCTTAGATGCAAATTGGTATCATGGCTAAGCAAGAAATAAGATTCAATGTCTTTATCTACTATAGAGGAAAAATGCATTGCAACAACATCATACTGCACACAAGTGTTGTGGATGAAGCAAACATTGAAGGATAATAGAGTGGTATATGATGAACCAATTTCTATCTTTGAAGTGATAATACAAGTTCTATCAATATATCAAAGAATCTAGTAACACATTCAGACAAAGCATATCTCAATTTGCTATCACTTTTTAAGAGAGAAGTTTGTAGAGAATGAAGTGAAACTTGAATATGTGCCTACAAAGGATCAAGTTGATATATTTACTAAGGTTGTTCCTATGGATACTTTTTAGTATCTCTAGGAGAAGTTGGGTGTTATTTCCCCTTCTTCTTTGAACTAGATGCATAAGGAGATGCATCAGTCCATTGGATATCAAGATGCATTCTTTGGTCTAGACTAATGTTGGTGGTTACCTCTCAAGGGAAGTAGGTAGTGGAATTATTGATTACTATAGTTAGGGTGAGTGAGTGTTGTCATTGTGTAGTGGTTGCTAATTGATCTAGTATGGTGTGTGCTCCTAAGGGGGACTATGCAGAGGAATACAAGGATTTTTTATATCAATGGGAGAGATACAAATCTATTTCCCTTTGATGTTAAAGGAGGAGAATGAGTCATGTGAAAAATAGGGTAAGCTACATATGAATGGGGGAGAATGAGGCATGTGAAAAAGGGAGAAAAGAGATAATGAGTTATATGGAGAAAAATATTGAGGATGAGAGTTGTATTTTTTGTTAATGGTCTTTCACACCATGTGTTTCCATCAATGACAAAGGGGAAGATTGTTGCAAGTATGTGCAGTTGCTATTGTCATTGATGTCAACAAGCTTTCATGATGTCATTGATATTGTTGGAGTAATCAAGATAATCATTTGATAATTAATTAATCATTAATTAATTATTAAGTCCCTTAATATTTCATTCACTTAAGCTAAAATTAGGAGTGCTTATTTTATTATTAGATTAGGCTAAATTTAAGTCTAGTTGTCTCATTGCATGAGATTAAGACAATTGTCACAATCTAATGCAATCCTCATCTAAGGTTTGATTTTTCATGCTTTTATAAAGCTTGCACATTCATTGTAATAAATCAAATTAAGAACATTGCACATATCAACGCTCTTTTGGATTCAATCTTTTCTCTCTTGGTTGCATAGAAAATAAGTTGTTTTGATCTATTAGATGTTAGACATTTTCATTGCAAGGATTTTTGGGAGTGGTGGGGTTCAGTATTAATTACAACATGGTATGAGAGCTCTAGATCTATAGCTTCATATCTAAATACTAAGAGATCCAACCTTGAGGGAAAAATTAACTTATCCTAGGGAAAAACAGGCATCGCCCTTGCATCCAGAATGGTTGAAAACATAAAGAACGCCTGTTATTTCATCAATTTTGAGGGAGTTGTAGAAAAAGATAATTTTTTTTATGGACATGTAGATCTATAAAAATATGGGCCATGTTCTACCTCAATTTGCATGCATGGGTACGATAGGGTTTAAAATTTTGTTTTTGAATTTTTCCCATCGATCAAAAAAAGTTTAGGTTTTTTCAATATTTTTCTTGTAAATCAAAAAAATAATCATTAAAATTTTTTCTTTAAAAATAAAAAAAGGAAAAAAAATCAAAAGTAGAGGAATATTCCCTACTATGCAAAGAATATTCACTACACATTTGTACCACACTACCCAATCAATTGGTGATAGGCCTCATAGAAAGCATTGGCCAACTATTCAAAGCCCCGACGATTAGAAAAATCCCCAACCGTTGGTAAAATAATCTCCACTAGAATATTTCAGGAATCTTTGACAACAAACATAATCTTCAATATCAACATATTCCATAGGGAACTAGCATATTCAGTGGAATTTTAATTTTTAGGCTATTAGTTTTTTTCCTAGAAAGACAAAGTATTCCATGAATATTTCTTGCTAACATCATCATGATGTTAGCATGACATCATCGTATGGACAAGTGAAGCCCCCTCATAGGCCCCATTTTCTCTAAATGAGCAGTTTTTTTTTCTTTTTGGCATAACTTGGACATATGATGTTAAAATCGGGAAAATGAGATATCATTGAAAAGCTGGTTTTTGTCTCATTATTAAGTTTTTCTAGTGGTTCTTTTTATTCTCAGTCAAATTTAGATCTTCATTTTTCACTTTCAAGCTCACAACTCTTCTTCTATCTCCAATCTTTGTGATTCAAGTGGTGTTGGAAAGGAATTTTGGAGCTCTTTAGATCCATGCATCCTTTTTTTCTTCAGAATCTACCACATGTAAGTTTTATTGTATTTCATGTTCTAAAATTCTACTTAATTACTTGGACATCTTGGCACATAGAAAGGATATATTTGTATAGGATGACATCATTTGATCTATTTTATTAGTACTGAGGTTATTAGTTTTTTTTTTTTCTAATTTGTGTATCATGGGGTTTTTTGTTCATCATTCTATGATCAAATTGGACAAGGATAACTATGAGTCTTGGAAAAATGGAATCTTGAAACATCTTAGGTTGATTGATATTTTTCCTTATCTATATGGACTTATACCTACACCAAACACACTAGTTTATCAACATGGGGCATCATTAGAGATCATATTTTAGGGGTTATATGTTCTAGTGTTGATCTTGACACTATGTACGTTGTATTAGACATTGAATGTCCCCACACACTTTGGATATAAATTTGGGAGATTCGTGGAGACCCTCATATCTATCCATACCCAAAATATCCTATTGTGGACTGTCTCATCCCTCTTGCAGATGTAGATTATATGCCCTCTGATGATGATACTTTAGAGGAGCTAGAGTATATCATAGGTCTTGCATGTTCTAATGGTTCAGAGACTTGTCTCCATGTTCACACTCTTTAGATAAATAATACATCATCATCTCCTGTTGTTCCTAATCAGTTTGACATTACCACATCCTTGGCCCCTATTGATTTAGTGTAGTAGATCATACATCTTCCAAACATATCTACTTGGGATTCATATCTAGTAGACATATCATCCTTGTTTGTAGAGTCCTAGATTACAGATCTAGAGGATTACTTTGAGGACATTCATCTCCTCTTTGTCGATAGCCACATCATTGCTATTGGCCAACCATCTTCATCACCTTTACAACTTGTTCTATATCAGTCTTCATAGGATCTTGGATCAACATCATCACTTTTTGACATGTGTAGACATGAGCACTTTTCAAAGGCATACATTATTTGGATTTGGATTCCATATTCACCCATCTTATTGGATTGGCTTCTCCAATCACTAGTGCATCTATTTCTTCCTAAGGAGAGAAATGTTGTTTGTAGGAATTGGATCATATTCTATCTTTATTCATTCATCATTGGCATGGGAACTAATGGTATGTGCAGGATCATGATGGGCCAAAAAGTGGCGATATGATGGGTATGTGTAAGGTATGTGGCTGATGACTTTTTTTTTTTACCCAAAATTGATAAAACGAAAAAGGGTTTTTAAGGAGATTCTCAACTTTCCACCAATATAAATTATTCTTTACTTTGAATTTGATAAATAATTATTATTCATTTTCTATTTGAATTATGACTAAAGTCCTGATTGATATGTTGATTGAAAAACATCTATATCTTTCAAATGGTATACATTTTTGAATATAAAACATGCATCACATACTATAGGATTAAAAAAAAATGAATTTCATGAAGTTTTGACCAAGTTAAGGTGGTTAGACATAGTTTTTATATTTTTTAAAATTTGTAATAAGAAAATCATAATTAATTATTTAATTAGAAAAAAATTACAAAAAATATATCACACATTGGGACATGAGTCCTCTACTTATATCTAAAATCTTAGAAAAATATATTATCATTTTATTCTAGTTAGGGTGGTCGACAAACACCTACTTATTTTTTCCCGAAATTTAAGTACTACTACATTGAAATTTAAAATTTTCACTAAATAGATTTAAAAAAAAAAAACCTAGTAGTTTAGAAACTACATTCAATTTGCTATAGATTCTATTCTTACATATTTTTGAAACAATATAGATAACTTATTCAAACTTTTACATCAAGTTTCCTAACTGTGATTTTTAAATTTTTGTTGCCACCTAAGGCCCTTTTTTCCATGATGATCCTACACATACCCCTAATTCTTTATGGAGGGGTTAATATCCTCATTTTCTCTCTTTTTGAGAGGATTTTTTCCCATGTGGTTTTCTCCTTTTCTCTAGTTATGAGAGATTTAATTTATTTGTACATGGGTACCTCATCAGGACTTGTATCTGGGACCCATCCATGCATTCATCATTGCATTCTACATCAAGAATTTATAACTTCTCCCTAATTTTATATTAAGGGGGGTTGTTGGATTAATCAAGATAATCACTTGATAATTAATTATTCATTAATTATTAAGTCCCTTATTACTTTATTTATTTAAGCTAAACTTAGGAGTTCTTTTTTATTATTAGATTGGGCTAAATTTAGGTCTAGTTGTCTCATTCCATTAGATTAAGAAAATTGTCATAATATAATGCAATCCTCATCTAGGGTTTGATTTTGCATGCTTTTATAAAGCTTGTACATTCATTGTAATAATTTATTCAAATATAGAACCATTCAAGTTAATACATTGCATATATCAATGCTCTTTTGGATTCACTTTATTCTCTTGGTTTCATAGAAAATTAGTTTCTTTGATCTTTCTTTTGTGATAGGATAATTGATTATGTGTGATTTTTGCATATTTTGGATTTAAATCATCAAATTCAATAGGTATGAGTAGGAGATGTTTGCAAGAGTATGAGTAGTTGGTATTGAGTTGATATTGTCTCTGGTCATGTTTTGATTAGTTACATTATGTTGTCA
Organism: Sequoia sempervirens; assembly: GCA_007258455.2. Classification (NCBI taxonomy): domain Eukaryota; kingdom Viridiplantae; phylum Streptophyta; class Pinopsida; order Cupressales; family Cupressaceae; genus Sequoia; species Sequoia sempervirens. The sequence continues at coordinate 732,531,950 of VDFB02281492.1, read as the reverse complement.
TTAACAAGCTACTAGTGTCAACCTCTAGTGTTGCTTTGATAAGCTTCCATATATAGATGTATGGTTGCATTGCTATGATGAGGATGTGTCATCGGTGCTCGGTTTCCAAGTTATTTTGAGAAAATTTGAATAAAAGAGGAAACAATGTGTTGCAGTAGTGTTCTATGTTGTAGAGTAGTGTTCCATTTTGGCTCCACATTTATTCTATGTTGAATATTTGCTTGTGTGGTTTCTATATGTTGATTAGAGTTGTTCATAGTTGTTGCATACAAAATTTAATGTGTTGGATCATTATTCAGAGGAAGTTGTCTTCACCGATGTGTGAACTATGCATTGTAGAGGTGTCTAGGAGAAATGTTTTTTCTCAACAATTTTTTGCAAAGTGGTTTTAGGTCTTGCAGATCTAGAAGGGTGTTGATAGTATTTGTATCTTTCTTCAATTGAAGTTGTTTGAGGTTTGGTGCTTCAGAAGTCATCTTCTTGTGTTGCAATGTGTGGCAGAAGTATTTGAGTGTACTAGGTGTGTACATTCTTCAGGTGAAAGTTGTGAAGGAAGTTTTTGGATTTTAGGATGATTTTGGAATATTCTAGATTGTGTTCACACATGGTGTGTGGTCTATGAGCGATCTTTGGATTTGAGGAAGCATGTACTTAATTGTTTAATGGTGTTAACATAGTTTTGATTGAAGTTAGGTGTTTACACTAATTACAAAGTTGCTCTGGTATTTGTGGAAGTGTGGTGTGACATGTACGAGTGGATTTAGGTCATAATTAAGGTGTGTTGTGGTATGCCTTCATTCCTTTCCATGGTTGAGGTGCATAACCAACCTCAAAGAATGTTTTGAGGGTTGAAGATGGTATAAATATGTGTTGAGTTGGTGAGGGATGATAAGGTAGATGTGTGTGATACAAATTATTTCAATTTCATAGTTGTAAGGTATGAATTTGTGAAGTGCAGTGTGATATTTCCTATGTTAGATTATTGGATGTAGTGGGCAAAAGGTGTCTACAATACTTTGTAAGACTTCAAAGGTGTTGGTGATGTTACATGGTGGAATGTTTTGTTGAATTGAGATGGATTTCTCATTGTAACACTCTTCTCTATCTTCTCTTCTATTCTAGTGGCGACTCTTTCTTTCTTTTGGGAAATGATCCCTCTGATAGTGAGCCCTTTGTAATTAGTGTTGATATTACTTTATATTGTGAGCTAATCCTCACTATGTTTTTCCCTTCTTGGGTTTCCATGTAAATTTGGTGTTTCTTTGGTTCTATTTTTTAATCTACTTTCATGATAAATAATTCTAGAATAGATTAAGGGTTAATTGAATTATTGTGGATCTAAATGTTTGTGAGGGTTTTGAAGTTTTAAGGTATAATTGATTCACCCCCCTCTCAGTTGTCTTGTGCATTCAACATAATGCTTCCTTGGTTTTGCATTGGAGTGATCTATGTATCTAGTTCTTGTTCCTATGTACTTTCAGATGCATCGTACATCAATGGATGGTTACATGCATTTCAATGAGATGGATCATTTACCATATAGACACTCTTGCATTACAATTTATGGAGGTTCTTCATTTTAGCACTTATCAGTCATCATTCGACAATAGTCCACAACTTCTTTGTGCTTCAATGATGTTCTAAATTTTCCTCTTATTTTTTGGACATTGTTTTGGTTGGATGATTTTGAGTTATTCACCTTGATTTGGAGGTCTTTTAGTCCTTCATTTCTCTCTTTTGGAGAGGAGTTTTATCCCATTGTGGTTTTCTCCTTTTTCTCCAGTTGTGAGAGAAATTTTGTTTGTACATGGGTACCTCACCAGGCCTTATTTTTTGAGACCCATCATGCATTCTCTTTTTAGGGTTTTTTAGCTACTCATTAAGTTTATTTTAAGGGGGGGTATTAGAGTAATCATGTGTTAGCTAATGATTAATTAATCTTTAGTTGATTATTATTATAATTTATTCTTATGCATTTAAGCTAAACTTAGGAGTGATTTAATATGTTAACAAGTGAGCTATTATTAGATCATTTTATCTCATTTCATGTGATGTTGACACTTTTCTAGATCTAATCCCTTTACCATTTAGGGTTACTCCTATATATCACTCAACCCTCTTTATATTATCATTCTTTTGCTCTCTCAAGCTTTCATATCTTTTTGATAGTCTCTTGCATTCTGTAGTTTTTTCTTGTTGAGGAATATGAAGATCTCTTATGCGGAAGGTGTATTTGTTTATTGTTTGATCCTGTGGATCATGTTTTTCACAATTAAAACACTTTTGTATTGCATATTTGGAAATGTGTTTAGCCACATTAAGTATTAATTTGAGTCCATTTCTAAAGTTATATTGGACATTGGTTAAATATTTTATCCATGGGAAACTTAGGAAAAATATTTAATTTTGGGATCAATGATTTTGTGCTCTCACAATTTTTAGTCACATGGTTTAGCCAATGCCACATTCTAGTTTTGTGTGAACTTGAATCTATAAAATCAATTAGATGTTTAGTGATTGAAGTTGGTTGTCATTTTATTGAAATCTCATGTAGAGTGCATATTTGAAACATGGCATGGGATGTGTGGTTGAATGGTTACCCATTATGTTTTGGAACATGGAGGATGCATTGGGGGAGTTTGATGTTTCAAAGGTTTAATGGAGAGTTTGTAAATGTATTATAATATTTTTGTTGTTAAATAATACATTGGATGTGGATGTTTTTAGAGGCTAGGTTTTTCCCTCATGATGGTTTTCCCATAGTATATCTTGTGTCATCTTAATAATATATTTGTCTATTATTTTTCATGGTGGATTATAAATACTAGATTGTATATTCTTCTCCCTTGGGGTTATACAATACTTATTATTGCTACAAAAAAAACCTTTCAATTTTTTCTACATTTTTCCATAATTCTTTCTAATAGCTTTTCATTTCCAATTCTCTTGATTGTAGTACAAGGATAGTGAGTTACCTATAAAGGATTAATATTTTTTATGTTGTACCCACCACCTACAATATTTTTATGCTCAACATAGGACATCTAGAGTTTTTGAACTCTTTGTATTGATGCTTTGAAACTTCCTACATTAATCTCCAATCCTTAGATCTAGAGTTTCCCTATCCCCATTTTTATCAAGAGGGGTTTCCAATTGTTGTAAAGGAGGATCCAAAATAATCTAGGCTCTTTGAGGACACCTTCTATCACTAGTAGCAACAAAATTCTAATGTGAAGCTTATGTATTTTACAAATTTTCTCCATATTCTTAAAATATTTCAATTAGTAATTATAAAATTTAAAATTTCCTAAGATCAGTAACTTTGGGTTGTCAATTCTTGGTTAGAAAATGAATATTAACTTTATTTATACTGGATTGAATTTATTTATTTTAGATAAAATAAATTATATTTGCTAAGTTTCTTGTAAAAATCCCTTGACCTCAACACAAGGCATTCAATTTAAATGTTGCATTCAAATCAAAACTCAAAATAGAGATATCCCAACACTCTCACCAAAACTTAAAAACTATTAAAGTTATTTTAACTCATATAGTTTATTTTAAAAATTATAAATAGAATAGATTATTTTCCAAAAAATATGGAAGAGCTTATTTTTGCATACATTTAGCTTCATAATAAAAAATCATAAAATATAATAAATAAAAATGAAAACCCTCAATTTTTCCATGAGACACTAAAGAAAAATATAAACAATGAAAACATGCTTTCCTCTCTCTTCAATCTTTATTCCTCCCCACCTAGTTCTTACACCTAATGTGTCTTGGGGTAAAAGATATAATGCCCCAATCCAACAAAGTCCTACTTAAGTATTTCCACAACAACTAGGAACTCCATATATCTACTAACTTAGCCAAAGAAAAAGGTACACAAGCCTTCCAATCCTTACCTATTACAAGGTTGACACTATAAGGCTTTAATTCCTATGGTCTCTCCTGAGACCATGACCTTAATATTTGAAGATAAAACATGCAAACTATAGAAAACCAACTCACCAGGCTAGATGCAAGATTAAATCACTTGAATTCTCTCCAAGAGAACATGCCTCACTTCCAAATATGGCATACACCATGAGGTTCTCCCCTAGGTACCACTTGGGAAAAGTGAGGATTTCCTCAGCACACTAGCTTCTCAAGGAGAAACTAGGGACAACGTAGGGGTTTTTAGAGGCAAGAATCTAGCAAAATTCCTCTTAAAAGCATAAAAAATCCCAAAAAATGAAGCTATCAACCCTAAAACTAACATAGAAACCACCAAGGGATCAACTAAACACTAAACATAGGAGAAAAGCTCAAATTTTCATTACAACAATGCTCAACTATGACCTGCCTAAGGGTTAAACAACCCAACAAGATCACAAAATCATGATATAAAAAGTAACCAACCACCACTATAAGGAAAAAACACTAAGTACTCTCCCATGAGAATAAAAAAGATAACTAAGTCCACAAATCAGAATTGTATCTCCTTCTATCCTTAAGCTAGGAGCACCTCTAATCGCCAAGGAGAACTACTAAAAACCATTATGAAAACCTCAAATAGAAACTTAACAAAGGTAGACATATAAAATATGATACTTGATAAAAATAAATTTAATATGTGCCAAAGCACTTACTAACACACCTTCATACCCTACACTATGTCAAACATAAGTGCAACTATGTAAAGCACATCTTGAATGAAATAATATGTATCTTCATGATATCAAATAACATGGATTTTGGTGCTTAAGAAACCTCAAAAAACACTCAACTAATGCCAAGGAACTAAAAAAAAAGGGTGCCTAGTCCACAATAAGCAAGGTCAAGACAAGTAAGAACACACACATGATTGGTAGACTAATTCAAACTCAACCGTCTACTAGAAGATAGATTCAAGCATGATGCAAAAAAAACTTTCCACATGTTAGAATTGGCTATGGATGCCAAGATCTATGGACCAAATGGAAAGCACAAAAAGAGAGAGATGAATATGACAAGAATAAACTATATTCAATGTCAATGATATGAGATGATTGTTTACAATGAGAGAGACCCCTTGGTTATATACCCTAGGTGAGATGCAAGATGTCATAGGATTATGACAAGTATCTTAATCATATGACATGAGACAACTAATCACACTTACCTAGGTTCACATGTATTAGTTGTCCAAGGATAAGCTAACAACTAATGACAACTAACATCTTCTAGAAAGATTCCTTCCTATGACCTAAGTAAACTTAACATGTGTAAATAAGTCCCCTACTAATGAATGAACTAGGTAAAAGACTTTATTTACACCAACACCCCCCCTTAAGTGAAACTTAGGGAGTAGAAGATTATTATGCAAATGACACAAAGATGCAAAGATGGCTCCTGATTACTAGGCCATGTTAGGTACCCATGTACATGCAATGCAATCTCTCACAAATTGAGAAAAGGAGAAAACCCAGTGGGACAAAAATCCTCCCCAAAAGAGAGATGAAATACAAAAAAGAAATGCAATACTCTCAATGATGCATGAGAAGGTAAAAACCCCATGTGAGGAAAAAGACCCCCCCATAAGAGAGAAGTAGAAGAGAGACAAGGTAGCCCCCCCTCAATATTGAGTCTCCTACAATGATGGTAGAAGCTTGACATTGAATGCTGAAGATGATCCAATCTCGCCGAACAATGTTCCTCCCCTTAGGAAGAAACAAAACCAAGGATGTATGCAAGATATCAAGAATATGGATGCTGTATGATATCTCTGAAGCATGCTCAAGTGTCTCCATGTCGATGTAAAAAGTTGCAACACTCCAAACAGGCATTCTAGGCCACACTGTTGAAGATGATAATCCAACATCAAGTAGAGATGAATGTAGATAATGATCCAAAGACAAAGATATACCCTCTAAATAAAAATAATCCTCCTCCAAATGTTGTCCAAAACTATCCACACTCACGCCAATATGCAAACAATGATCATGTTGAGAATGAACAATAGGGTCAAGCTGTTCCCTCACAACTGAAGAAGTAGCATCTTCAACAAAGAGAAGATGGATGTCATCAATGGTGTCCTCCAAATCTGCAAGATGAGACTCCACAAACAAGTTTGAAATACCTGTCAAAAATTCATCATAAGTAGCCATCTCTAGAAGACTATGTATATCCTGTTACACTAAATCACTAGGAGCCAAAACTATATAAACACAAGAATCATCAAGTACAATAGTAGGTGGAGGAGATAGAATGTTTGGCTCAAGTACTAGATTTGATGTTAGAACTCCCAAGTTCAAAAATCCAAATGTCTCCTCTAAATCATGGTGTATGTGATCAATAGTCGAAGGAACAATTTCACCATCAGAAGCAAATTGTGCAAAGGTATACAACTGAGATGAATGATCAACCACCCCAGTAGCAATGATCTCTCGAGTCTCCAAGTCTTGAATGATAACCAAATTAGGAGTGAACTCCACAGTTTTCCCATCTCCACCATGTGTAATTTGATAAATGGAAAGAAGATTGTTCGTCAAATGAGGAACACACAAGACATCCTGAAAAATGTTGTCCCCAAAAATAATAGATCCCTTCCCTGTTACACTCATGTGTGTATTGTTTCCCATCAAGATAGGATACATAGAACAAGGCTGAAATGAAGATAAGATAGTCTATGAAGATGCCATATGATGTGATGCTCCTAAATCTAGAAGTCATCTCCCTGATCATGGAATTGAAAGAGCACAAAGAGCTTGTCCTTTATATCTTGATGTAGATGCTTGACCTTTGTCCTTTTTAGACTATTTTGAAGAAGGAGGAGGAGGAGGTGATTCATACATTCTAGAAGGAAAATCAATGTGATTCTTTTTTAGAATATTTTTCAGCTCATAAATATCCTTCTCATAACAATAATGTTCTTCATGTCCACCCTTCTTGCAATATCCACAAAAAGGCCTCTCCTTCTTAGATGTTTTCTCTTTTGAAGATGAATCTTTATGTTCTCCTATGGAATTTGATGTGGATTGTGTGTTCTTCTTAGGCTTGTTCTTTTTCTTTTCTTTGCCACTTGAAGACTTCTCATCCTTTGCAACCAAGGCATGTTATTTTGAAGACTTCAAAGTACCCATTTGAATAAGGTTATCTTTCTCCCTAGTGAGTTTCATAGAAAAATCTTTAAAGGCATCTTAAACTCACTCCCAAATGCATTCTTTGTAGCATAGAAAGTAGACACAAACACTGAATATTTAGGTCCTAGCTTTGAAAGAACACTTAAGATCAATTGTGTATCTAATTTCTCAATTTTGCAATTCTTCAATTGTGTTCTTAGTGACTTGAATTTGGTGATGAAGTCCTCTATGTTGTCAAAATTACATGGATTGAGACTAATTAATCCTTTCTCCAACAAATGTCCTTGAATTTCATTTGTTTTCCCAAATAAGTCTGACAATGTAGTCCACATAGCCATAGGTGTATGCAAATGCTTGATGTGACACAACAACTCACGAGAGACATACAAGCACAAATAGCCAATTGCTTCTTCACAACTATTCAACCACTTATTCTTTTTAACTTCATCATCTTTTGGTTCACCATCAAGCCCATGAACTATCCTATACAATCTTTTTACTCTTAGAAATCTGTTCATTTCTGATTTCCATTTAGGATAGTTGTAAGGTGCTAGAAGTGGAATTGTAGATGGCTCCATGATGAAACAAGAACACAAATCAAGAGGAATGCAACCAAAACCACAAGAAGAATTCCCCCCAAATTCACTCAATCAAATAACCCACCAAAAATATATGAGCTTAGCAATTTATGAGTAGTGTGTTTACAATTGCCACTTTCCAAAAACAACAAAGTGGTCTTTGATCTTGGTACATGCAAATGAAAAAATAGACCATAGAATAAAGTACAATTTTTTGTATAAAATGAGATAAATTTGATCATACCAATTAGAAGTACATGAAAAATCATGCACTTTAAAAAAAATGCACCCAAAAATATTACCGTAGGAGCAAGATATGAGCTCTTGAAGTTCTCAAAATGAGGATGAAGCAACAACACCTGTGAGAATCTACAATTTTTGGAAAAACCAGGAACCAAAACCAAAAACTGATTGCACCACTGTGAAGAGCATAAAAAATTAGCCCAAATAAAAAATAATTGCTCGAAAAAAGGAGCCAAAATGACTAAGTTATGGAGCTTCAAAGTTTTCCTTAAAAATTCAAAATGCAAACTATGTGGGGGGAAAGTTTTTTTTAGAAAATGATGATGTGGTGTTGACGTCATCCAACTAGGAGCATAATTTTGGTGGTCAAATTCCTTTCATGCCAAAAAGCACTCCTACACCTGAATATTCTCAGATGTTGCTGGTATATGCTCTTGTTAGAATTCCTTGATGGAATATTCTTGCAGCACTAGTTTTTATTTTTCCTGCTGGATTTCTGAAATTCGGCGGCTGAAATTTTGAATGAACAGCCACTGGGTTAATTTTTTTTACACCGGTGGTCAAGCCCAGCAACCTATCGGGTTTTACCCACCCATGGTGGAATGTCGAGTGGGACCACGACCAGTGGCCTCCTACTACATGGCGATGGCAGCAGGCCCGTGGTACCTTTGATGGTATGTTTGAAGCCTATAAAGTACTGCATACAAAGGTTTGCAATTTTTTTTTCTTTCTATTTTTTTTTTAATAATTTTTTTTGAATGAAACTATACTCATTTTTAATAAAAAAATTTCAAAAAAAATAGAATTTTTTATAAAAAAAATGCCAACGGAAATATTTTAATTTTATTTTCGTACCGTCTACAATTATGACGACTTGGGGGCCGTACGACTCTTAGGGAATTTTTTTTGCTTCATCAGACAACTGCTTCGATTGGATGATTTGGTAGTTGATCTTAGGGTTTTTGGCCCTTCTGGACATGATGGCAGGGTCAAATTTGACCCAAAATGCTCCAAAATTGCAGCTACCTTCTAGATCTGGCAACCACTCTTTAGCTTCAAACCCTCATAGATTTGGCCTCGAATCTCTAATTTGGATGAAACAAAAGGAAAAATCAACTTTCTCGAACCTTCCAGATGTAATGGTGAGCTTAGATTTGCACCAACAAGCTTTGATTTGAACCTGCAACAAAGAGCCACAAATGGAACCTCCCCAAATCTAGAATCTCTCTTTAAGAAAAGACTCTTCAATGACACCCAATCTTCTCTAATACCATGTTAGAATTGGCTATGGATGCCAAGATCTATGGACCAAATGGAAAGCACAAAAAGAGAGAGATGAATATGACAAGAATAAACTATATTCAATGTTAATGATATGAGATGATTGTTTACAATGAGAGAGAACCCTTGGTTATATAGCTAATGTGAGATGCAAGATGCCATAATATTATGACAAGTGTCTTAATCATATGACATGAGAAAACTAATCACACTTACCTAGGTTCACATGTAGTAGTTGTCAAAGGATAAGATAACAACTAATGACAACTAACATCTTCTAGAAAGATTCCTTCCTATGACCTAAGTAAACTTAACATGTGTAAATAAGTCCCCTAGTAATGAATGGACTAGGTAAAAGACTTTATTTACACCAACACCACACAAGAAATATCAAACTCAATGAACATATAATTACACAATCACTCTCATATAGATATTTGAATACACCACTCAATACCAAAAATAAGGAAATGCACATAAACTAAAGCCAATCAAAGTTAGAAAACCATATGCATACAAGAATTTCACAAAATTTTCAAACATCACACAACATCCATTTTCATTTCACAATGAATAAGTAATTAGATTCAATATGATTCAAATTATACAAACACCAATAATTAGCACATTCTCTACCATCTATGCCATTGTGCATTCTATCAAGATTTTGTAATGAACATGATAGAGAATAAAAATTAACATAAAATAGGACCAACAATTTCAAACATTTAGAATAGCCACCACAAAGATAAAATAGATCCCAAGAAGGACAATATCAATTTTGACATTAAACCATAAAATGCATGCAATAAATCAATACATCAAGCTTGACCAAGGGTCACAAACTAGATATATAAAAAATGTTTGGTGACTAGACCAACCATAAGAAAATTCAAACTTCAATGTTAGTACTTACAACAATTAGAACCTTTATCAATAACCAAAATAAAGAATCAATGCTACATCTCAATTTTTTCTTACATTTAATAATGTTAAGTAATTAAATATTTAAGGAAGATGAAATTTACTAGTTTTGACTTGTGATAAATTTAAGATTTCAATGTTATTTGAAATATATTTATATTCATATGATTGAATACAAAGGATGAATGTTATTATGTGAAATAGAATCCTTTTGTTTCAAGCATTGGCTAAAGGTTATTGATTAAACTCTGCAACTGCAAGTGTGCCAATGAGAGAATAGGTTGGAGACTGAGAACATGGTTGAGGTAGGAGTATTTAGCCTAATGATGAATGGTAGGCATGTTAGAATCTAGAATGTGCACACACCATTGAAAATAATAACATCTATATTTAACTTGCAATTTCATAAATATCATCTTGCTTGTGTGAAATGTATAAATGATTAAATAGGAAAGCTTATGGAAACAAATTCATTGGATAATTTTCTCTACCTTTTCTATTTGATGCTAATTTCATTTTAAAAAATGATGGCGTTGGAAATACATATTATAGTGGTAAGTTTTTCTCCTTTATTTAAAATTTTTAATAGAATTCATTATGTGAAATTTAGAAAATGTGACAGATAACACATGGGAAATAATTTAATCAATGATATGGGAAAAATAATAATAACACCTTTAACCCCATGAAATCTAACCAATGCCCATAATGGCAAGATATTTTAATGCTCAAAAAGCATGGAGGAGTGGGTGGCTAAGTATGAGGAGGATGTGGGAGAGTAAAAACCACCTCCAATTTTAGAAAATAAATGAATCTTTGGTTAGATGGGGCCATCTAGAATGAAAAGGGGAATTTAGAAAAAAGAAAAGAGGATTTTACAGTGTAGACCATGGAGAAAGGAGCAAACCAGGGGAGAGGAGTTGTTTCCATATTCAAATAGAGAAAAATCACCATACACTTGTAGTGTGAAGGAGGTAATTTCAAGCATTTTGGTTTAAAACTTTGTTTCCTTCTCTCTTAAAAGGATGGCTTAATATTTCTCTCACTTCAACCCTATTCGACAGTGTAACAAGTGTCTTGATATATTTTTTGAATGACTTTGCATTTGTTATTTTAATTTCACTGGAAACCCTTGCATTGAACCTATTTTTTGTGTGAATCAAACAAAATGAATGTTTTGTTCACTATATAAGGTGGGAAAAACCATCATTTATCTTGAACTTATCCTTGCCAGTAATTGGTCTTAGTTTGCATGCTATCCACTCAGTGGAAGGACATTATCATTAAATTATTTCCTCTATTAATGATTCTTACCTATCATAAGAATTCGTACATGTTTGGAAAAAAACCATGTGGGGTGATATCTCTTAACTAACGTCGACAGTGTTGCATGTTTGGTTAAATAACCAACAATGTGTTGGACCTCTATTTTCTTGTGAGCTGAGTATCGAAATATTGTGAGATCATTGTATTTTTTGATCATTTTCCTTTTGAGATAATATCTAGTCAAACTAAATTCTTTCATTCTTTCAAAATGAATGTTGTGAATAAATTTAATTGATTCAGTTTAAATGTATGATGAAGAGTGATTCCATAATTCTGAGTAAATGCATGTTTTGAATGATTTTTCCACCATTCTATTTAATACATTGTAGAATGATTCTATCATTCTGTCATACCCAACAGCTGAATGATACCATCATTCTCATATTTATACTTGTTGAATGATTAATGTCATTCCTACTTAGAAGTTAACAAAAAAAAACTGATAATGTTATGATTGAAGGTATTAAGATGAATGTTACATGTGGTATGATTAACAATGTCACAGTTTATGCCAAAGGCCTTAATAGGTCGAGGGATGTTATTAATCCCATTGATAATTTTCAAGTTTCTCAATTTAAGAAAATGATGTGTATGTGTATATATACATTTGTATATATGTGTATATATACATATACATGTATATATGTGTATATATAAATATACATGTATATATGTATATATATGTACATATACAAATGTATACATAGTCATTCGATTGAGTTGTTAATCATCAACGTCGAATGATAAACTTACACTGATCTCTTTCTAGATTAAATCACAACTCTATTATATGATCGATAAAACCATCCATGATAAAGATAATTGATATCTATTAATGACAGTTAATACTAATAGATAGCATGCATATCAACCCATTTTGTGATAAATGTTTGATAGGATAATAAGAACAAAAAAGTATTCATTATGTCATTCTAATCATAAATACATGGATAGATGATTTAATCTAAATGGAAGTAATCACATTGTTTTTCAAAATAATGTATACACATACACATTTTTAATAGAAGGCCATATATGTGTACATGTGTAAATCATCCATTTATGCATTACACATACATGTGATATAAGTTCTTTAAAATTGATTTATTTTCTTTATTTGAATATCTAGATTTCATTCCAAGTAGGAAGGAATAAAGGAAATATTGGTAAACTATATGCTAATACATGTACTGCAATATTCTTATCTTAATTGATGAAATGGAACATGCATTATGTTTAAATGATTGATTGCATTATTATCAAATTTGGTTTAGTTCCTTTCATATATTTTATTGAACCAAAATAGCTAAGATGAGACAAACATAGACCATGTTGTAGATTGTTTGATTCTTTATCATGAAAAGATTGGCTATCAAATCTACTCGAAACTAGGTTGAATATTTTGAAATTTTGTATTTTGGATAAGACGTATGTTATCTTATAGGTTAATAAAGAGTATAGGTTTTGAAGAGTGTTGAAAATGGATTAACAAAGAGTTAGGTTTTTCTTTTCCAAATCTATTATTTTTAGCTTTATACAACATATGCTTAGCCAAGCATTTGTAGTCCATTATGTTGAATGGTCTAATTCTTATGATGTAACTCTTTGCCATTTCCTAACATTGATATTGCATGTTCTAAATGTAGATAGAAATGCAGGTGGTTGTTAGGAATGCACAAGATTCCACCTTGCATATCATATTCTCTTGCTAAATATACTATGCAGGGTCAGGTATTCTTCAAGTTAGGAAGAATTTTGGTGAATCATAGCTTCGTGATTGGGTTGAAAAGCACCTGAACCATGTTTTTTTCCACATATGTGATGAGCGTTGAAGAGGAATCCCATGGAATTCCATTTTTTATTATTGTACTTCATAGTATGTGATGTAAACTTGAGTTGACTAAGTGACAATGTTGTCCTAAGTCAAACCATGTAACTTATAAATTTGACATTTGGAAATGAGTATGAATTATTATTTTTGGACATATTGTGCTATGATAGAAAATAACTAATTTATTGTCTTTAATTTTTTATTCATTGTCATAATTTATTTAATTGTTATAATTTGAGTATGAGATGTTACATTTACTATCAGAGTTTAGGGTTTAGCTCTAGGCTTATGAGTCCATAATGGTTGAAATTAGGGTTATTCGATGCTTAAATTAAATTTGAGTTTAATGAACCTGAATTGAATGTAGGTATTGGAAGGTCAAAGTTAGGGAAAAAGAAGGGAAAAAAAGTTGGACTACTAGAAAGAAAGTTATTGTCAAAGAGAACCTAACACTTGAAGTCCAACCTAAGATTTCCAATGATGAGACCTTAACAAATTCCCTCAATCGACTTAATTCAAAGAGAATCAAGAAGATTAAAGAGTCTAGGCACATTGTTAAAGCTAAGAAACCTTTTTCAATTCAAGATTGGCCTTTGGGGTGTGAACCCAATGCACCCATTCTGACTAAAGAGGAAAAGGAGTGCTTGTGTGCACATCCTTTTGTCTTCCAAGAAGGTTGTAATAGACTTTGACGAGGACTGAAAGTTGTGTCCTCTATTTGATAATGAATAGCCCACCTAGTAAAGGGGAAATTTTGTAAATTAGTGTCTTTGTAATCCGTTATAATAATAATTAATAGAAGTATTTCTTTGTGTTCAAATTTGTGAGCTTGAATGAATTATCATTTTTATCAATGAACATGAATATCTTTTTAAGATTCCATGTCATAATACTTAGTATTAAATGTGTTGAAATAATTAAATATAGGAAACTTCTGTTAGTTTCCCTAAACATGGGTTGTGACATAGGTCATTTGTGAACCATCATGGTGAACACCAAGAATGAAGGCTTATGTGGGGGTTAAAACAAAGGTCAAAATGATAGGTTGGATCGAATCCTCAACCTCCTAAACTAACATAAAACTAGGATGGACTATTTGCAAGGGGAATTCTGAGGAATGCGAGATGGTCAGAACTTGAGGAATGAGGAACAACCATAGTGAAAATAGAGATACAGGTGGAAATAACTGAGAAAGAATCAAAGGAGAGCATGGAAAGGACCTAAAAAGGGTGGCTCTTCCAATGTTTGATGGAAAAACCATCAGAGATAGAGTGGAAACATGGATCATTGAAATGGAGAAGTAATTCATGCTCCAAAACTTATGAGATAAAACTAAGGTTGTATGGGTAGCTTATCAGCTCTCTGGTGAGGCAACCACATGGTGGGACAATGAAATGGAAAAACAAAAACTGTAACTTGGAGAGACCACATGTGAATAATTTCTTCATCATTTCTAGAAAAGGTGGTTCCCTTAGCACTTTCACAATAAGAAGATGATAGAGTTCCAAATATTTTCTCAAGGGAGTATGTCAGTGACTTAGTATTCAGAAATTTTCACCCATTTGCTTAAGTGTGTGCCTTAGTACTAGGCTGATGAGCACTTTTGAATCCAAAAGTTAATATTAGGGTTAAAGCCTTAGATTGGAGTGGAGGTGGATATACATAATCCTCTTACCATGGAGGAGGTCCTCGACATGTCCACCAAACAAGAAAAAAAGTTATAACAACTGCCCAATTTGTGAAAGAATTCAAATTCTTAGTCTTGGTTTGGGAATAAGAAATTTTGGAAAGGAGATAAACCTCACTATATTAGGAGTCTAAAAATGGGAAGTGATTCTCAAGAGAAAGGAGAGGGAAACAATGGTGGAAAGAATAAGAAGACCAATAGAAACAAAGGATATTATGAAAATAAACAAAAGAGCTCTAAGGAAGATAGGTCAAGAGGTTAGAAAGGGCCTTGTGATTGGTGCTATAATTACAAAGGTGATCATTATGCCTCAAGTTTCCCACAACATTCAAAGGCATGAAAGGAAAGAAAGCAACATCATATCAATGTGGTGGTGGATGATAGGCAAGATGAATATATCAAGCCTTGCCAATCCAACTATCGAGTAAGCTATATGGAAAACCTATTTCTATTTTGATTGATATTGGAGCCACTAAATGTTTTTTGATCCAAGAACAATTTATAAGTTACCTATTAGACATCAACACATGACTAATTCTTGGATGGTCTATTATGGAAATCAGGTAGAGCAGAGGGTGGATTCATGTCTCTTTTGCAACAAGTTAGAACTTCATAGTTTCTAGACCCAATTCAACCTTTATGTGGCACCCTTGGGTTCCTATGATGTGATCTTAGGGATAAATTGGTTTATTGAACATAAGTCCATAGTGAACTATGAGGACAAAATTGTTAGTTTTTTGGATGATTATTGGAACCTGGTTGAGGTACATGGGTTATAGATACCACTAAATCTTAGGAAGATCTTAGCCATGCAACTGAAGAGGGCTCAAAGGAAGGGGTGTACCATCTATGTGTTACATGTTAATGAACTTGAAAAATATGAAGCCTTATTTGGATGCTTACCTTATTCTCAAGGAGTTTCAAGATATAATTCCTGAAGAAATCATAGAGCTACCTCCTAAGTAGGAATTTTATTTCTTTATTTATCTTGTACTAGGAGTGGAACCTTAGTCTAAGGCCCCATATCAGATGACTACCACCAAGTTATTTGAATTGAAGGCCTAGTTGTAGGAACTATTGAGCAAGGGGCTTATTGAACTTAGTTTGTCTCTTTGGGGTGCACCAGTTATCTTTGTTAAGAAGAAGGATGAAACCTTATGTTTGTGTATTGACTATCAGATGTTGAACAAGGTGACCATCAAGAATAAATACCCTCTCCCAAGGATTGATGAGTTATTTGATCAAGTGAAGGGAGAAATTTTTTCTGTAAAATAGATCCCAGATCTAGTTATCACTAGTTGAGAATAAAAGAAGAGGACATCCATAAGACTACTTTCTAAACTTAGTATGGATGCTACAAGTTCACATTGGTACCTTTTGGTTTGAATAATGCACCAAATTTTTTTATGAATCTCATGAATAGTGTATTCAAAGACTATATAGATGATTTTTCCTTGATCTTCATTGATGACACTTGATTTATTCCAAGTCCATTGAGGAGCACGATAGGAATTTGAGGATAGTCTTACAGTGTTTGAGAGAGAAGAATATTTTTGGAAAGATATCCAAGTGCTCATTTTATCAAGATAGGGAGCATTACCTTGGTCACCTCATATCAACAGAGGGATTCTCTATGGATCCTAAAAAGATAAAGGAAATAGTGGAATGTCCAACACCTCAGACTGTGATGGAAGTATGGAGCTTCATGGGACTTATAGGATACTACAAGAAGTATGTACAAGGATTCTCTAAAATCATAGCCCCAATCACATCTCTTTAGAGGAAAGGGAAATTTTTTGAATGGACATAAAAGTGTGAGCAACCTTTAAAAATCCTAAAGGAGAAGCTCATGACAACCCCAATGTTGACTATACCTGATCCCAATGGTCAATTCACAATGATCACATATGCTTTGAGAGATGGTGTAGGGGATGTACTAATGCAAGATGGAAAAGTGGTGGCATATGAATTGAGAAAGCCAAACTAGTTCGAAATGAATTACACACCACATGATTTGGAATTGGCTACAATAGTGCATGCCTTACAGATGTGGAGGCATTTGTTGAAAGTCTAAGATACTGAGAGGGGGGTTGAATCAGTATCTTCTTAAATTTTTTGATCAAATACCATTCATCAGTTCCAATGCATACAATAACAAAGATAAACAAAAGCATTAACATAGCATGAAATCACATAATACATGAACATTGAGATTTTTATGTGGAAAACTAAAAATGGGAAAAACCAGGATAAGTGTTAGCTCACAATATAGTATAACCAATTATAAGATATTACAAAATTGGGTAGCGCACTACTAAGACTCACTATCCAAAAACAAAGGCTCACTACCTACAAAATTACAATGACAAAATGGCTTTCAACTAGAGAATGAACTGATAGAGTACACCTATTGAGTGCAGATTCAGTTCCAATGAAGCTCAATAAATGGACTTGGCACACTTCATCATGTTCACTCTTCTTTACTTGATTGCATCACATCACACATATATCTCCAATCTTCAAAAACTGTCCAATATATATATCCAATCTCTTCACAAGCATCAA
Organism: Sequoia sempervirens; assembly: GCA_007258455.2. Classification (NCBI taxonomy): domain Eukaryota; kingdom Viridiplantae; phylum Streptophyta; class Pinopsida; order Cupressales; family Cupressaceae; genus Sequoia; species Sequoia sempervirens. The sequence goes on along the minus strand of VDFB02281492.1, from coordinate 732,514,409 downwards.
TTTGGTTGGCCTAATTAGATGCACTTCTTATTTACCAAAATGACTAGCCGTCGACTTCAAGATCTCACAAAAATATTCTCACAAAGTAATTAAAACATATTGCAAACTACATCATGTTAGCCTAGACCTAAAATAGGTCGCACATATGTCCTTATAACAAAATTAATTCACCATGTCACAATTAACCCAAGAAATTGGTCAGGAATAGACTTCAACACAAAAAGTAACCAATAGAGTATACTAATTTTCCATATGAGCACCTATTAGATAATATTATGAACATACATGTCTTTAGTAACTATAAACAATCTCCCAAAACTACAAACAAAAACTGTCAACTCCAAAGAAATGTGGACCAAAATACCAGAGTATGTAGGAAAAAATATCGGTTCATATACTAGAACTATAGACTTGATCTTACAATTACACCTCATATATCATGGTGACATCAATGACAACACAAAAATAAAAAAATGATATGTTCTTCATTTTTCTACCAATCTCCCCCTTTTTCATTGATGGCAACATGTGCCAAAAAAGAATATTTACAAAAAGATTTAGTTACAACACTTCTCTCCCTAACTCCAACATTTCATTATACTTCACTCCCCCTTTGACATCAAGGACCAAGGGTGTCCTAAAAATAACTGAAAAACATTTAAAAAAAGAAAGAAAGGAAAAACATGTATCAACTAGAGGATGATGAGCCTTGAAGCTCCTTCAAAATACCTTCCCAAACTGATTTTCCCTTTTCCTATCCATCCTTTGCGACAATCAACATCTTGTTTAGAGATTCCAACTCTATCAGAGTTTCTTCTACACTGTTTGAAGTATGAAGAGTCAAGTTTATCTTCTCAAGTTTTTATGTGTAGGCAAGAGCCTTGCCAATCAAAATATATTCCACTCTTACAATGTCACTTAATTAACTAATTTTTTTGATAATTTCTTCTTTCTGTTTCTGCAATGTAAAGAAGTTTTCTCTATTCCCAAGGATGGCTTTCTAGGTTAACTTGTCTCTATCTTTGGATAAGCTATAAGTACCTAAGATGATAGACAACTGAGACTCAATGGAGTCCATGAAAACTTTAATATTCTGAGTGGCATTCAACCACTTCAAGCAATAGGTAAGAACGACATTTGCTTCTAACTCACAAACCTTCATAGCTTCCAAATTCTTTTTGTATATGCATAAAATTGGTCATGTCTAATTAATCTTGGCATTTAATTAAATATTTATTATTTAATTAATCTCTCTAAAATTCCTCTACATATAATTAAATTTAATTAATTTAATTATATTATTCATTCACTTTATTCTTCTCCCTTAATTAAATAAATTCACTTTGTTTAATTATTTCACATCCATATGTCTACTTAATTGATTAAATAAATAGTCTTTATTTATTTCAATTAATTATCACCTTTTGGATTTATTTCTTTTCGCTTATTCAAATCTTTCTTCTAGTTAATTAAATATTTTATTTAATTAATTTCATCTACATATCATTTCCTAAAATTTAATTCAAAATATTTATTTAATTGAAAACCCTTCGAATCTTTTCAAATCATAATTATGAAATCCTCCATTATTCTTCAAATCTTAATTAAATATTTTATTTAATTAAGAAAATCTTCCATGTCACCAATAAATGAATAATGAATTTGATAAATTCATTATTTATCTTCAAAATCTTTCCTCTATCTCACAAAAAGATGATTTTTAGAATTCATCTTTATCATCTCATCTTATCTCTTCCTTGAAAAAGGAAACAAATCTTGCTTTCTAGTTTTCTTCTAATTTTCTCTCTAGTCTTATCCATCTTCGACCGTTTGATTTGCTAGAAAATTTCACAGCCGTTGATCACCTCAGTCAATTAGAATCTTTTGATAGCTCCATAAATACCCCTATTAACTCAAGCATTGGTTACAATGCATACACATTGGATATAGGCATTCAGGTGATTAGAATTTTAGCATTGTTATCATCAACTTTAGCATTCATAACATTTCTTAATTCTAGTTTCTTTTAACAAGTAATCATAGCACGTTAATCATATCTTAGCATAGCATGCATCCATCTTTAATCTAGTTCTCGAGGAAGACCGTTTGTTGAGCCTAGCCTAAGATCTGAGAGCAAGCTGGAATCGAAAAAAGAATTGGAGATAGAGGACAATGGAACGTCTTTAAAGCATAAACATAGTTTGCATTTCCTTTCTTTATTTTATGCTTTAATTTAAAGTTTCATTGGTGTGTTTGATTTGTTTTTAAATCTACACTTATTTGATACACATAAATAAAAATTGATCACACATTTTCTAGCGCCCACTATGGGGCCATTGCCCCATTTTTGACATTTACTTGCAGGTTTTATGATAGGATTTTGCATTCTAGAATTCAAATTTTTAAAAAATTCTATGTTTTAGTGCATATGTGGCTTTTTTAGCACATATAGGATTTTTAACAACGCTTTTATAGGTTTTTTGACGCATCTAAGAATTGTTTCAGAACATATAGGGAACAAAACAACACTTATAAGTGACAAAATGACACATATACTTAGTTTACTTCATTAAAATTTTGTAAAAAAAAATGCATTTCTTTTAGCGCATTTAGGATTTCTTTTGGCGCATTTAAGGTTTTCTGCAGTGCATTTACTACCTATTTTAGTGCATTGATTGTTTATTTTAGCACTTTTGTTTGATCTTTTAGCACATATAGGGTGTAATTAAACAAAGCTTTGATTCTAACGCCTTCCATAGACAAAAAATTTTTTGGCATAAAAAGAACCAATCTAGGATAGTCACATCTAGTTTTAAAAGGAAGCAACCCTAGGGTAGACATGGATTAAAATGAAGCAATCTAGGAGAGTCACCACACATTTATTTTTGTAGTTAAAATGAATCCCATGCTTTTTGTGAAGCAACATCTTCACATGGATTAAATCATTGTCATTTGGGCTCTAAAAAGAATAGTGTTTTCTTTGTCTATGGCAATAATTCCATGCTTTCCCCTTAACTGGGTGATTAGAATACCAGAATTTCCTTTTCAATTTTTGCAATTTTAATTCTTTATTACATCTTGTAGAGGGCTTGCTCTTGTGTGAAAAAATACTCACCCAAGAGGAATGACCCAAGTGGGTTCAAGCAAAACCTAGGCTATTCCCCCCCACTATAAAATTTAAAGAAAATATAGGGAAACCCACTTTTTCCAGTAGTGTACAAGATAAGCATCCCCAAAGCCTTTGTTCTAAAGGTTGGGAGGTCTCCTGAGGGAGTTTATTATTTCCCCACCAAATGAAAACCCTTACTATGAACCTAGTGTAGTGGCCAACCACATCAGTTTTGAAACATCCTAATAATCACAGTGCAAGGGGAGGGAAGAATCTACCCCCAAGACACTCACCATTTAACTACCATGGACCGTTTGCTTAGGGGATTTGGTATCCACTTCTTTCACCTTGAGTACACACCTAGAAAAGGAAAAAACATAGGCACCCCTTTGGGGGTGACACGACTATGTGAGTTGACGTAGTTCTAAGATGTGGGCTGTGGTTATTATGATGACCTACTTGAGTGCTAAGAGTGGGTCTGCCTAAATTGTTTGTTATGTGTGAAACCTATGAAAATGCTTTTTGAATTTTTTTTTTGAACATACACTTGATGTTTAGTATAGGTATTACAAAAAAATGTTTTTAGAGTGTTTTCTATGTTTTCAATCACACTAATTTAGATAAAAGATCATCCAAAATGAACATGCAAAATTTCAGCTGAAACTACTCAAAATTGTTCAGAAAACCGCTTTGGAAAACTGTTTTAGTACATCTCTCTAGATACCTTAGCACATATAGGGTTTGTTCTAGCACATTCGTTGGATAGTTCAGCGCATTTAAATCCTATTTTCACGCATTGAGTGTTTTTACGCATAGGCTAAAGATTATGTGAAAATTTTTGTCACTGTCAAAGCATTTTTCTGTAGCACATATAGGACATAGAGTAGTGCATCTAAGGTCTATTGTAGCACATATGCCTATTTCTATAGTGAACACATGGTACAAAGTAACACATCTATCACTTTACTAGAATTATTACTTTTGATAGATCTAAGTTTGTAACATCTTTGGTTCACTAGCCTTTTGAAATTTCTCTCATTCTTAGAGAGTGGAAATCAACCAAATTTGTTAAGAAATGAATTGTCAATAGGATCAAGAAACCCAAGAAACATTTAGGTTACAAGAAAACCTTACAATGAAGGAATTTTTTGTATAAAATTTGAAACCTCTTGCTCCATTACTGTGAGTTCATCCATAGATACCAAGATTTTGCTACGGGATTTACCAATGAATACACTGTAGAACCTTTATATTCATGAGCCTATTTTCAGATAAGAGCTCTATCAAAATGACACAATCACAATCAACCTCTCAAATTTGACTATCTACCACAAAATTCTATTGAATATCCAACACATCCCAGTCAAATCCTTCAGTGAGTTTAATTAGGCTATTGGATATACTTCAAAAACAAGGATCAAATATTAAAAGTGTACCTTTCGAACAAATTTTTGATTATTGATTCAGCTTCCCCAATAGAATTTTGATATCCTTTAGCATTGGAAGCCACAATCAAGAATTAGGAACGTATTTTGATCATATCATAATATTTTCATCTTATTGGATCAAAACATCATCTTTTTTGCACTTATCAAATTGTGATCTAAGTCTAGAAGAAAATTTCAAACTTATATGCCTATTTTTACAAGATCTCAATACAATAAGTTGAGAGAGGATATTCAACAAGAATAACATACCCAAAGAACTCAAGAAGAAGGTGAGAGTAGCAACTCCCTTTATACTATGAGTCGAAATCACTTTTTTAATGACAACATGGATGAAAGAGAAAATAATTTGTTCCCTTCCAATAGAGACATGAGCAGAACTCTTGTAGATAGTGATGAGGAATGCCATGAAGAAAATCACCTTAGAGAGGATGAGAAATATCCCAAATTTCACAAAGCCTTAGAAAAGATCTTAGAGTGCAACAAAGAGAAATATTTCCTATATTTGATTGACAAAGGAGCTGAATTGCTGCATGATTTTAATATTAAAAACCTAAAAAGGAGTCTTGATGACACACCCTTGTCTGATATTAGTACACTGTCTCAATAGGTTAAGGCACTACAAGAGAAAATTAAAGACATGCAAGGGGGAACCGCAACAAAGACATATGCTCTTGATGACATCTATCCTTATCCTAAGGATAGATGTCATCAAGAGCATATGTCTTTGCGTTCCCCTTGTATAGTATATGACAGAAACCCAATGAACCATTTATTACATTTCTTCAGAGATGGAGAAGACTGTTTGCTAGATATCCATGTCATGTTCTTGAAAAGGAAAAGATCACCACTTTCATAAACAACTTAGATCAAGAGATGAGCTATCATCTAAATCTTCATTGTCCTCCCTCTTTTCAAAAATTTATTGAAAATGCCATCACTATTGAAAGTGCCTTGGTCCATAGAGGGATAATAAAACTTGATAAGGACAATCCTAGCCCGTCAAATCACCATAATGACAAATCTAAGTTTTGGAATCAAAACAAAAATATGGTGAATGATGGTTTTGTAGATGCAAATCATGTCTCAACCAAGCCATTTATTCTTGGTCCTTCAAGTACTCCTTGTAACAATAATTATAACAATGTCAACTCGGTCACAAATTAGGGAAACAATCCTCCTCCCTCGAGGAATAACATTAATCAAAATTTTACTCCCAATCAAGGGAATTCCAAAAATAAATTTTACCATGGAAATGATAACAACAACAATTCCTTAGGCAATTCCTTGAACACAAATGCACAACGATCTTCATTCTTCTCTAGCAGAAGAACTTTTACTCCATTGGGTCAATCTTTAGAATTTGCATTCAAAGAATTGATGGCTAAAAATGTTCTTACTTTACCACCTCAATGCAACTTTGAACTCAGTGTGAAAACCCCATCATGGAATGATGCATACTATTGTGATTATCATTGGTGCGAGGGCCATCACATGAATAATTGTCAAGCCTTGAAAAATAAATTCCAAGACTTAATTGAAAATGGCACCATCACAATAGGACACCAACAATCAAATGAAGACCACCAAGCATTTTGCAACCCTTTTCCCAACTATCAAAAGGTTGAGTCTTCTGGAAAAAGTGTGAATCATATCAATGATCATATAATCAATCATATTTAAACTGATGATGAGTGGTTCAATGTTGTAAAAGTTAAGGAAAAGATGGAATATAGAGAAGTTAACACAACAACAAGGGCACAAGCTAAAGTTGTCTTAAAGGGTGCTTCTTCAAAATCCATTGTGCCTCTACCTCAACATCAATATGAATTAGTCAATAAACTTTGAAAAAAAACTCTTGCTCAAATTTCTATCTTAGAACTCCTGAATATTTCCCCAGCATGCAAGGAAATTTTAGAAAAGGCCCTCATTGAAAAAACTGTATCCACCGGATCTGGATGTGGACCAATTTTAAGCCACGGTGGGAAAATTTTCCTCACCCACATGCCTATAATTCTTTGAAAAATATGATGTTTCCATGACACATCCACATAATTCATCACTATACTTAGAAGTCATGATCTGCAAGTTTTGTGTCAGACGTGTCCTAATAGATGGAGGTGCTGGTTTGAACATTTGTACCATGAAGTTAGTTCAGGCTTTAGAATTTTTTGAGGACTCCATTGATCCTAGAAGAAATATTACTATTAAAGCCTACGATGATGTGGAAAGATCATCCAAGGGTTTAACCATGTTGCCAATCAGAGTGGGACCTATTATCAAAAATACTTTCTGTCGAGTGTTAGATCATGATCTTGCATACAACATCTTGTTGGTTCGGCCTTGGATCCATGAAATGTAAGCTATCCTATCCACATATCATCAATGCCTTAAGTTTCCTTACGCTGGATAAGAGATCACAATACCAGTTGATAATTCAAATAGTTATACTTGTGCCAACATCAAAGCTAGTCAAGATACTTTGGTTCCGAACAATTGAGAAGCTCCTGTTTGTACTTCTCTCAAAGTTGATACAAAAATTAGTCAGTTAACCAAAATATTTGACAAGCAACTATGGTTCAAGGACAATGGAGTAGGGGAGTACACTCTCTATCTTGCTAATCTACCTATATCATCTTAGTAACATGGACAACCCTCTATCACACAATAGCAAATATCTATAGCATCAACATCAACTCAACCACCGATAGAGCCAAATACAAAGTTTAATGGATGATTTATCAAAAAAAATTACCCATGAAAGATTTTGAGGATAGAGAAGTTATAAGTTGGCTCTATAAAGATGAATATGAAATAGTTCTTAATGTAAAACTACCTATTGATCAATATGGTAAAGGATATTCAATCATTCAAAAAATGGGTTATGATGGTAATGGTCCTATTGGAAAGAGAAAAGGAGTAGTTAATCCTATTCACCTTCTAGGACTTGCTGCAAAAGATAAAATAAGACTAGGCTATGATACTAACTCAAAAGAAAGAGCATCCAAGCAGTTGCATGCTACTGTCCTCACATTGCAAGAAGGGTTTGATACAAAGGAAGCTTGTTTGACAACAATTCATAATTTCATGGATAATAACTCTGACACAAATTCTAGTGAATACAAATGGGACACCATCCAAAATAATGAATTATGGAGGGACAAAAGGGTTGATGTGGTACACAAGTACACCCTAACTCTAATCAAGGTGAATGGTTAGGGTCCTAACCATAATGATCTGAACTACAAGGTGACTATGATTTTAGTGATACTGAGTCAGATTTAATCGAACAAGACTATCGTGAGAATAGTACCATCATTAATCTTCATCATACCTTAGATCCTACATATAACTCCATTATGACCATAACCATAACTTATTTCATGCAACTCTATGACCCGCTACCTTTAATCCATCCTGATCTCATTGACTGGGATCTATCCTAACCTATCGATATACCTATGTTTTCAAGAAATGATTCTATCGTAAAATTCCTTTCCGTAGATGACACAAATGATTGTTCCATTGGAAATTTTTGACATAGAGTCTTTAATCAAGAGAGTGTCAAGTCTCCTAGTTGCAAAAATTAAAATAAAAAAGAAAGATCTAATGGTGAAAACCAAAATCTAGCAATGTTAGATCAAACAAAAGGTAAAATAAAGAGCATATCAGATGGTGAAAACATTTTTAAGGCACCAGATGATGGGATACTTGACACTCTCCCAAAAAACTATCATGAGCGATTGCCTATCTTGATTGAGCCTACAAAAGAGGTAAATCTTGAAACTATAGAAAATCCAAGGATTCTACAGTTAGCTACATCAATGAGAGATAAAGAAGTACATGAATTTATGGAATTTCTCAGAACAAATTAATTCAACTTTTCCTGGTCTTATGTAGACATGTCAGGTCTTGATCTTGATCTTATAATGCATCATTTTCCCATCAAACCAAGAGTTAATCCTATGAAACAAAAAATCAAAAAGATGGACCCTCATGTCACACTACTGCTTAAAAAAAAGCTCAGAAAACTCCTTGATGTGGAATTTATAAGATCGATTGAATATGCAGAGTGGATCTCCAATATTGTTCCTGTGTCCAAACCTAACAAAAGTGTCAGATTGTGCACAAATTTTAGAGATCTTAATAAAGCTTGTCCTAAGGATGACTTCCCACTTCCAAGCATCGATACTATAGTGGATCTAATAGTTGTCCATGCCATGTATTCACTAATGGATGGTTTTTTTGGTTACAACCAAATCAAGATTGCACCTAAAGACTAGGAAAAGACAATGTTTACATGTCCATGGGGGACTTACTGTTGGAATGTCATGCCTTTTGCTCTAAAGAATGATGGGGCTACTTACCAAAGAGCTATGACTACTTTTTTCATGACATGATGCACACATTCATGGAAGATTATGTAGATGGCATATTGGCCAAATCTTACACAAGACAAGGACATCTCAAAGTGTTATCCAAAATATTTGCAAGGTTGGAAAAGTTCAAAGTTTTCCTCAGCCCCAAGAAATGTGTTTTTGGGGTCACATCTGGAAAAATCTTGGGATACATAGTACTAGCAAAAGGAATTGAAGTAGATCCTTCCAAGGTATAAGCAATCATGGAGATGCCTCCACCAAGGAATATTAGTTAGTTTAGGTCATTATAGGGATGACTTCAATCCATACAAAATTTCATTGCATAGCTGGCAGATAAGATTCTACCTTTCACACATCTATTGCATAAGAATGTTCCTTTCAAATGGGATGATAAGTGTGAAATATCCTTTCAAAAAATCAAGCAGTACCTAATGAACCCACCAATTCTGGTATTGCAAAATCTAGAAAAACCTCTAATCTTATATATTGTCACAATAGAGACATCTTTGGGGGAATTATTAGCACAAAAGGATTCTACAGGAAAGGAACATGCAATTTATTACATCAGTCAAATGCTAACAAGTCATGAACTCAACTACACTTTCATCGAGAAGGCTAGTGTCTTGCAGTAGTCTTTGCCTCACAAAAATTTTGACACTACATGTTAACCGATACAATCAATCTTGTTGAAAATATTGATCCACTCAAGTATCTATTAAGGAAAGCTACATTGAAAGGAAGGCTAGCAAAATGGGTCATGGTCCTAAGCGAGTTTTACATCCATTATGTTGATCACAAAGCAATCAAAGGACAAGTCATTTCTAATCAATTGGCTAAAGCACCATTACAAATAGAGCATCCCGGGCACATTGAATTTCTAGATGCTGATGTCTTCACTGTAGAATCCAAATAGTCATGGTCATTGTACTTTGATGGTTCTTTCACTCAACACAGATAAGGGGAAATCATACTCTTTTTCACCCCTTAAGGACATACCATTCTTTGGTAATATAGGCTAATGTTTCCATGCACTAACAACATAGCCGAATATGAAGCTTTAATCATTAGGCTCAAGATCACACTGGAATGGAGGATCATAGAACTATAAGTTTATGGTGACTCATAGCTAGTCATTAATCAAATCAATGATGATTATCAAATCAAAGATGACAAACTATTGTCATATAAGAAAACGGTTGATGATTTCAAGAAGTACTTTGTGGATATCAATTTCATACAAATTCCAAGACTTGATAACAAAGCAATTGATGCCATGGCCACGATTGCATCATTGCTACAACTCCCAAAAAAATAGACTTGCTATGAATTTTTGTTGGAACAATCATTTACACCTACCTATGACACACTTGAAAGCTAAATCATCTACTACTTAGTAGGATCTGATTCACCTTGGTATGGCAAGATCTATGCCTACCTAAAAGATGACATTTTACCACCCAACTTATCTTGTAACCAAAATAAAAAATTTATCTGCCAATCCTCTCACTATACTCTTATCATTGACATCCTTTACCACTGCGGTCTTGATGGTACTTTACTTCGATGTCTTGAATGTGATGAATCTGACAAGGCTTTACAAGAAGTTCATGGTGGCATTTGTGGTACTCATTCAAGTGGACTGACCTTATCCAAGAAATTCATTAGAATGGGATACTACTAGCCAACTATGGAGAGAGAATCATTCACTTTTATGAAAAAGTACTCTAAATATCAGATTCATGGGAATCTCATTCATGCTCTTACAAAAAGAACTTCAACCGTTCATGCCAACTTGGCCATTCTAACAATGGGGGTTAGATCTAGTTGGAAAGATTCATCCCTCCTCATCGAATGGACACAAGTTTATCATCACAACAACATAGTACTTTACCAAGTGGATTGAGGCAGTACCTCTCACTAAGGTTACCAACAAACAAATCTCGTCGTTCATAGTCAATTATCTCATTTGGTGGTATGACATTCCCAACTGCATTATCACAGATAATGGATGACCATTCAAGAATCAGGATGTTGATGAACTTTGTGAGAGATTCCATATCCAACATAGATATTCAATGCCTTATTATCCATAAGGGAATGGCCAAGTAGAGGCCTTGAACAAAACAATACTAAAAATCTTGAAAAGGATTGTGAATGATGTAGGGAAAGATTGGCATGTTCAACTCAATCTTGCATTATGGGCCTATAGAACTAGCATTAGAATGCCAACATGAGCAATAGTGTATGCTCTTGTCTATGGAGCAGAAGCCATTTTCCCACTAGAGGTTGAGATTCCATCACTTAGGGTATCATCGAAGGGTCTCACAATAGATGATGACTATTGAGTTTCCTGACTACAAGAGTTGGAACTCCTTGATGAGAAGAGACAACAAATAGTTGATCATTTGAAAGCATATCAATAGATGATATCTTGCATCTATAATCATAGAGTGAATCCATGTACCTTTCAGGTTGGTGATATGGTTTTGAAGGAGAACCCACGCAACCAGCAAGATAAAGAGATGAAAGGAAAGTTTGAACCAAATTAACTGGGTCCTTATGTGGTCATAGTAGTATATGGTTCATTAGCATACAATCTATTCATGCCAGAAGGGGACCTATTTGATGAACCCATAAACAACTTTCACCTAAAAAAATATTATGTCTAAAGTAGTTATAATCATCCATAAAAAAGTCCTAAAAAAACACAAAAACAATAGAAAATGTCTTAAAGAAATACCAAAAAAATAAAAAATAAAAAAAGATCGTCATAGGGTGAAAACTTGGCAACAAGTAGTCTATTGACAAGAAAAATACAAAAAAGTAAAAAAGAAATCAGAAAAATGCAATAAACACAAATAGTGAAAACCTGGCAAACAAATGCTATTTGTAGCTCTCCATCTATTAGCTCATGTTTTGAACTTAGCTTCTCAGCCTTCATTTCATCCATCATCCTAGGGTCATAATACCATCATAATACCATCATTTTCCTAGAGCGATAATGTCTTTCCATGGCTTGATCATTGCACATATTCATTTTAGCAAGTTGTGTGAATACTAGGGGAAAATGTTGACATACCAGGGACAATCAACTTTTAGATTTTATTGAAATAGCTAGAAAATGATGCAACATCTGATCAGGTGAAAAAACAATCAAATCACATGAACAACTACCCAACCATTGATCCATATCATAGTTCTTAGCAAATTTCACATCATGATTCATATCTAGATGATCTAAAATCTGAATAATGTTTGAAATAGCAGTATTATATTTTGAACAATGATTGTTTGATTTTCGCTATCACTCCTCTGGAGCACACTCGATGATGTACTGAACTAGAGTGGTGAGGAAAGAGAATTATTTTTCTTTGTTTTTTGTCTTGAGATTGACTATCAATTTGGTGTAAATATGTCATGAGACATGATTTTCAAAGCATATCATTAACGATAGTTCAAAATTTGCATCAAAAAGTGGTTAATCTTTGTTTGTTTATGAAATAAATGCTTAGGTCATCTTGGTTCAATTATACCTTGATGCTTGTGTTCACTTGCTATATCAAAAATCATGAAAGTTGTACTTAGGTCATCATTGGTGCTAATTTCCCTATTGATGCTTGTACATACTTCTAACATTTTAAAACATTCTATGATGATTCAAGAAAGCTAAAAAAATGCTCAACAAATGGTTGGTTTCATTTCATTGCATTTCATTTAGATCATTGTACATATCTACATACTGGATTTGCATCAAAGTTTTGAAGGGTTGATCAATAAAATCAACAATTGTCATGTCTCCTTAGACTAGTTGTGGAGGACATTCAAACATTTATCATGTTTCCTTTCATCATCATTTCATTATCATTATCATTTCATCTAGGACTCGTACATATCCTATAGTTCATTATTTATCATTTCATATTCATTTTCATTATCCTTATTTTATCATGTCATATCATTATTTTATCATTTCATCATCGTATCATTATTTATCATTTCATATTCATTTTCATTATCATTATATTTATCATTCCATCGTCATTTCATTACATTTATCATTTCATTTATCATTTTTACTTATCCTTTCACTTATCATTTTATTTTAACATTTTATCATTTCAATATCATTTCATGTCATTATCATTTCAACATTATTTCATTTTATTTTCACTTATCATTTCATTTATCATTTTAATTTAACATTTTATCATTTCAATATCATTTCAGCATTATTTCATTTCATTTTCACTTATCATTTCATTTATCATTTTCTTTTAACATTTTATCATTTCAATATCATTTCATATCATTATCATTTCAACATTATTTCATTTCATTTCCACTTATTGTTTCATTTATCATTTCATTATAGTTATCATTTATCATTTATCATTTATCATTTCATCATCATTTATCCTTTATCATTTCATATCATTTTCATAACATTTCATAATTTTTCATTATCCTTTTATCATCATTATCATTTCCTCTCATTATCATTATTATTTTATCATCATGCCATTACATTTCATTACATCATACATTTCATCTCATTTTTGCATTCATCTATCATTTTCATATCATGACATTTTTCCATAAACATTCAGCTCATTTCACATATCATTTCTTTGCCTAAATCATATACATACTACAAATTCATAATGCATCTCATAAACATAAACATCCATTTTTCATCACATCATCATTATCGATTGCATTTGAAACATCCACAAAAAAAAATTCCATACACACATTACACTTCCACATCATTTTTCATAAACATATCATCCACCGGCATGACATCATTAAGAGACATCACCAATCATTATCATAGCATTAACCATCCTACATCATGTGGATAGTCATAAAATCATTAAAATACATATCCAAATCCATCTCGTATCATATACAAAAAAATGCATGTCCATATCACATCATCACACCAAACACACACGCCATCAAAACTATCGCTATTGCATATCATCACTCATCAAAAATACATACAAATGTCTAATGTCCATTGAAACTAAATAGTATAGATAAATACATGAGATATGATAAAAAACAATATACATGTTCCCACAAAGTGATATACATCAATAATCCTATATCAATAACTCAAGGCTAGCTGGTGAACCCCCCTGATGGAGCTAGTCTCAAGGATGATGGCCTGCCACTACCCCCTACATCATGATCCTATCGTGGCCCTATGACCCCTCTATTGTGTGCAGTCATCTATGATCTGCTCCTGGTCCTACTATGGGACTGAGTGTAAGGCTCTCTGCAGTTGGGAGGACACAACTCCTCATACCTCACTCGGTAGTACTCAACCTCCTTGGCAATCTCAAATCCCTTTGCAATGGCCTCTCACAAGGATGCACTCTCAACAGCTCCCATGAGTCTTTGTGCCACACCCTCTGCCTCCATTACCCTCCATTTGAAAGAATCCCTCTCTGCTATCAACTGGGCCACCTGTGGGTTTGAGGTAAGAGGAGGTACCTATACCTATACTTGTGTCTGTGCCTGTGCCTATGCAAGTTGTGCCTATAACTACATTGTCAAACTCTGAGCCTAATCCAACTGGCTCTACAACTACGCCTACTACCCTTGAAGTGTTTGTACCTAGGCATGTAGCATATCTATCTATGCCTACTATGCTATAGAGGTGACCCTAATTGCTGTTTTCCATCTAGTATCACTCCTCGGTCTCTGCATGCCCTAAGCACTGCCTGAGATATCAGTCCTCTACTTCATTGACCTCTATTCCTCCCCTCTGCCATCTCTATCATCATCCCCATCACCGTCATTTGAGCTCTCCTCCCCATCTCTACTCTCCTCCTGATCTCCACTCTCTTCCTCCCCTCCTCTTCCAACTACCTGCTCCCCACCTACCACATCCTCCTGTCTCCTAACCCCTAGTTGTGGTGCCACCAAAATGGGAGTTGGCTCATCTGGAAATGTGAACCGTGGAAATGGGTGGGTGTGATAGTAAATAGAGTACTCCTTCGACATACCTACATCAACAATATTGGGTCTACCATCCCATACCTTAGGCTGTAAATTTGTATACTCTATATAAGAAACCTGATATGAAATGCAGGGTCCCCATCTAGGCTCATCCTTGCACCATCCATAGTGCACAATGCCCTGAGGCACCCCCTATGTGAATCTGAACTTTCTCTATACTCACAAGGCCAAAAACCTCTCTATAATGAATGGCATACACCCTTTCAAAAAATGAGGTATACATACAAATGACATCTCCAATTGATCTGTATCCCATGCTTCACAATCCAAGTATGGCCTCCATATCACTAAATCCATATCATCCAGGGTTCATCTCTAGTACTCTAACTTTCCCAACTTGGGCTAGACAAGTGCAATAAAATAGGCATATACATATGGCCGACCTGGTGGCCTAACTCTCAGATACAGTGGTCTCATCACAACAATATGCTCCCATGCCTAGATCTAGAGCAGGGTAAGGCCACACAACAAACTCGATGATCCTCTATATACCACCTGGTGCAAGTCATGATATAAATGAGCTAACATACAACTCCCCCAATAATATCTCCATGGATGAACCATCATCTGCTCAATGATTCTCCCCCACCCAACTGATAGTCCCTTTGACCGGCGATCCAGACAAAGGAAGCCTCCAATGAATGCACCCAACACTACAGGTAAGGCTGGATATCCCCTAAAGCCTACCCATGGCACCCAATACCCTACTATATGTACATCACCATACACTCTCCTCAGTGCCTCTATACCACCTAACTCCTTGTGGTCATTGAACATAAGGAAACCAACCACAGGGATCCACAAAATCATGTATACATCCTCAGGGGTCACCATCATCTCACCCATCGATAAATAAAAAGTATTGTGCTCATAATGCCATCTCTCGGCTAGCATGGTCAACAGTCCCCTATTGACCTGAATAGGAGGCATCGACAATAATGGTCCCAAACCACATCCAACTATCAACTGCACATCTGGACGTATGAGATCTCGTATCTAATCCCAACCTATAGAGAAGCGCTCTCTAATATGGAGGTTTTTGAAAACTTCCTATTTTTGGTCATCACAAGGAAAATCAATTAGACTCATATCATCGAATCATATCAAAAAAATCTATCTACTTCATATCACACATATCAGTGACCCATATCAAACAAATTCATATTAGTGACACATATCAGACTCCTATCAAGTGTATCATATCATGTGAACCATATCAAGTGTTCTATCTCAAGGATTCATATCATGAAATCAGTGCAAAATATATCTATCTGAATATCAAATCAATCTATTCTATCATCATTTACTATTTTTTTTTTCTTTTGTTAGTAAAACAAATTTATCAACAATCAAATCATCATCCTATTTGTACTTCAGTCATGAATGCAAATATGTTTTCAATCACATCATCTACTATTTTTTTTCTATCATAGAAATAAAATTTATCAAAAGACATGTCAATCATCCAATCTTTGTTTTCTAAAAGCAAAGTTATCATCAAATCACAATACATTCAATCATTCTACTATTTGGAAACAAAGTTATCAACTATCTATTGTTTGCTTTATACTTTGGGAAACATAGTTATCAATTCATCAGCTTTGTTATCATTTCTATCCATATCAACATGATGAAAAAAACAATTTATCTATCTATTTACCAAAGAAGCAATAATACATTTTCATTTTCATCATACAACATTCTACCTAAATTTTCCTTGATGCACTAATTTGTGGCCTAAGAGCGCTAAAACCCTAAATTCGCTGAAGTTTCCCCTAGATGCACTAAAACTCTAGATGCCCCATTCTATGCCTTGAAAGCAATAAATCAATTCGTTTATGTGCTATTTCCCTATATGTGCTAAATCACTAATCGAATGCGCCATTTCATTTACCTGATGTGTGAAATCCCTAAAAGAACTAATCTATTTCCCAAATGTGCTAATGTACCAATTTTCTATTGACATCCTATATGTGCTATTTCACCTATCGAATGCGCTAATCTGCTTAAACCCTTAAAGCACTAAATTATTTCCTATATGTGCTAAAAGACACATTGAAAGTGCTATTTTATTCCCTAAAAGCGCTAAAATGGACTATGACAAGCTAAATTCATGCCAAAATGCATCAAATATTGATTAAAAACAAAACAATTCAAGGAAAAGTGGATTGAACCGATTGATCGGTGGTCCATATGCGGCTAGTCTCTAGTATCGGCGGGCCTGCTCGAATCTATGTCTGTGATATGGAATCTCCATCTCCCCAAGTCACCATCAGAGCACAGTATCAGTAAAGTCAAAAGGTGAAAATGACTTGCACTTTTTGACCCTTTTACATTTTCAAGGTCAAATAAGGTGGGTTTTTTGTGGTTTTTTTTTTTTTTAAATCTTTTTATCAAATTCTGACCCTATTTTTAAACTGGGGCATCTTTTAATCAATTATCGGGAGCTAAATCACTTTGTCCCTGTCATCATCCAAATTTTATCATCAAATCAACATTTTTATCTCATCATCAGTGATTTACCTCCTGAGGGGGCATCATTAATATTGACGAAATCTTTCAATCAAAAAACATATCAGAGTCAAATCGGGGGCATATTAGTTAAAACATTTTTTTTGACCAGGGGCGAAATCAAACACAACAAATTTCAAAAGCAAGAATATTTTCTTTGAAGCAATGCATTTCAACATCACTTCAAAGAGAGGAAAAAATTATATGCATAAAATTGGTCATGTCTAATTAATCATGCCATTTAATTAAATATTTATTATTTAATTAATCTCTGTAGAAGTCCTCTACATATAATTAAATTTAATTAATTTAATTATATTGTTCATTCACTTTATTCTTCTCCCTTAATTAAATAAATTCACTTTATTTAAACATTTCACATCCATATATCTACTTAATTAATTAAATAAATACTCTTTATTTATTTCAATTAATTATCACCTTCTAGATTTAATTAAGTCTTTTGATTTAATTAAATTTAAATATTTCTTTTCGCCTATTCAAATCTTCTAATTAATGAAATATCTTATTTAATTAATTTCATCTACATATCATTTCCTAAAATTTAATTAAATATCTTTATTTAATCAAATACCCTTCAAATCTTTTCAAATCATAATTATGAAATCCTCCATTATTCTTCAAATCTTAATTAAATATTTTATTTAATTAAGAAAATCTTCCATGTCACCAATAAATGAATAATGAATTTGATAAATTCATTATTTATCTTCAAAATCTGTCCTTTATCTCACAAAAAGATGATTTTTACAATTCATCTTTGGGTATGTACAGGATCATCATGGAAAAAACAGGCTCTTAAGTGGCAAAAAATTAAAAAAATAGAGTTAGGAAACTTAACATAAAAATTTGAATAAGTTATCTATATTATTTCAAAAATGTAAGAATAGAATCTGTAGCAAATTGAATGTAGTTTCTAAACTACTAGGTATATATATATTTTTTAATTCTATTTGGTGAAAATTTGAAATTTCAATGCAGTAGTACTTAAATTTTAGGGAAAAAATAAGAAGTAGGTGTCTGTCTGACCACCCTAACCATAATAAAATGATAATATTTTTTTATAAGATTTTAGGAATAAGTAGAGGACTCATGTCTGGATGTGATGCATATTTTTTTGTAATTTTTTTTTGAAGTAAATAATTAATTATGAATTTTTTATTACAACTTTTAAAATATATAAAAAATCGTATGTTTGACCACCTTAACTTGGTCAAAACTTCATGAGATTCAATTTTTCTTTTTTTAATCCTATAGTATATGAAACATAGAATGTGATGCATGTTTTGGATTTCAAAAATGTGATACCATTTGAAAGCTATAGATGTTTTTCAATCAGTCTATCAATCAGGACTTTAGTCGTAATTCACATAGAAAATGAATAATAATTATTTATTTAATTCAAAGGAAAACATAATTTATATTGGTGGAAATTTGAGAATCTCCTTTAAAAACCCTTTTCATTTCATCAATTTTAGGTAAAAAAAATGTCGTCAGCCACATACCCTACAAATACCCATCATATTGCCACATTTTGGCCCATCATGATCCTGCACATACCCCTTTATCATCTCATCTTATCTCTTCCTTGAAAAATGAAACAAATCTTGCTTTCTGGTTTTCTTCTATTTTTCTCTCTAATCTTATCCATCTTTAACCATTCGATCTGGTAGGAATTTTCATAGCCATTGATCACCTCAGCTAATCAAAATCTTTTCAAAGCTCTATAAATACCCCTATGAACCAAAGCATTGGTTACAATGCATACACATTAGATACAGGCATTTAGGCGATTAACATTTTAGCATTGTTATCATCAACTTTAGCATTCATAGTGTTGGAACTATCAAAATTTGATGTTTTTTGCATACCTTTCATACCCCCTGAGTCTCCATATGAGTCCTTCTATAGGCATTTTCCTCATCTCGTGGTATTTTTACTTGTATTTTGCCCATATTTCCCCATAGAACCCATCGGGTTGTGCATTCTTCATCTTGTCGAACCTATCAGCATAGGTCCTTTACTGTCTCCCCGACCCATGTTGCTTATGTTTTAACATTCATTTGTTGTAGGTGTTTTGGCAAGACATGTTCTTTGTTACAGTGACTAGCATTCATCCGTGGTTGGCTAATGGCATAACATCCATTTTGTTTTGGCGACAATGGAGACATCTATCAACATAAGTTGTGGTTGTCAGGGTCGTGTCTTATCGAATTCAATATGTCTCCCCGACTATGTGTGTGGTGTTTCATTGGCAAAGGTTAAGGGTTGTCGGTGGAAGGTCTTAGCGAGTATCATTTGTCTTACCAACTAGTGGTGGGAGGCTACATCTCGATAGGAGTTGAAAGTCTTTAGTGTAATGTCATAATGAATTGTATTTGTCTCACCAACAGAGCACATAAGATTTTTTCCAAATGATTTTCGGTGAGAGATAAAGCCATCGTTGTAAGGTCATGGCGAGTGACCTTTGGTCTCGCTGACCTTACACATGGAATTTCTTTGAATAGACATTTTGGTGAGACTTATGTTTCATAATAGCATCTTGGCGATACTCCCGTGTCTTGCCGATCGATATGATGGGTGAGCCTTTCAGCAAGAGTTACGATACCGGTATAAGTTATAGCGAACCTGTGGGTCTTGCCGACATGTCTTATGAGTTGCTTTTGGCAAAGGGTTGACTTTTTCTTAGCGATCTATGGTGGGCCTAGGAGCCTTCAGTGAAACATTGTATGATCTTTGAGAGGTCTCTCCGACGTCGCGGAGCTATGGCGAAGGTTATTGAAACAAAAGTGCATCTCAGTATAATATCTCTTATGTCAACGACCTGGAGTTAGCATTCGGTGTGACTTTCGGTATAGTGAACTGTTATCTGCATGATGTTTCTCCGACTTCGCGTGGTTACAATGAAACACAATGGAACAAGAGGGTGTTTTTTGACTTCGGTGTGACAAGCAAAGTGTTATAGCGACATGCATATGGTATGAGACTCTTGGTGAAACATGAAGTAATCTATATAGAGTTTCTCTGAAGTCATAGAGCTACAATGATAGTGAATGAAATAAAGGGGCTCTTGGTGAAACACAAGTTGCTCTATACAACATCTTCCCGACTCGATTAAGTCATGGTGAAGGCGAATTGAACCTCGGGGACATCTAACAATTTAATTTCTTTCAGCATAACTACTACATTGTCTCGCCGACTATTTCAATGGTGAGTAATAGGAATTCAATACTATGGCTGACATGTATCTATTTGAAAAATTGTTGTAGGCTGACATGTGATTTCAGTATGATATGTTTTTCTCATGCTGATGTATAAATAGGCATATTGTAATTGAAAAATACCACCAGTGATTAGATTTTGATACAAAGCAAGTAGATGAATACAATACAGTAAATTGTCAGATCAAAGACTATTGTTGCATGATTTCACAATGGAGGTATTTATGAAAATCAATTGATGTTGCTACATTTTTTTGGTATCAATTGTCTGTTGAATTAAATAAGAATATTGCTAAGTTGTCTCCAAGATTGATTCTTTCTGGTTGTTTAAATTGACATAACAAGTTTATGTTCAGTTTATCAATGCACAATTGTTGTATCTGTGTGATTAATCAAGTGGTTCATTCAAGTAAAGACTAAATCCTTTTAGTTGATCACAGTAATCAGAGAGTTTCATTTGGATTATTAAAGTAGATCTTAGTAGCTACATCATTGCATGCTTATACATGTTGTAAATAGAATATATGCCAGATAATTTGAGTTTTCTCTAGAGAAGTGTTGCTCATCTTGATCTCATTTGACTCCACATACCCAGCAAGGAATTGGTCTATACAATTTCATTATTTGAATTCATTCAGTTTCTTTATATCTTTTAATTAAGCATTTTAGGATTTAGATTAGAAGAATGTTATCAAGTTTTATTTCATTTGTTCACTGTTGTCTGCAATTATGGACAAAGAATTTTAGAAGGATAAATCAATTGATAAGTCTGCTTCATTCAAAAAGGTACACCCACCCAGGTTAGTAGCACCTAAAGAGTAGAAGGTTGAATTCTTTTGACCTTGTCTGTTACCCTAAAGCATATCAAGAGATTGGCAACTTCTTGAGGCATTCAGCCTACATTTTTTGAGAGCTGACAAATTAGCAACTCTGAAGGGGAACAATTAGAAGCAAGGCCTTAATCATAGAGTTAGAAGTCTTGCAAAAACTCTGCTTGGAACAAGAAGTATCAAAAATTTTTCTCATTTTTGATAAAAGTGAGTGGCAACTCTAACATAAATTTTTTAGCTGTTCATCATGAATGGAAGAAGATCTCAGTATAGGGGAGGTCATACTTGAGCTCCCGTTGGCAGTAGTAAATGGAATCAGAAAGATGAAAATGTTGATAAAGGAAAAAATGTATGTGAGGACATGCACCTAATAGGTAAAGATAAAACATCAAAAGTCCATTGTGAAACATATGATCCCTATGATACATGGAAGGATAACTCAAGTGTAGAACTTTGTACCCGTGAATAGTGAATAAATCCATTTTATAATCCTTAGAAACAAACTAAGTTTAGAGCTGAACTAGAGGCTGAACGAATCAGAATTCAACATGAATATGATTAGAAAATGGAGGGTATTCACAAAAGTCCTAAAGGAAACTTTGAGCTCTCAATTTTTGAAGAAGTAAAAGCACAATTGGAACTAAAAGAGAAGAATATAAAGGAGCTAGAGGCTAAATTGCAGAAAGCCCAAATATTTGATTAGATAGCTGGTGGCCCAAAGTATGTCCCACCTCACAAGCAAGGTGATAATGGTGCAGGGTTCTCCAATCAACAAAATGCTCCTCACAATTAGATAGGGAATCACTACATGCAGCCAGATCGTCCACCTCACATTCCCACACAGAATACAGGTATGCATCCACCTCCTAGTTAGCATTATATCCCACAACATAATGCATAGTACAATAATCACATGCATTAGTATCAGCATCCACCTATTCCTCCCCCTCACCAACATACAACCATGATCAAACAGTTTGATTTAGCTAGTTTTCAGTTATATCATTACCCTATGGATGGTAGTTGGAGGAATATGGTGCCCAAATTTATAGGGAGTAATGCTATCACAGCTGAAGAATATTTAAGAAGTTTTAATGTTTTCATCCAAGACATAGATGTGCCATATGAAGATCTACACATGAAGTTGTTCATGATGTCACTTCTTGAAGATGCCAGGGATTGGTTCAACAGTCTACCAGCATTCTCAATTAATTCTCTCCAAGTATTTCAAGATATATTCTTAGAGAAATATGGGAATTAAAATGCTCCAGATGTAGCTCTTCACGAATTAATGTGAATTCAAAAAAATCATAACGATTCAATTTATGATTTCAACTGAAAATTCAACAAATTGCAGACTAAGGTACCACCTGGATCAAGATTGTCAGATTTTGTTGCATTGAGAGTCTATTTAAATTCATTTGATCCTAAAATAGGGTATGAACTAAGAAATAGATTTCCAAGAGATTTGGCTGAAGCACAGAGAATTGCATTGACAATTGAAAACAACAGGAAGGCTGCTGGTATAACTAATAAAAAAGACAACCTGAGGCCTCCTCAGCAAAGCAATAATTATTAGTACAAACAAGAGAATACATACAGAAATGAGAACATTAATGAAAGGCCGAGGTTACATGATATGCCTTACAATATAGTCTGAAAAGATGGAAAACCTATAACAGCTAGGCCAAGGAATAAAAAGACCCCTGATCCGTTGAGCAAGAAGGGAACTTACATGGTGAGTAATAATTACTTTTGTGAAGTTTGTAACTAGCCACATTCCCTAGATTATTGTGTTGTAGCTCAAAGGATGCAAGAAGAGGGAATGCTGATGGAGAATAATAGAGGATCACATGGTGTATTTGACTTCAAATATTTTTCACCATGTTGAGGAAAGAAATTCATCTTCAGAGGATGAAGGCTATGAATATGATTTTTCTAATCAAAAGTATAATGTCCATATGGCCGAACAACAGATCTTTTATGATTATGATGAATATTACATAGAGCCACATCCTGTTGAGGTGCTTGCTCAGTATAATGTAAAGAGACTTACTAAAGATGAAATAGAAAGAATAATTGTTGCTGTAGTTGAGAAAGCCAAAAGTAAATACTGGTTGAGAAACATAAAAGTAAATGAGCTAGATGGAGTTCCTGGGGGAATTTTTATAAAAGATCAGAAGGCAACATGGGAAACTATAAAAATACTAGAAAACAAGCAGCATGATAAAATTGAACAGAAGCTAGTCCAAAAAGAGGAAGTGAAGGAATTAAATAAAGAGGTACAGAAGCCTGGCCAGCCTAATAGAAAAGAAAGAGAAAAAAAAAAGAGAAACACCAAAACTAAAGAAGAATGTTAAGGTGGAGAGCTTTTCTTTTGACTTCACTCAAGCGTTATCCCAGATAAAAATGTCTGTTCCACTACTTGAGATGATGAAAATTAAAGAATAAAGGGATACTATTGTTCAATTGATAACAAATGGAGAACATATGAATACTGAAAACAAAGTGGTTGTTAAAGCAGTCAATAGGTAGGAGAAAATAAATAACTCTAAAGTCTTCTTAAGTGATATACTAACAACCCCCCCTCAAGTTGATCCTTTTTTCACTACATTGTTTATCAATAACAAATTGTTAAGGAACTGCATGATAGACTCTGGTGCTACTATAAACATTATGCTAGTAGGTGTTATGAAATAGCTTGGCATGTGGGTTGATATCACTAGAGGCAAGTGCTATGCAATGGATAATCGACCTATTCCTGTGGTTGGTATTATAAAAGATGTTGAAGTCAAATTGGCTACTTATCCATAAGTGGCTTATAATATAGACATAACATTCATTAATACTCCTCCTCAATTTGGAATGCTTTTGTCAAGGTAGTGGATAGCAGCTATTGGTGGAAATGTTCAATTTGATCTGTCTTATGCTACAATACTAGTGAATGGTTAGGAAGTCAAGTTGTATAGGGAGCCTAGAATGAATCAGCTTGTTGATTGTGTACCACAAGATCAAATCAATTGTTTCTATGATGTTGATCTTGGGAGTTTTAAAATTGAACCAACTCAGCCAAAGTTAATCAATAGTGATCCAATTGAAAAACATGCTGCACAGAATTACAATGGCGTATGGAAGATGTATTTTTTTGGAGCCTTTAGCCAGGAAGGAAATGGAGCTAGGATTGTATTTGTTTTTCTTGAAGGTATTACTTTTAAATATTCATTTATGTTAGCATTTGAATGTACAAAAAATGTGGTAGAGTACGAAGCTTTATTGACAGGCTTGAACATAGCTGTGAAACATAAAATCATGTTGTTGAATATTTTGGGTGATTCTAAGTTGGTTGTTTCACAAATCAAGTTGAAATATGCAACTAATCATAAAAGATTGAAGTAATATAGGAATGTTGTATGTGACACCATTGAATTGTTTGATGCATTTTCAATTGAATGGATTGACAGATCAAAGAACATAATGGCTGATTTTTTAGCAAATGTGGCGCTAAAAAGAGATGATATCACATTGGCTGGGGTATCATAGATTGAGTTTAAGACAAGGCCTATTGTACCTGATAACATTTCTAGCTGGAAGGTTTTCCATGATGATGCTGATCTTTTGAAATTTCTTCACTGTATAGATCAATATGAAGCTTAGGAAATTGACTTCAATGCTTTTGTTGAAGAAGTGGATAAGAAACAAACAATGTTTTGAAAAGAAATATTGCAGCTCAAAAAAAAAAAGCTTCCTAAAGGCTTGGTGGCATTGGAGAGGCTGTATGATGGAAATGATCAATCTCTCATGAAGTAAATGCCAATCAATAGGGAAAATGTTGAAGAAATTAACTTGGGGACTGAGACAACACCAAGAAAGGTGTACATAGGAAAGAAAATAAGCCCAACAATTAGAAGAATGCTGATTGAATTGTTGAGAAGGTACAAACACGTGTTTTCTTGGTCATATGAGGATCTGAAAGCATACATGAAGCATTTATTTTAGCATGAAATACCATTGAAGCCAGATGCTAAACCTTTTAGACAAAAGCAAAGACCCATAAATCCAACATTAGAGCCCAAAATATAGGAGGAATTGACAAAGCTTAGAGATGGAGGAATTATCAAACCAATCAGTCACTCAACATGGTTTTCAAATTTGGTTCCTATGAGAAAGAAGAATGGTGATATCAGATTATGTGTTGACTTTAGGAATCTGAACATGGCATCTCTCAAAGATAATTATCCTCTACCCAATATGGAGGCTATACTGCATAAGGTGATAGGATGTGAGTTATTGTCTATGATGGATGGGTTTTCTAGATACAACCAGGTTAAAGTCAAGGAATCTGAGCAATACAAGACAACATTCACAACCCCTTGGGGAACATATGTATACATAAGAATATCATTTGGTCTCACTAATGTTGGAGCGACTTTTCAAAGAGCTGTGGACATGGCATTTGTAGATCTAATCAATGTTATCATGGCAGTGTACCAAGATGACCTGACTGCTTATTCAAAATAGGCTGACGACCATGTGAATCATCTAGAAAAGGTATTTATTAAAGCCCTTGAATACAATATTAGTTTAAATCCAAAGAAGTGTCATTTTGCAGTCACAGAAGGTAAACTACTAGGACATATTGTTTCAAAGGAGGGAATTAGAATAGATCCAGAGAGGGTTGAAGCTATTGATAAGATTCCTATCCCCAAAATTGTCAAGGCAATACAATCATTCTTTGGATAAATTAATTTTGTTAGAAGATTCGTTTCTAATTTTGCTGAGATCATCAAACCCATATCTAAAATGTTGAAGAAAGGACAAAACATGGATTGGACTGCTAAGGCTTTAGATGCTTTTATGTTTATCAAAAAGGCTATCAAAGAGGTCCCTATTCTTAAATCTCCAGATTTTACAAAGCCTTTTCGGATCTTTTCATTTGCTTCAATGCATACTATTGCTGCTATTATGTTACAGAAGAATGAGGATGGTTATGAATAGCCTATGTCTTTCTTTAGTAAATCATTACAATGGTTTGAACTGAAGTATGACATAATGGAAAAATAGGCTTTTGCATTAGTAAAGGCCACAAAAGCATTCAAACCATATCTTGTTGGAGCAAAGGTAATTGATTATGTCCCTCATGCGGCTATCAAAGACATTTTAACACAATATGAAGTTATAGGGAAAAGATGCAGATGGATCAACATGATTCAAAAATTTGACATGGAAATACAGATTACTAAGCTGGTAAGAGGCTAGGGCTTGGCTAGGCTGATGATAGAAGCCAATATTGAGGAAAATCAGATCTATAATGTTGAAAAAGGGACTGTAATTGCAAGCATTGAGCACACTCCTTGGTATACGGATATCATGCATTATCTCAAATACATGAAGTGTCCAGAAGGATTGAGTGACAACCAGAGGAGAGCTTTGAAGTTGCAGGCATCCAAATATGTTTTTATGGATGGGGATCTATTTTGGAAGAACATGGATGGTATATTATTGTTATGTCTGGATGAGTCATAGGCCAAGCATGTTTTGAAGGAAATGCATGAAGGAGTTTGTGGAGGACATTATTCCACAAAGATAACTGCACACAAAATTCTCAAGGCTGAGTATTATTGGCCAAAGGTTTTTAATGATTCCTTTACACATGTAAGAAGATGTGAGGCTTGTCAAAAGTTTTCTAAAAAATTGAAGTATTAGAGTACTTTGCCACTACGACCCTTGCAAGTTGATGCCCCTTTTCAAAATGGTGAATTGATTTCATTGGAGAGATACAAGAGAAGTCAAGTGGAGGACATAAGTGGATACTAGCTGCCACTGATTATTTTACTAAGTGGGTAGAGGCAATCCCAACTAAGCAAGCTACAAGTAAGGTAGTGAATAATTTCCTAATGGACAACATTATCACGAGATTTGGTACACCATTGAGGATAATCACAGATAATGGGATGTGTTTCAGATCAGATGAATTCAAAATATTTTGTGATAAGTATGGAATTACTATTTCTTATGCAACTCCTTATCATCCACAAGCCAATGGTCAAGCAAAGTCCAACAATAAGAGTCTCTTAAAGATTATAAAGAGGATGTTGGGAAAAAACAAGAAGCCTTGGGATTCAAAGTTAAAACTGCCTGTGTGGGCTGATAGGATTACTATTAAAAAAGCAATTGGAAAATCCCCATTTGAATTGGTGTATGGAGCACAAGCCAAGATGCCTTTGCAAAATTTGTTGCCAGTCTGCAAGTTTGTCTTACTGGAAGATTTGGAAGTTCCTGAGCCTATGGAAGACAAAATGGAACAACTTGCTAAACTTGATGAAGTAAGGAGAGAGGACCAAAGTCAAAACATGAAGTTACAGGCACAGATGAAGTATCTATTTTACAAGAAGGAAAAGAATATAAAATTTGAAGAAAATGATTTGGTGTTAATGTGGAATGCAAGGTGTCAAGAGAAGGGAAAGCATGGTAAGTTTGAAGCCTTGTGGCTGGGACCTATTGTTGTTGTTGGAAAGAAGGGTGAAGAATCATACTATCTACAGAACATGGTTGGTGAAGATCGAGAATTGCCTATTCATGGGCAGTTCTTGAAGCTTTGCTTCTCTTGAGCAACATAGAGGATTAAGGGTTGCCAGTGCATGAACAACTCTTGTGTATCCTCTTTAAAATTATTTTCCATGCACAATAGTCTAGGATTTTGTCCATCTCCATTTCATCTCCATTTTGCATTCATTTCCATTGCCATTCACTCCATTGCTGCTCATTGGTTCATCATTTTATGTCTGGTCTGCTCACCCAAGATTTTGGATCCTTGCAATGATCTTACTATCATTCATCCCCATACAGAGCCACTATTGGAACTATCAAAAATTGATGTTTTTTGCATACCTTTCATACCCCCTGAGTCTCCATATGAGTCCTTCTATAGGAATTTTCCTCATCTCGTTGTATTTTTACTTGTATTTTTCCCATATTTCCCCATAGAACCCATTGGGTTGTGCATTTTCCATATTACTGAACCTATCGGCATAGGTCCTTTACTATCTCCCTAACCCATGTTGCTTGTGTGTTAACATTCATTTGTTGCAGGTGTTTTGGAAAGACATTTTCTTTGTTACAGTGACTGGCATTCATCTTTGGTTGGCTATTGGAATAACATCCATGTTGTTTTGGTGACAATGGAGACATCTATCGACATAAGTTGTGGCTGTCGGGGTTGTGTCTTACCGAATTCAATATGTCTCCCCGACTATGCGTGTGGTGTTTCATCAGCAAAGGTTAAGGGTTATTAGTGGAAGGTCTTGGTGAGTATCATTTGTCTTACCGACCGGAAGTGGGAGGCTACTTTTTGGTAGGAGTTGAAAGTATTCGGTGTAATGTCATAACGAAGTGTATTTGTCTCATCGACGGAGCACATAAGATTTTTTCCAAATGATTTTCGGTGAGAGATAAATCCATCGTTGTAAGGTCATGGCAAGTGGCCTTCGGTCTCACTGACCTTACACATGGAATTTTTTTGAATAGACATTTTGGTGAGACTTATGTTTCAGAATAGCATCTTGGCGATACTCCCTT
Organism: Sequoia sempervirens; assembly: GCA_007258455.2. Classification (NCBI taxonomy): domain Eukaryota; kingdom Viridiplantae; phylum Streptophyta; class Pinopsida; order Cupressales; family Cupressaceae; genus Sequoia; species Sequoia sempervirens. The sequence goes on along the minus strand of VDFB02281492.1, from coordinate 732,485,291 downwards.
GTCTTGCCGACCGATATGATGGGTGAGCCTTTTGGCAAGAGTTATAATACTAGTATAGGTTATAGCAAACCTGTGGGTCTTACCAACATGACTTATGAGTTACTTTCGGCGAAGGGTTGACTTTGTCTTAGCGATCTATGGTGGGCCCGAGAGCCTTTAGTGAAACATTGTATGATCTTTGAGAGGTCTCTCCGACATCGCGGAGCTATGGCGAAGGTTATTGAAATAAAAGTGCATCTCGGTATAATATCTCTTATGTCTTAGCGACCTAGAGTTAGCATTTGGGGTGACTTCTGGTATAGTGAACCGTTATCTGCATGATGTTTCTCCAACTTCGCGTGGTTACAATGAAATAGAATGGAACAAGAGGGTGTTTTTTGACTTCGGTGTGACAAGCAAAGTGTTATAGCAACATGCGGATGGTATGAGACTCTTGGTGAAACATGAAGTAATCTATCTAGAGTTTCTCTGAAGTCATAGAGCTACAACGATAGTGAATGAAATAAAGTGGCTCTCGGTGAAACACAAGTTGGTCTATACGACATCTTCCCGACTCGGTGAAGTCATGGCGAAGGTAAATTGAACCTCAGGTACATCTAATGATTGAATTGCATTCAGCATAACTACTGCATTGTCTCACCGACTATTTCAGTGGTGAATAATTTGAATTCAATACTATGGCTGACATGTATCTGTTTGAAAAACCGTTGCAGGCTGACATTGTTTGAGCCTAAATTTTGTGCTGGGCTGACATGTGATTTCAGTATGATATGTTTTTCTCATGTTGATGTATAAATAGGCATATTGTAATTGAAAAATACCACTAGTTATTAGATTTTGATACAAAACAAGTAGATGAATACAGTAGAGTAAATTGTCAGATCAAAGATTATTGTTGCATGATTTCATAATGGAGGTATTTATGAAAATCAATTGATGTTGCTGCATTTTTGGTATCAATTGTCTATTGAATTAAATAAGAATACTGCTAATTTGTCTCCAAGATTGATGCTTTCTAGTTGTTTAAATTAACATAACAAGTTTATGTTTAGTTTATCAATGCACAATTGCTATATATGTGTGATTAATCAATTGGTTCTTTCAAGTAAAGACTAAATCCTTCTAGTTGATCATAGTAATCAGAGAGTTTCATTTGGATTATTAAAGTAGAGCTTAGTAGCTACATCATATGTTTATACATGTTGTAAACAAAATATATGCTAGATAATTCGAGTTGTCTCCAGAGAAGTGTTGCTCATCTTGATCTCATTTGACTCCGCCTACCCAACAAGGCACTGGTCTTTGCAATTTCATTATTTAAATTCATTCAGTTTCTTTATATCTTTTAATTAAGCATTTTAGGATTTACATCAGAAGATTGTTATCAAGTTTGATTTCATTTGTTCACTATCATCTGCCATTGTGGACAAAGCATTTTAGAAGGATAAATCATAAGATAAGTCTGCTTCATTCAAAAAGGTACACCCGCCTAGGTTAGCAGCACCTAAAGAGTAGAAGGTTGAATTCTTTTGACCTTGTCTGTTACCCTAAAGCATATCAAGAGATTGGAAGCCTCTTGAGGCATTCAACTTGCATTTTTGAGAGCTTACACATAGAATTTCTCAATTCTAGTTTCTTTTAACAAGTAATCATAGGACGTTAATCATATCTTAGCATAACATGCATCCATATTTAATCTCGTTCTTTAAGAAGACCGTTTGTTGAGCCTAGCCCAATATTTGAGAGAGCTAGAATTGACAAAAACATTGGAGATAGAGGACAATGGAATGTCTTTAAAGCATAAAAAGAGTTTGCATTTCCTTTCTTTATTTTATTCTTTAATTTAAAGTTTCATTGGTGTGTTTTATTTGTTTTTAAATCTATATTTATTTTATATACATAAAAAAAAATTGATCACACTCTTCTCAACACAAGAGTGTGTAAGAGGTCACTTGTCATGTAATTCCAATAATATTTTCTCCACCAAATTCTCCTCTATCTCTTGTTTTGTCTTTTCATTAAACCTGGAGGTATACTCCTTGAAAGAATCTAAAAACAATCTTAAATTTTCAATAGGGGCAAGAGATGTGTTAATGGATTCACTAGGTATGGCTTTCTAGAAGGCTTTCATAGCATCTTCTATAAGTTTCATTCCCTTTTGGTGTGTTTTAAGAATTTCCTTCCTTTTGGATGCTTGCATAGCATCTCCCAACACCACTTTATGCACCAGAGACATCTTCTCCACATCTACATGTCCTTCAATCATAGGAAGTTTCAAAGGCTCCTGGAGAATAATTGGTTCGAATATGATTTGTTTAGATAAAAGACCTTTCAACACATCATTACCATAGGATGAATCATTGGGATGCTTCAAATATTGTACAATTTTTCTTTGCTCTTCTTCATTTTTCCTAGAAGATTGCTTGCCTTTCTTTTCTTCCTCTCCTTTTTCTTTCTCTTCTTCCTTCCTTTCTTCTACTTTCTCTTCTTCTTATTCTTTCTTTTTATCCTTTTCACCTTCATCTTGATCTTTATCTTCATGCCTATTGTCTTCATTTTCTTCACCTTTATTATTTTCTTCCCCAGTATTATGGGTATGTGAAGGATCATCATGGAAAAAATAGGCCCTTAAGTGTTGATAAAATTCAGAAAAATTAGAGTTACACAACTTGACATAAAAATTTGAACAAGGTATCTATATTATTTCAAAAATATACATGAATAGAATATGTAGAAAATTGAATGTAGTTTCTAAACTACTAGGTTTATTTAAAAAAAAAAATTCTATTTGGTGAAAATCTAAAATTTCAATTTAGTAGTACTTCAATTTTAGGAAAAAATTAAGTAGTTGTCTCTCTGACCACCCTAACCACAATAAAATGATAATATTTTTTTTATAAGATTTTAGATATAAGTAGAGGACTCATGTCCCGATGTGATGCATTATTTTTTTTTAAAAATTTCCAAGTAAGTAATCAATTATGATTTTTTTATTACAAATTTTAAAAAATATAAAAAATCATATGTTTGACCACATTAACTTGGTGAAAAATTCATGAAATCCAATTTCTTTTTTAATCCTATAGTATGCGAAGTATAGAATGTGACACATGTTTTAGATTAAAAAAATGTGATACTATTTGAAAGCTACAGATACTATTCAATCAACCTATCAATCAAGAAATTAGTCATAATTCAAATAGAAAATGAATAATAATTATTTTATAAATTCAAAGTAAAGCATAATTTATATTGGTGAAAAGTTGAGAATCTCCTTTAAAAACCCTTTTTGTTTCATCAATTTTGGGTAAAAAAAAATTTGTTAGCCACATACCCTACACATACCCATCATATCACCACTTTTTGGCCCATCATGATCCTACACAAACCCTTATATTTTTCTTCTTCTTTGTTGTCTTTACTTTCTTCAGCATTACCTTGCTCATTACTGCCCTTTTCTCCTTCAGTGTGCTCTAGAGGAGCATCATTATGCTTTTGAGGTTTAGCCTCTCCTTCATTTTTCTTTTCACCTTCCGGAGGAGCATCATTATTCTTTTGAGGCTCAACCTCTCCTTAATTATTCTTTTCACCTTCCAGAGGAACATTTTCACCACTGACATCAACTTCAACATCAATATTTTTAGAAATACCTTCATTACCTGTATCAAGAGGAATCTTTTCCTCAACATTTAGCAGCAACATCTTCATTGGCTTTAAGCATGCCATATTTTTCTATTGTGTCCCAAATCACCTTCGCTATTTTTTTTCCTATCTTCTTTTCTAGGTTTTTATTTCTTGTCATCAACATGTTTACCCTTTTCTTCATCCAAAACATTTATGCACAAATCTTCTTCAAAGATTCTAAATCATCTAGGGTCAAGGAAGACCCAATCTTATTATATGTAACATTCTAGATTTTCTCTTCAAAAATAACAACTTCTGCTATCCTTTCCATCAGAGCAACCTACATTCTTTCAGGTACATCTTTCCTTATGTCATCCCATTTAACATCTAAGACATCAACATATCGAATAACAACTAACAACAGAGTATTCTTATCTTCTTCTCCAACTTTTTCATAGTACTCCATCGTAGGTTGTAACATGTTCTCAAGATGTAGTAAGAAATTGACAGTTTCCTCTAATTTAAAGCAAGGACTATAACTTACTAGATTGTTCTATTCTTCTTTCTAGTCCATAGAGGCTTCACCAGACACCTTAGAATTCTTTAATTCCGGTTTGGTGTGCACATGAACACCAAATTCTTACACTTCCTCATCATCAGAGGATGATATATCATGCACTCTCTTGGAACTTGATAGTTTCTATAGAAGCACCTTCACCAAAGGATAAACCTCCTAGGTATGTGTAGGATCATCATGGAAAAAATGGTCCCTTAAGTGGCTAAAAATTTAGAAAAATCAAAGTTAGAAAACTTGACGTAAAAATTTGAATAAGTTATCTATATTATTTCAAAAATATGTAAGAATAGAATTTGTAGAAAATTGAATGTAGTTTCTAAACTACTAGGTTTATTTTTTTATTTTTAAATCTATTTGGTGAAAATTTGAAATTTCAATGCAATAGTACTTAATAAGAGTTGATGAACTCGAGCTCCCAGGATCACCTGCAAAACCAAGATAATCCTTCCACACGAGAGCAACAAGAGATAAAATGTTGGAATATAGTGCAATAACAAAATGATGTTATTAGCAGACACTAAATGATACAATATGCCTCAACTCTCCCTTGAATTGATTGAGTTAATATGAACTCATCTAAACTAGATAGGAGGGAGAAGTGAGTGTAGAATATGGGAAAATAGTTCCAAGAGGGGAAATAACTCCCAAATAACCAAATTAGGTGGGAGTTATGCCTACATGGAAAATGCCAAACATGTGGCATAACCTACTCAAAAAGAGACAGATGAGTGGTTTTGTGAGATGGCATATAAAGCCAAAAGAGGGTGTGAAACTCAACCACCCAAGTGTGAATGGGAGCAACACATGTAATCGATGGATTATGCCACATGTCCTCACATGAAACACATTTCCTATAACCTAAGGTACGTTCTTAATAATGTGCAGGAAAAATAATATTAAAAAACCTACACTAACAATTTCAAGGAAAAAATAAGAAGTGTCTGTCTGACAACCCTAACCACAATAAAATGATAATATTTTTTTATAATATTTTAGATATAAGTAGATGTCTTATGTCCCGATGTGATGCATTTTTTTTTTCATTTTTTTCCAAGTAAATAATTAATTATGAATTTTTTATTATTTTTAAAAAATATAAAAAACTCATATGTTTGACCACCTTAACTTGGTCAAAACTTCATGATTTTTTTTTTTTTTAATCCTATAGTATACGAAGCATAGAATGTGATACATGTTTTGGATTCAAAAAATGTGATACCATTTGAAAGCTATAGATATTTTTCAATCACCCTATCAATCAAGACTTTAGTCATCATTCAAATAGAAAATGAATAATAATTATTTATTAAACTTAAAGTAAAACATAGTTTATATTGGTGGAAAGCTATAAATCTCCTTTACAAACCCTTTTCATTTCATTAATTTTGGGTAAAAAAAGGTCATCAACCACATACCCATCATATCGCCACTTTTTAGCCCACATGATCCTACACATACCCTCCTCTTTTTCTCATTAACAACTTTGCATCAGGATATTCTTCTTCTTCATCCTGGTCATTTGTAACACTTAGATTTTTCTCTCTACTCTACTTTCTCTTTTCTTCCTCTCTTTGCAGGGGCTATCAGAGGAGTTTCTTTCCTCTTCCCAGATCTAGTGGTTGGTTCGGAGGAAAAAAGACCTTTTCCTTTATCAATAGTGTTGGTTTCAGTCTTTACTATAGTGCCTATGGAGGACTTTGCAAGGGTAGTCCTATTAGATCTTCCTTGGGATAGATGATTCTATCTCCAACTATTCTCCTCTAGCCCTTCCAAGGGAAATTTCCTCCTTAGTAAATCTAGCTTCTTTGAGTTTTTCTTCCACTTTCTTTTTTATTTTAGGCTTTTGTTGTTCCATATGAATCTCCATAGACTTCTCAACATTTGTGCCAATTCTGGGTTCATTTGGATTCTTTGGATTTTTTAACAACATTTACACATAACCTTCAACTTCTTCTTTTGTTACCTCATATCCCAAAGGATGAATCCATATAGTTTGTGGTTCTACAACCTCAATCATGCATTCATAAGTGGAAACATGGAATATGATGTCATCTTTATACTTCTCAACAATTCTCCTTGGAATTATTTTCCTTTCATTCATGTTTCTCTTGAATACAACAAAGAATGTTGTTAGGGCATCATCTTGAGCATTCATATTACCCAAATTATGTATGTGATCAAAAATTTGATGTCCCACTAGTCTAGATGAGTCCCAAAATACTTCATTCTTTGCAAGGAATCTCTTCATGAAATAAAATAGCAAACATACAATTAGAGAATTGAATTTAAATGCATACTTCCTTTCTTTAAACAACTTCACATTCTCTATCAACTATAGCCAGAGTAGCTCACATAAATCATAATCAACACCTTTCACAACCATATCAAATCCAGTAAAGATTGTTGTAGTTGAAACAAATTTCTCTCTATTTGTGAAGTATATTTTGTGACCTATCATGATAGCTGCATACTTCACATATGGATTAGTGATGGTTTTCGTCATTAAAGCCATTTTGTCAAATGTAGCTCCTATAAGTTCCATTACAACTTCATTCTTTACAGATTTCAACACAAGTACTATACCTTTATCCCAGAGCCTAGTAACAACCTTGATCACTTCCTTAGTAATCAGGTGTGGCCAGTCAGTCCACAAAAATTTGTCATGGATTCTACTTAGGAATGATTTCATAAATTTGTCTTCACAGCTGAAATTGGGAAAATTGTTCCATATATCCATCCTTTTCTCAACCAGGTTTCAGTACTTAGGTTTTACTAAGAAGTCATCACTAGTAATCTCATCCTACTAGATTTCAATTAATTTTGCATGATTGTATTCCTCAAATTTTACTTGAATAACCATCCTTGTGTCCTCGGTCAACATTACTCCATGAGGGATTGATGAAAATGTGCCCATGGGGTCATCTTCGAAAACTTTCGAGGAATATTTTTTGTAAGAGGGTCTTGGCCTCTTTGATAGTTTAATGCCCACATGATTTTCCATTCTTCTACTTCCAAATTCAAATAACTTGGAGACACAGAACACAACTGCTCAAAAGATTAAAGTACCTTTTTCTTTACGATGAACCAAAACTACGGTTTGCATTGTTCACACTCTGAATCTCCTTATAAAAGCTCCAAACACTCTTCAACTTCTTCAGATGCACAAATGATAAAAATACATTAAAAAAATTCTTTATAAAACAAAAATTCACCCTAATCTAAATTGAATGTGGCAGATTTCACAAAGCTAATAAAAACATTCTTCTTAACATAGAAATCCCTAATTCGGTCCACAAATCATCATGCCAACATATTTTCTTCTGGATCTTTTTCCAAAGCCTCTGAATAATCATTCTTCACATTTCAACCTTGTGCTAGCCTTTGACATGCCATTTTTTAGTGGGTTCTTAAGGTTTTTTGATAGAGATCCCCCTATGACCTTGCTAGGTCTAGTCTTTAGAGGAAATGTTTGTATCGGATGAGGGAACATACACCTCAACAGTGTTTGGTTATTCTTTCTTCTTCTAAATTTTATTCATTTCTTTCTTAATTTCATATTTTTCAACCTCCTTCATAGGTTAATTCTCTCCTATCGAATTGTTCCCTTTAATTTTCTTTCTTCTGCAAACTCTTGAAACATTTCCTAGTTTGTAGCAGTTATAGAAAACAATGTTTCTTTGATTAGATTGAATTTTGGTGACTCTTTTTTTACACTTATTAGCTTTATGTCCATATTTGTTGCAAGTATAACAATATCCATTAAAGGATTGATTCAATCTCCCTCCATTAAACTGATTCAACATCAAAGTTTTGCATTCACTTGCCCTATGCCCAATTATTTTGCATGCAAAACATTGACCAGTAAAAGGACTAGGGAACTGATTCATCCTACTACATTTTGTACCCTTGTGACAAAATTTATTGCATGAAAAACAAGTTCCATTAAAAGAAGGATAGATTTGTGCATTAGGCTATCTCACGGGAGGCCTTTTAGCAGATTTCCTTCAATTTCCTTTTTTCTTCTGAGTCTTCTAATTGTTCACAGTCTTGAAACCTTCACTGATATCATTTCCCAGACCACCTTTGTCTTTACTCGGTTTTTGTCCTGCAATCAATTCATCAAGTCTTCCTGCGCTAGATTTGAAATTGTTTTCACATAGTTTCTCCTTCTCCAAATCCACTTTTAGATTCACAATTTCTTGTTCAAGCTTGGTACAATATTCAGATTTGCTTTGTATTGTTCAGACATTCTTCTATTATTTTCTTTTCTTCCACTTGCACTTTTAGACGGGTAATCTCTTCATTAGCCTTCTTCAATTGATCAGTTACTTCCTTATTCCTATCTTTGAACTTTTTCAATTGTTCCTTTAGTTTTCAAACACATTCATTCGCTTCTTCAAGATTCTCTTTCAGATCTCTATTTTCTCTTTCAACTTTATCAAGATCCTCAAGAGCAGTCTAGAGCTCTCCTTTATCATCCGTTTCTTCCATCTTTAGGATCTCTCTCAAGCTATTAGGATTAACCAGAGGAACCATGCTCTGATACCAATTATTGAAAGTCCAAGATACTGAGAGGGGGGGTGAATCAGTATCTTAATTTTTTTGATCAAATACCATATGAAATTTCTAATGCATACAATAGCAAAGATAAAAAAAAGCATCAATAGAGCATGAAATCATAAAACACATGAACACTAGGATTTTTACATGGAAAATACAAAATGGGAAAAACCATGATGAGTGGTAGCTCACAATATAGTATAACCAGTTATACAATATTACAAAATTGGGTGGCTCACTGCCTACATAATTACAATGACAAAATGTCTTTTAGCCAAAGAATGAACTTATAGAGTACACCTAGTGAGTACAGATTTAGTTCCAATGAATCTCAGTAAATGGACTTGGAACACTTCATCATGTTCACTCTTCTTTAATTTATCACATCACATCACACATATATCTCCAATCTTCAAAAACTATCTGATATATAAATCCAATCTCTTCGCAAGCATCAATTGGGTTGGCCTAATTATATGCACTTCTTATTTACCAAAATTACTAGTTGTTGGCTTCAAGATCTCACAAAAAAATTAAAACATCCCGCATGCTACATCATGTTGGCCTAGACCTGAAATAGGTCACACATATTTCCTCATAACAAAATTAATTCACTGTATCACAATTAACCCAGGAAGTTAGCTAGGAATAGACTTGAACACAAAAAGTAACCAACAAAGTAATACCACCTCACCATACGAACACCATAGTACATAATATTCTAAACATATGTGTCTTTATAAACTATAAACAATCTCCCAAAATTGCAAACAAAAACTATCAACTTTAGAGAAATGTGGACCAAAATACCAAAGTATGTAGGCAAAAATATTGATTCAAATACTAGACTAGAATACCGACAACTTTAGAATTAATGTTACAATTGCACCTCATATATCATGGTGGCATCAATGATAACACAAAAAATAAAAAATGATATGTTCTTCATTTTTCTAACAATATTACCTATTAGGGAAGCATTTGAGCTTAAAATGGATCACCTGGGACTGAGATATATCTTCACCCAACCAAACCTCAATGCATGTCAATGAAGGTGGTTGGAATTCCTTAGTGAGTATGATTTTGGAATTGAGTACATTAAAGGAAAATATAATCAAGTAGAATATGCTATTAGTAGAAGAAGACATTTGGTAGCAATGACCTCGACAAGGTCTAATCTAAGGTAGCAGATGATGCAACACTTGAAAGGGGATGAGCACTATGAAAGAGTAAAGAAAGCTCTAAAAGAGAATCCATTAGACTATATATTTGATGAGTATGCAATTGAATCAAATGGAATCATAAGATATCAAAGGAGGATTTATATTCTAGATTTTGGGGATCTTAGAAAGTTGGTATTAGAGGAAATTCATAATGCACTTTATTTAGGAAACTTTGAAGTTTTCAAGATGATCACAGAGATGAAATATTTATATTTATGGCCTAAACTTAGGAACGATGTAGTTGAATATGTAGCCATATCCTTGTAATGTTAGCAAGTCAAGGCTAAACATCTGCATCTAGTAGGGCTTATCTATCCTAGAGACATACCTGAGTACAAGTGGCAGGTGATCATCATGGAATTTATTTAGGTGTTACCATTGAGTATAATAGGCATGATGTCATCTTTGTTGGGATTAAGGTGTCTCAACCTTAGATTCCTAACATTGATTTAATTGATGTAATTTTATGTATTTATTTTTATTATATAATTTCCTATGGTGTCATGTCATTAATTGGGAGCCATCGGTTGGGTGACATCCCTGTTGGAGGTGACTGGATGGCACATCATCATCCCAAGAGGAAATAACTATGCCAATTTGGAATGTATGACATATGATAGATTCTATGAGGCATCATAAGGAATATTTGAATGTATGGGTGAAATTTGTCACCCAAGTTGGGTTATGACACGATGTAAGAGAATCATCTATTTTAGCTAGTTATGATAGATTCTCTTACAATTGTAAGTGTTAGCAGCCATGAAAAATTCTATGACAGCTATAAGATGAATAAGGCATTTTTCATAGCCTATTTTTAGCATATTTTGGGTGCCCAAGCTTGGAAGAAGACTATTTACATGTTTGACACTTGTCGGGGGTGTAAGAGAATATGTTATATGTGTCCAAATTCATGTATAAGGAATTATAAATTGTGCCATGTGGATTTGGATTCCCTTCACCTTCTAGATGCTTCATGAAGCTTGCATTGTTCTATTTATTGAGTTCCTTGAGTTGTAGAATGCATAGTTTGTTTGTAGGCAATGAAGTGTTGTCGATATCACTCTAGAATAGGTGTTCATGTTAAAGCACTTGTGTAGAAGCTTTGTACTTGGAGAAACATTGTAATCGCTATTTGATATAATAGAGAAGTACTATTCTTTTGGAGGGTGGGGTTTTTTACCCAAAAGGGTTTTCCCCATGGTATATTTGGTGTCACTATTTTTGTGCATTGTTGCTATTCTATTTCCATTGATCTTTATGTGATTCCCTAGTTACAATTGTTAAAGGTGTTAAAAATATTTCTTTTGTAACTCTCTCCTGATTATATTAGTGTTGGAAGTTGTTTCTACTCACTCAGCTTCCTTTTAGTTGGTATCAAAGCTTGGCTAGCCCAAGTGGTTCCTTTGTTCGATAGAAGGGTTTTTTGAGCTAATCTTTGTTTCAGTTGGATTTTTGTAGAAGAGTGTATTTTTTGACCTTATTGTAGGATAGATATGGAAAGTACATGAAGGAGGATTGAGATGGAGAAATTTAATGGTGGTAATTTTGAGTTGTGGAAGATAAAAATGGAAAACATGCTTGTAGACTACGATCTATAGGCTATAATTTCTAGAACCAAACCATCAGGCATGAAACAAAAAGATTGGGATCTCATGGATAGGAAAGACAAGGGTCTTATTAGACTTGATTTGGCTAATTTTTTCCTCCTTAATTTCCATGAAGAGAAAACTTATTCTTTTCTGTGGAAGAAGCTTGGTGATGTCTATTAGGCTAAGTCCTTGGTAAACAAGATTTTCCTAAGAAAGATGTATTTTCTAAAAATGGAAGATGGAGGGTTCGTAGAAGATCATCTAAATACATTTAACATGTTGGTTGCATAATTGGGTTCTTTTGGAGATAAAATAGATTAACAAGACCATTGCATTCTCCTTTTGTGTTTGTTGATGGACTCTTGGGATCACTTGGTAATGGTTATTGGAAGCACTACTTCCACCTTTAAGATGGATGAGGTTGTTACCTCATTGTTATTTGAAGAAATGTGAAGGAAGTCTTTTGAGATGGCCAAGGAGGCCCTTGTAGTCCATGGTAGACCCAAAGAGAAAAGCAAAAAGAAAGAAAAGAAATCTAACTCAAAGTCTCCTTGTAATAAGTCTAAGGAAAAATGTTGGAATTGTTGTGAAATTGGTCACATTTGGAAATATTGCAAGGAAAAGAAGAAGAGAAACAAGTATTTCTTTGATTCTGAACTCGAGAAATCATCCCAAGATGATGGAGAAGAATTTATCGTAGCCTTGGAAGCCCATGCATTAGGTCATGTGTGATTGATAGATTCAGGTGCATCCTTTCACATGACTTCTCATAGAAATTGGTTCTCAAAGTATTAGGAGTTTGATGGTGGACATGTGTACTTGGGTGATTATTCTCACTTGAAGATTGTTGGCCATGGAAGAGTGAAGGGGATTGATGGTTTCTTTTATATCCTAGGTTTGGCACGAAACCTTCTTTCTATAAGTAAACTAAATAATTCAGGAGTGCAAGTTGTTTTCTCTAGTGGAGGATGCAAGATGACAAGAGGAGATATGGTGTTGGCTAAGGGTGTTCATATTGGCACATTTTTTCAGCTTGATGCATGCATTGTACAGTGAAATAGTTCTTGTGATGTACCAAAGAAGAGACCTTTGGATTCTTCATCCTCGCCATCAAACTATACAAAGAAGAAGCATGTTGCAGCTACATCTGATGGTCATGCATTTTGAATAACTAAGGGTGCTCATTCCATGGAAATGAAGCTTCCTATAGAGAAGAAAATTCTATGGAACCAATGACTTGGTCACATTGGTGAGAAGGGTCTTAGAACCTTGAAAAATAAGAGCCTTTTTCAAGGCATTGATGATTGTAATCTCGAGTTCGATTTTTTGTGAACATTATGTTTATGGAAAACAACATTATGTTTATTTCTACTCTAGTCCTCATAAGTCTTTTGGGTCATAGATTATGTACATTCAGATGTTTTTAGTCCTATAAATGTTCCTTCATTATAAAAATATGTATATTTTTTTTCTTTCATAGATGTTTATAGTAGAAAGACATTTGTTTATTTCCTCAAAAGTAAAGCTAAAGTATTTAGTTGGTTTAAGGAGTTTAAGGCCTTGGTATAAAATCAAACTAGCATAAAGATTAAGTGTTTTAGGATTGATAATGGTGGTGAGTTTTGTTCCGTATAATTTGACAAGTTCTATAAAGAGCACAAGATTGAAAGACATAAGACAACTCCCTATACTGCACAAAAAAAATGGAGTAGCAAAGAGGATGAATAGAATGTTGATGGAGAGGGCTAGGAGTATGTTGAGTGGTGCTAGCCTTGAACAAAATTTTTGGGCTAAAGCAGTAGCCACTGCTAATTATTTGATCAATATATCTCCTACATCAGTGCTTGTTGGAAAGACACCCATGGAGGTGTGTTCTTGTAAAAAAGTCTTTGATGAGACATCTCAGAGTATTATGTTGTGAAGCTTATGCTCATGTTTCGATTAAGAAGAGGTCTAAGTTGGAGAACAAGTATATTAATTTTATCTTTATTGACTATGGTGTTAGTGTGAAAGGGTACAAGCATTGGGATCCAGAAGCACAAAAGGTTCTCTACAACAGAAGTGTGATCTTTGGAGAGATGAAACCTTCCTATGTTGATCTACAACTAGAGAAAGAGGATAAGAAAAAGAAGGAGGTGGTTCAAATTCCACCTACTCTAAAGAAAGAAGAACCAAGTACTCTTGTTGGACCTGATGATGAGGAGAGGCCAAGTATCTCTACAAGTTCTGAAGAAGAAGGAGAACCTCAACCTCAACCTTTGAGGAGGTCTACATGAGTTAGACAACAATCGAAAAGGTTTTTATATTCATTATTGGATTATAGTTGCATATTTTCCTTGATTACTAATACTGATGAGCCTAGGATGATTAGAGAGGCATTAGGTATGAAATATTCAGATTCATGGATGCAAGCCATGGATGAAGAGATGGCTTCATTAAAGAAAAAAAAGACTTGGGATTTGGTACCTTTTCCTACTAGATGTAAAAATATTGGTTGTAAATGGGTTTTCAAGAAAAAGTGTGGCCTTGAGGATAGTATTGAGAAGTATAAGGAATGGTTGGCTCCTAAGCGGTATTCCTAGGTGGAGGGAATTGATTATGGGGAGATATTCTCTCCTGTGGAAAAACTAACATCTATCCAACTTTTGTTGTCACTTGTAGTAGCATATGACTTAGAAGTGAAAAAAATGGATGTGAAGACAACATTTCATTATGGTGATTTGTAGGGAGAGATATAAGTGTCATGCAACCAAAGTATTTCATTGAAAATGGTAAGGAAATTTTGGTTTGTAAATTGAAGAAGTCTCTTTATGGTTTGACATAGTCTCTTAGAATGTGGTATTAGAAGTTCGATACCTATGTGTTGTCATTGGGATTTTAGAGATCTAAATCTGACCATTGTATATACTTTAAAACTGATAATGGTCACATTCTCATTATTGTCTTATACGTAGAAGATATGTTGTTTATTGGGAATGGTAAAAGTATGATTTCAAATTTGAAGTTTTAGTTGTCAGCACAGTTTGAAATGAAAGACCTAAGTGCAACTATGTACATTCTAGGAATGGAAATCATGAGAGACAAATCTAACATAAAGCTTTGGTTAAGCTAGAGAAAGTATGTGAAATCAGTGTTGGAAAAATTCAACATGGTAGATTGCAGATAGCTAGTTGTTCCTATGATGGAAGGGACGAAGCTTTCTATGAATGATTATCCAAAGTTTCCTACTGAGATGGAGAACATGAGAAAAGTACCATATGTGAGTGCAGTTGGTAGTGTGATGTATGTGATGGTATGTACAAGACTAGACATTTACCAAGTAGTGGGAGTCCTTAGCCATTTTATTGCTAATCCTGGACGGGTGCTATTAAGAGAGTGTTTAGATATTTATAGGGTGCTTCTGAGTATGACTTGTGTTTTCATGGTTATCATACTGGACATCAAAATTTTGTAAGCATTTGAGGATATGTGAATTCAAATTGAGTAGGTGACATTGACAACAAAAGATCCACTAGTGGTTATGTGTTTATGATGTTTTGTGGTGCTATCAGTTGGATGAATACGTGGGAGGTTGTAGTCTCTTTGTCCACAATAGAGGAAGTGTATATGGAAGCCACTCATGCTTGTAAGGAATCTATTTGGCTTAAGAGATTGTGTTCTAATACTGGTTTAGGGGTATATGTAGGATCATGATGGGCCAAAAAATGGCAATATGATGGGTATGTGGCTGCCGACTATCATTTTACCCAAAATTGATGAAACGAAAAGGGTTTTTAAAGGAGATTCTCAGCTTTCCACTTATATAAATTATGATTTAATTTGAATTTAATAAGTAATTATTATTTATTTTCTATTGAAATTACGACTAAAGTCCTGTTTGATAGGCTGATTGAAAAACATCTATAGCTTTCAAACAGTATCACATTTTTTTAATCCAAAAGATGCATCAATTCTATGATTCGCATACTATAGGATTAAAAAAATAAAAAATGAATTTCATGAAGTTTTGACCAAGTTAAGGTGGTCAGACATATGGGTTTTTATATTTTTTTAAAGGTTGTAATAAAAAAATCATAATTAATTATTTACTCGGAAAAAAATTACAAAAAAATATGCATCACATCGGGGCATGAGTCCTCTAATTATATATAAAATATTATAAAAAAATATTATCATTTTATTGTTGTTAGGGTGGTCAGACAAACACCTACTTCTTATTTTTTCTCTAAAATTTAAGTACCACTGCATTGAAATTTCAAATTTTCACCAAATAGATTTTATTTTTTTAAACAAACCTAGGAGTTTAGAAACTACATTCAATTTTCTACAGATTCTACTCTTACATATTTTTAAAATAATATAGTAAACTTATTCAAATTTTTATGTCAAGTTGCCTAACTCTGATTTTTCTAAATTTTTTGCCACTTAAGGGCATATTTTTTCCATGATGATCCTGCACATACCCTTAGATGTAAGAAATATTACTATTTTTTGTGATAGCCAAAGTGCAATTTGTCTAGTAAAGAATCCCACCTTCCATTCCAGAACAAAGACCATTGATGTCTAGTATCATTTTGTTCATGATATTGTAGAAGATGGAAAGGTGAACCTACAGAAGGTTGAAACTTTCGTGAATGTTTCAAATGCTTTGAAAAAACCAGTAAGCACATAAAAGTTCAGATGGAATTCTAATTCCATAGGCCTTGTGGCCTTGAGTATATGATTTTATATGACTCTTGGCAGGTCTTTGACAAGTGGGAAAATGTTGAGATTAAGGTGTCTCAACCTTAGAGTCCTAACATTGATTTAATTGATGTAATTTAATGTATTTATTTGTATTATTTAATTTCCTATGATGTCATGTCATTAATTGGGACCCATCAGCTAAGTGGCATCCCTATTAGAGGTGACTAGATGACACATCATCATCCCAAGTGGAAATAGGCATCCCACTTTGCAATCTATGACATATGACAGATTCTATGATGCATCATAAGGCATATTTGAATGTAGGGGTAAAAGTTGGTACCGAAGTTGGGTTATGAAAAGATGTAAGAGAATTAGCTATTTTTAGCTAGTTATGACATATTCTCTTATAGTTATAACTGTTGTGAGCTATGAAATATTATATGATAGCTGTAAGATGTGTAAGGCATGTGTTATAGCCTATTTTTAGCATATTTTGGGAGCCCAAACTTGGAAGAAGATTATTCGCATGTTTGAAACTTGTCGAGGGTGTAAGGGAATATGTTACATGGGTCAAAATGCATTTCTAAGGTGTTGGAAATTGTGCCATGTGGATTTGGAAGCCCCTCACCTTCTAGATGCTTCATGAAGCTTGTATCACTCTATTTATTGAGTGCCTTGAGTTGTAGAATGCATAGTTTGTTTGCAGGTAATGAAGTGATGCTAATATCACTCCAGAATAGTTGTTTATGTTGAAGCACTTGTGTAGAAGCTTTGTACTTGGAGAAATATTGTAATCACTATTTGATATAATAGAGAAGTACCGTACTTTTGGAGGGTGGGGTTTTTTTACTCAAAAGGGTTTTTCCCACGGTATATTTGGTGTCACTATTTTTGTGCATTGTTGCTATTATATTTCCATTAATCTTTATGTGCTTCTCTAGTTGCAAATGTTAAAGGTGTTAAAAATAATTCTTTTGTAACTCTATCCTAATTAGATTAATGTAAGAAGTTGTTTCCACTCACTTGACTTCTTTTCAATATTGGTAGTAGTCAATAAGTTAACTAAGGTGGCACATTTCATTCTAGGGAACCTTAAGGATGGATTATTGACCTTGGTTAAGAAATTTTTCCAAGAGATATTTCATTTTCATGAAGTTCCTGAGACTATCATATCCAATAGAGATACTTGGATGATGTCCAAATTTTGGATAACTTTTAATGCAGCTTTGGGAACTAAGTTGAATTTTAGTTTATCATATCATCCTCAGACTGATGGTCAAACATAGAGTCAACCAGTTAGTAGAGGATCTCCTTGGAATGTATTGCATGGAACAACTGTATAAATGGGAAGAGTATCTACCCTTAGTAGAATTTGCATACAATCACTCTTTCCATGCATCCTTAGGTATGACACCTTTTAAGGCTCTTTATGGGTGAAAGTGTCATACACCCATCAGTTGGGACAAATTGGAAGATAGGATTATAGTGGGTCTTGAAATGCTTAAAGAGATGGAAGAGAAGAGAAGACTCATCAATGGTAGACTAAAGGAAGTGACAAATAGACAAAAAAGCTATGCTAATAGGAATAGAACATTTAGGCAATTCTTAGAGGGAGATAAGGTATATTTTAGAGTCAAGACACATAAGAGATCCATTAATTTTGGAAAATATTCCATGTTGGACCATAGATATGTGGGTCCCTAATGTGCTAGAAGTGATTAACCTAGTTGCATACTGACTTACTCTACCACCTACTCTAGTTCAACTCCATAATGTATTTCATGTTTCTTTGCTTAAGCCATATCATCCAGATGCATCTCATATACTTGATCGGCATTCTTTATAGGTGTAGGATCCAAGAGTGGTGCTAGTGGAGACCATTAGAATTATGAATAGACATGACATCAAGTTGCGAAATAGAGACATTGTCAAATAAGGTTCAATGGAACCAATATTATAAGGATAGTGCTACATGGGAGGATGCAGAGGAAATAGAATGAGCTCCTTTCCTTAATTTATTTCTAGATAGACTCTTAATGCTCATTGAGATACTATTTCTCTAGCATTTCAAATTGGTATGTTATGAAATTTTGGCTTGAATAACAATATGATTGAGTTTTGAAATAAACATATATAACTCAGTGTTTTCTAATAAGACATTAGGACGATATCTCTTCCTACTATGGAAGGATGTCACATCTCAAATTTTTCTTACATTTAATAATTTTAAGTTATTTAAATATTTATGGAAAATTAAATTTATCAATTTGGACTTGCGATAAATTTAATATTTCAATGTTATTTGAAATATATTTATATTAATATGATTGAATACAAAGGATCAATTTTATGATGTCAAAATAGAATCTTTTTCTTTCAAGCATTGGTTAATGGTTACTGATGAAACTTTGTGATTGCAAGTGTGTGAATGAAAGAATAGTTTGAAGACCAACAACATGGTTGAGGTAGGAGTATTTATCTGGATGATGAATGGTACACATGTTGGAATTTGGAATGTGCACACACCACTAAAAATCATAGCATTTGCATTTAACTTTCAATTTCGTAGATATCATCTTGCTTGTGTGAAATATATAAATGATTAAATGGAAAGCTTATGTCCAAAAACAAATTCATTAGATCATTTTCTCTACCTTTTCTATTTGATGCTAATTTTATTTAAAAAAATGATGGTGTTGGAAATAGATAATATAGTTGTAAATTGTTTCCCTTTATTTGAAATGTTGAATAGAATTATTTATGTGAAATTTAGAAAATGTGAAAAACTAACACATGGGAAACAATTTAATCAATCATATGGGAAAAACAATAATAACACCTTTAACTCTATGAAATCTAACCAACACCCATATTGGCAAGAGATTTTTATGCTCAAAAGGCATGGAGGAGTGGGTGACTAAGTATGAGGAGGAAGTGGGATAGTAAAGACCACCTCCAATTTTAAAAAATGCAAGAATCCTTGGTGATAAGGGGAGATATGGAGTGAAAAAGGGGAATTTAGTAAAAAGCGGAGAGGATTTTGGGTTGTAGACCATGAAGAAAGGAGAAAACCAGGCGAGAGGAGCTGTTTCCATATTCGAACAAAGGAAAAATTATCATATACTTGTAGAGTGAAGAAGGTAATTTCGAGATTTTTGGTTTAAAATGTTGTTTCCTTCTCTATAAAAAGGATGGCTTAATATTGCTCAATTCAACCCTATTCGATTGTGTAACAAGTGTAGACTTGATATTGTTTTTTGAATGACTATACATTCATTATTTTCATTTCACTGGAAACCCTTGTATTGAACCTATTTTTATGTGTGGATCAAACCAAATTTATGCTTTGTTCGCTGTGTAAGGTGGGAACAAAAATTGTTTATATGTTATTTTTCATTGTTGCCATGCAAGAGTTTGATTAGGTGAAACTTGTCCCTTCCAATAATTGGTCTTTGTTTGCATGCTATCCCCCTCTATGGAAGTCCATTACCGCTAAATTATTTCCTCTATTGATTATTATTACCCATTGTAAGAATTTGTATATGTTTGGAAAAACCCCATGTGGGGTGACATCTCTTAAATGGTGTGGATAGTGTTGCATGTTGGGTTAAAGAACCAACAAAGTGTTGGACCTTTGTTTTCTTGAAAATAGAGTATAAAAATCTTATGAGATCACTATATTTGGTGATCATTTTCCTTTTGAGATAATATCCAATTGAACAAATTTCTTTCGTTCTGTAAAAATGAATAGTGAATAATTTTAATCAATTTAGTTTAAATATATGATGAAGAATGATTCCATCAATTTGAGTAAATGCATGTTTTGAATAATTTTTCCATCATTCTATTTAATACATCATAGAATGATTCTATCATCCTATCATACCCAACAACTAAACTATAACATCATTCCCATATTTATACTTGCTATTGAATGATTATTAATGTCATTCATAATTATAAGTTAACATAGAGAAATTGATAACATTTACATTAAATTTATTAAGATGAATATTATATAAGATATGATTAACAATGTCATAGTTTATGTCAGAGGCCTTAGTAGGCTAAGGGATGCTATTAATCCCATCAATACTTTCCAAGTTTCTCAATTCACATAAATTATGTGTATGTATATATACATATACATGTATATATGTATATATACATATATATATACATATATATATATATATATATGTATATATATATATATATAAATGTATACACAGTCATTCTATTGATTTTTTAATGATCACTGTTGAATGATAAAATTACATTGATTTCTTTCTAGATTCAATGGTGCCTTTGTTATATGATCGACAAAACCATCAATCATAAAGATAATGAATATATATTAATGGAACTTAATGCTAATTGATAGAATGCATATTATTCCAAGGATAACATGCATATTGAGCCATACTATGATAAATGTTTGTTAGGATAATAAGGACTAGATAGTATTCATCATGTTGTTCTGATCATAAATACATAGATAGATGATTTAATCTGAATGATGATAATCACATTGTGTTTAGTGATATTGTTGGTTTTTAAGAATGAATAGAAATTTGTACGATATGTGATTAGCTTTGATAATCTTTGATAGAAAACAAAATGATACTCTTATCAGTAACTCGAGAGGGATGATTCCAGTTTTAAACCAAACTTAATATTCCTTGATTGATTATTTAATAACTTGGATTTTAATGAATCAAAATATTTGTAAAGATTAAAATGAATAACAAATAACATTGTGTTTCATATTAAACATAGATTAATTATGATGTCGATTACAATTTGATTCTATGTAAAATGACTTTGTGACATTTTTTTGGGATTCAAAATCTTAGAAAATTCTAGAGACTTCTTGTTATTGATGTTCCTTATATTTTCATTGAAATCTAATTGTGCATCTAATGAAATTTGACATCATTCTAAACATGGAAATCTATATGTAGAATGGATCTTTATTTTACAAAAGAACATATATGCATACACAATTTTAATAGAAGGCCATATATGTGTACATGCGTAAATCATCAATTTATGCATTGCACATACATGCAATATACGGTCTTTAAAATTGATTTTTTTTCTTTATCTAAAAATGTAAATTTCATTCCAAGAAGGAAGGAATAAAGGAAATATTGTTAAACTACATGTTGATGCATGCAATGTGATATTCTTATCTTAATTGATGAAATGGAACATGTATTACTTTTAAATGATTGATTGCATTATTATCAAATCTGGTTTAGTTCCTTTTATATATTTTGTTGAACCGAAATAGCCAAGATGAGATAAATGTAAACTATGTTGTAGATTGTTTGATTCTTTATAATAAAAGGATTGGCTAGAAAAACTACTAGAAACTAGTTTGAAAGTTTTAAAATTATATAATTGGATAAGATGTATGTTCCTTATGTATGTTGGAGGTTACCTTTTGGGATAGGTGCCAAAAATGGGTTAATAAAGAGTATAGGTTTTTCTTTTCCAAAATCTATTATTTTTAGTTGGGTACAACATATGCTTGGCCAATCATTTGTAGTCCATTATATTGAATGGTCGAATTTTTATGATGTAACTCTCTATCATTTCTTAACATTGATCTTGGATGTTCTAAATGTAGATAGAAATGAATGTAGTTGTTAGGCACACACTTGATTCCACCTTGCATATCTTATTCTCTTGCTAAATATTCTATGCAGGGTTGAGTATTCTTTGAGTTAGGAAGAATTTTGAGGAAGCATAGCTTTATGGTTGGGTGGAAAAGTTCCTTAACCATGTTCACGTCTAGTAGATGTGGAAAGCATTGAAGAGGAATCACATTGAATTCCATGTTTGGTTATTTTAGTTTGTGGTATATGATGTAAACATGAATTGGCTAAGTGGTGATGTTGGCCTAAGTCAAACCATGTAACTTGTAAATTTAACATTTGGAAATGAATATAAATTTTTATTTTTGGACACATTGTGCTATGATAGAAAATAGTTGATTGATTATTTCTTTAATTTATTATTCATAATGTCATAATTTATTTAATTCATGCTATTTGATTATGACACATTACAATCAATCTTGGAAAATTCTAGTACATGAAATGACTGACTAATGTTAGCCATGTTTGAGGGAGTAAAGAACTACATGACATATTGGGAGTACAACATCCAAAGTGTGTTAAAATGAGAGCATCAAGCACATTACATTCACATTTAAAAAAATTCACTCAACCATGCCAACAAAAACCATAGAATAAAATGCACTTCATCAAGACACAATCATATCATTATGCAATAAGGCATATGGAATGTTTCCTATGACATCCTCAAATTTTATTTTCTACACAAGGGTAGGGCTTCACCCAATCACCACTCTGACAAGGAATTAAATTACTATCACAATGGAATGAAACAAATATTTACTCACATCATGCATCACTACCACATGCTAAAACAAAATTATATCCACATCATTCATACGGAACATTAGAGTATGTGCAGGATCATCATGGAAAAAGTAGGCCCTTAAGTGGTGAAAAATTTAGAAAAATCAAAGTTAGGCAACTTGACGTAAAAATTTGAATAAGTTTTCTATATTATTTCAAAAATATGTAAGAATAGAATCTATAGAAAATTGAATGTAGTTTCTATACTACTAGGTTTATTTTTTTTTAAAAATCTATTTGGTGAAAATTTGAAATTTTAATGTAGTAGCACTTAAATTTTAGGGAAAAAATAAGAAGTAGGTGTCTGTCTAACCACCCTAACCACAATAAAATGATAACATATTTTTTATAAGATTTACATATAAGTAGAGGACTCATGTCTCGATGTGATGCATATTTTTTTGTAATTTTTTTCCAAGTAAATAATTAATTATTATTTTTTTATTACAAATTTTAAAAAATATACAAACTCATATGTATGACCACCTACTTTGTCAAAACTTCATGAAATTCATTTTTTTTTAATCCTATAGTATTTAGATCATAGAATGTGATGCATGTTTCAGATTCAAAAAATTGACACCTTTTGAAAGTTATAGATGTTTTTCAATTAGCCTATCAATTGGGACTTTAGTCATAATTCAAATAGAAAATGAATAATAATTATTTATTAAATTAAAATTAAATCATAATTTATAGTGGTGGAAAGCTGAGAATATTTTTTAAAAACCCTTTTGTTTCATCAATTTTGTGTTAAAAAAAAAGTTGTCAATCACATACCCTACACATACCCATCATGTTGCCACCTTTTGGCCCATCATGATCCTGCACCTACCCATTACAACTAGGGCTCTATTCCAAACTAACATAATGCTCTTAATAAGCACAATTCATTTAAAAATTAAAAATATGCCCATGGAAGAGGGAAGATAATTTTGATTAACCATCTAGGTTCACATGAGAATCCTAGAGGGACAACATGATTTGGGGACATAAGTCATTGACCCAAATATTTTATTATAACAATACAAACTTTCATTCATGTACTAACATAATCATTTACATATATGATGATGTGCCAATAGGAATAGAATTGCATAATTCACTTTAAGCAAGACTACCACATGAACATATTTTCATAATTTATGCATATATCATACACCACATTCACTTTAAATGCATCAGTCACATAAGACAATTCATAGTGCTCAATCATGAGCCAAAACATTAGGACCCAATTATAGTTCAATGCACCCATAGACACACATCCAAAGAGAAAACACAAGCATAAAAAAAACCACTCAAGGGTTTCTGAACATTCAAAATTTATAGGAATCGAGACATCAAGATGAAAATCACCCATGAAATCACTTCTCTATAACTCAAGGGTCTAACTAGCCCTCACAAGCAACCGTTTCTCAACATATCATGCCTAGGAAAAATGAGGAACAACACATTATACCATTAACATACACACACATGAAGGCCCAACCATAGCTCCCACATAATGATCAACACACCAAAAAGTGATCATTATATGCCTCATCATACTACCAAAATGTGTTAAGGCCTAGGAGGTACCTTTCCTACTCAAACAAGCTACTTGGTTTGGTTGACACTAAACCCTCAAAAATTCCATTCAAGGCACCCATGCAAGAAGCTAAACACTGGTCACTCACCGAAACAAGCACTTGAGTGATTACACATCAAGAACCGATAACTACATGGGAAAGAACATGAACCAAAGATCTTAGTGCTACAACATGGGATCTGATACCAAATGCAATGCCCCAAGCTAAATTTTTTATAATAAAATTGGTTGGAACCAATTTTTTTGAAACAATGACAATAACACTATTAATACAACATGTCATACTTACATAAAAAGAGTGTACACAAGTATCATGTGAAAGACAAAGACAAAATAACAAAAATAACAAGAAAACCTCACCATTGTATAATAAATGTGACAAAAATGAAAGACTAACACTCATGGGATAAATCCACCACAATGAACATACACCAGAGAGGAAGACACCTACATAATGACTAGTTACAAACCCATGATCACATTCTCTTGTAACACCACACTAGGATTGGATGAGGGAATAATCAACCTAAAATACCCATCCAAACATACTTTCCAACTCTAAACACCAAGTCCAACATTCACAAGAGGTTATCTAACCAAGAGGCATAAACTCTCACCTAATTAGAATGGTGGCAGATCACTTCTAGAAGACCACATACTTCCCAAGATGTCACACAACATGATGTTGTACAAGAAGAATATTACTATTTTGTAATACCCACTGACCTAAGAGGAGTGTTGAGAATATAGAAAATGTCAACCATGAAGGGTTTCAACCTTCACAAGTGTTTACAAGACTGAGTGAACAATCTCCCTAGCCCTGGGTCTAACAATCGATAACTTCAAAAGAAGGCACAAAAAAAGAAGTAAAATATTCCATAAATTCACAATAGAAACACATATGGACATAATCTAAACATCCCTAGACTCCTGAAACCATGGTAAATAACTTCCATTCATAAAATTCCCCCATACGAGACCCTAAAACATGTGCAAGCAATGAAACAAACACAAAAAAGCACATCTTAGGACATTATCACCCAATTGGTACACTAACACCTAAATCTAGTGTCCCTTAAGGGTTCCTTTGTCCTTTTTGGGTGCCTAATTTCCATTTAGGTTCTTGTGTCCCTAATATAGATTTTAGGTGCAGGTGTCCCTACAAGGGTGTTAGTTGTCTTAGGAAGTGAGCTTCCTTGGACTACGAAATTACCTCCAAGACCCCCCAAGCACTAAGGAAAGACCCAAGTGTTTCTACAACACCTTAAGAACCTAGAAACACCAAAACATGACTTAGGTTCAAATAAAGACTTTGATTTCCCCAATCGCCAAACATTATTGAAAAGCGAAGGAGAAGGTAGGGATGAGTGTAATAACTTCCCCAATACCCCTAACTGTTGTCCTAAGAAAGAAAACCCATAGACTAAAAGAACAATTCTTTTTGGATTTTATAAGACCTCACAAGAGGCTACCAAGGTACCTTAAATGACACCAAACTTAAGGAACAAACTCCTAGGACTAGGATGATAACATGTGAATGGTCCACAACACCCTCAAAGACTACTACAAGGTGCTTGTAACATTCATTTTAAACCCAAAGGAAACATTCTTAAATTCATTTTAAGCCCCAAATGAAATTTTCCTAAGTTCATTTTACCAATACAATTACATAATCATAAACATACATAAAGCAATTATACTTGGTCCCAACATTGAGTCACATACCTTTCAATCAGCTCCACTATCCATTATACTTAAATAATCTTTCTACCCCAAATTTATCCCTTTGACCTCACCCTTGGTTACTATTTCTACCATTATTTACTTATATGTGTGTGTGAAATGTGAGAATTCTTAATAAATTGGCACAAAAACCAATGAAACAAATTATAGTAAAGATTTGAATCAAATAAACTACTCTAAACTGTAGTTAAACAAATCTTTAAAAACGCTCCATTGTCCTCTATTCTCAAGGATTTATTAAACCATATTGGCTCTCATATTTTTATGTGTGTAGTTATGGTTGTTAAAATGACAACTTGAGAAACAAGATTGATATTTAAAATGAAAGAAATCTAATTTTCTACATGAAACTATATGATGAAGATGATAATGGATATTATGATGAATGAATAATGGTGTTAGATTGTAAAAAGGTGGATACTATGGTATGGAGTTAGGATGATTCTACATATCCTCAAATGCTAACTATAAATATGCTAATCTAAAATACAACTATGATGCAAAGTGTGACATTAAATGCAACTATGAAGCAAAGTGTGATTCTAAGATGTAACTACAAAACAAAACATGATATGAAATGTAACTATAAGACTCCAAAATGCTCCAATGCTCCAATGATATTCCTGCATGATAACTCTATTCAAATGTGGGATGCAAAATACAATAGCAAAGGGTTGTATTTATAGGATTTTTCAAGCATCTTGTGATGTGGCAAAGATAAATGGTCTAGATTAAAACAAGAAGGATGAATGGTGGAGATGAAGAGAATCAAGAATGTGTCCCCTTGACCAAAGACAACATGCCAAATGGATGGAGGAATCAAGTGTGGGAACAAAAGACAATGTGTTTGAAAGTTTGTTGAAGAAGTGTGTGAAGAATAAGACACATGTTTGAAGATAATTCTAATTAAAAATTAGAATTATTTATTTTCATGTGACCTTGGTGAGGTGGCATGAAAAGTTGTAGACATGTGCTTGAATTCCTAATCTAAGATTAGTGAAACTTAATTAAATAAAAAAATCTTATGAATTATTTATTTATTTAATTAAATTAGAAGAATATGATTTTAGATTTGGAGAATTAGAAAAGGGTGAACTATATAAATAAATTGCAAATTTATTTATAAGTAGTTGAAATATTAATTAAATAACTAGTATTTAATTAATTAAATGTCTTGACCGATTTTAGGTGTATACAATATGAAATGGAGCTTTTTAATATATTTTATAACCTAGATGAAATTCACTATAGTTTATGATTAGTAGGGATACTAATCCAAATTGAATGGTTAATTATAGGTTGAGATGATTGCAAGTGAAGGGTTTCCAACTCAAAGCTGATTCCTAATTCTAGTCATGATTGATATTGACATACCTTTGTTTTGATAAGGAAAGTGTTGTAGTAGCTTGTTTGACCACCTAGTTGACCAAGAGGAGGGTCCAACCTTTGGAGAACTTGGTGATATTTTGTTAAATTTTGTGTTTATTTTATATATTTTTTGCATTGAGTATTTAATGTTCTATGTGTGTATTTTATTTGTGTTTTTCTATTGAATAATTCATGTGCTATGTTGTAGAAAATTATTCTTCTCATATTGTATGTTCTTTGTGGGTGTGCATTACAAGAAAGATTTGATTTATAGAATGTGAATTCATTTAAATATACTTAAAAAGAAACTTTGAACATATTTCTTCTATTAAATTGCATTGCATGTTTTTGTGTGGTTAAAATAAATAATTATTAGTTTCTTTTTGGAAGTAGAATAATTTGTGTTCATGTCGCTAAAAGGTCTATTCCTATAGCAAAGTTTGTAATTGTTGTAAAAAGTAGTATTATCTTTTGCCTTAAATTTTAAGCATTTTAAGAAAGTTATTAAATCAAAATTTAGTGATGTAAAACCTTTTTAGGATTAACTGAATTTCATCCTTCTCAACTTATTTCCTACAACCCTTGAGCATACAACAATTACGTCTTTCACAAGTTTAAACCCTAGATTGACATAACACTTGACTAGATCCTAAGCTATAAATAGCTTTGTGAACAAACATTAGTGAACTAGTTCTAAGCTAGATGACCCATCAAAACCCACAAACACTTATCTTTCATGCCTTAACAGGTACAAAAAAATTTAAAAATCCAACCCTTACTATTTTTCCACACTCTTTTGATTTATGATGAGATTTAGCCATGAGACATACCATAATTTTAAATTTGTGTATTTTAGGGATATTTTCCTTATACTTCCAATGCAAGTAGAAGCAAAAAGAAAAGATGAAAAGGAAAAAGGGGTTCCTCATTTTGCTAAAAGAAAAGTGGGGTGTTTTGTGAGATTACACAAAACTTACAACCACCATCCTTTATGTTATTTCATACACACACTAATTTATCAATAGACCAAGAATTTGATAGTCATAGCTTCATTTTTATTTTTATTTGTTAGTTATACATACATATAGGGTAAATTGTAAGTGTAAGATAATGGGTCCACTTTTTGGAAAAAAGAGAAAGTTCTTTTCATAAAAATTAAAGTTTTGTCATAGTTGGAGTAAAAATTTGAAGCACTTAAATAGAATCTTAACAAGGTCTAGATATATGAAATGTAAAATTTTGTCTATTTTCAAAATATGTAATATATTCTAGTACCTAGACAATAAAAGGCAATTTTGTACAAGATTTGCAATTTTTTAAAGTCATGTGCCTTTAGCCAAAACATGCATGTGTACCACTAGAATAATTTGATGTAAATAAAAGTTATTCTCTAATTACTTTGTTGGAAATATGTGTAATATGGTGAAGTTTGGTCAAAATATTTTTTAATATTTTTTTTCTAATTTTTTATTCAACAAAACTATATATTTGAAAACCCCTCATGTATGAAAAAAAATAATTTGATAAAAATAATCATATAATTATTATTTTTCCATTGGATAAAGAATGTTTTCTAGATTGGTCACATATTATTTAAAGAAAAAATTAAAATAAAGTTATCAAAAAATACTAATACTTATCTTTTCAATTTTATAAATGAATTTCCCCAAAAATTAACTAATAAATAGAAAAAATATAAATCATTAAAAATTATTTTTACATATTTAGAAACTATACAAGATCATCTATAATGGGTTTTAATTTTGTCGAAAAATTCTAAAAATAAACTTGTTAGCCATATTGCTAAAATCAAAATTTCTCTTGCTATTTTCAAGGAATTGTACTTGTAAGTTTAAGGTTGATGGTTGGGTTTCCAAAACTAAATAAAATCAAAACCATAGGTTTCAAATTTCAAATTTTAAGAAATGTGTACCCACTACAATATGCGCACCCATTCTAAAAATCAACAAATATATGATGTAAATAGAAATGAGTGCCAATTTCCTTTTAGAACACTAAGAGAAAACACTATTCCAATCTCTATTTTCTCTCCAAACACTTGTGAATTTCAAAATACAAAAATAGGGACTTGATCACTTTTAGCAAACTCTTGTCTGGTCCCAACCATTTTTCTTGTCCTATCTATAGGTTTGTCATGGATCAAATGGCACAGTGGCTCACATCCTCTCATCTTCCTCTCTCACCATCTATATATATTTTTAAAATACATAAATTAAATCACTTTTTAGCATTTCTATATCATATGGTATTTCCTAGTTTGTTTTCTTTGTTTTCCTTGTTTCTTGTTGGGAAAGTGAGTAAAAATTTGAAGAAATAGATAAGTTTTACAAATTTTTTGGATGAAAAAACTTAAGAAGGGCTACAATGCATCATGTGGATATCTACACATCATGATAGCATCTATGATAATGAGCTCCACTCTCTAGTGTCAAGCTTTTTTCTTCTTCCATTTCTTTATCCAATTTATCATTTTAGTACTATTAATTTTCATTTGAAAATTCATGTTACGATCAAGGTTTCAACTTCTCTCCTAATTTTATTTAATGTAATCTAGAAGTTAACAATAACTTAATTTATCCATTACATATTCCTATGTTCTTTTATTTTACTTTTTCCATGTGTTAAGAAGAACTACAATACATCATGTGGATATCTACACATTATAATAGCATTTGTGATAATGTTCTCCACTCTCTAGTACCACGTTATTTATTTATTTTTGCTTCCATTTCTTCTTCCAATCATTTGAGGACTTCTATTAATTTTCATATACAAATTCTTGTTAGAATCCTTTCTATACTTCTTTCTTTATTTTATTCAATGTAATCTAGAAGTTAACAATAGATTAATTTATCCATTATATATTCCTATGTTCTTTTATTTCTCTCTTTCCATGTGTTCTTACCCCTTTTATAATATTTTTTTCCTTTCCCATGTGAAATTTATCATCTCTCACCTACATATTAATGTTTTTATGTTCCTTTCAATGCATTGTGAACCATTCCCCCTTTTCCCCTATGTCACTCCAAATGGACAAAAAATACCTAAAAACACTTACACCAACTTCTCTTTGATCTTCTTAACCTTCATTGTAGATTTATGCTTTCTATCATTAAAAGACATTTGCATTGTTTCTCACACGGCCAATTGATGGGTTATCCTTTTAGTTACTTTACCACCAAAATTTAAAGTGAGGCTCATAATGATTATTGACTATATTTCTATCTGACTCTTTCCCAAATAACTCCTAACACCATACTAATAAACCCTCTCCCATTTCATTTCATCATGATATTAATTTTTTTTCTTGTTCAAAAGATCGTTGAACTCTCTTTTTTATTTAATAAATTTCTTCAAGTTCCTTATAGGTGTATCATACAATATAGGATCTTAAGTTTATAATATTGAAGCTATAAATTCATATCTTGTCTCTCAAGAGTATGATATTTTCAAGTTTTATGGCCATTCATGTGCACCCTAGTCACCTTAATTTCTCTATTCCATTATAGTTTTCTAGCCCTCTTTTTTTCCCTTCCAAGCTTGCATGCATCTTACAATAGCATTCCAATCCAATAAAAGCCTTTAGAATTATCTCTAGACTCTTTTTGATCCTCATTCACCATCTTCTCATGTCCCCTTTTTCCTCTTTGTTTCTATTTGCTATCTTTAGGGGTATATTTTTCTTGTTAAAATTGTCATTACCACAGTATAGATTTGATAGTGTTTTTTTCCATATTTTAGGCATGTGGATTATGCTAGAATATGTAAAAAGGGGTTCACAATAGTATGCTCCCCATTGAAATTTTAATTTGTAGAGTCTTTTTCATATTGAAGTTTTTTTTATAGGCGAATTATGGAAGAATCCATGCATTTTCAACATTTGGTCTAACTTAGAGAAATAAAGAGGAGACCAAGATAAATTCTCTCAAAACATTCAGATAAATTCTAAGTTAGAACTTTCCTACCATTTTCTATTATTTTTTACCTCTTTCCATACATTAGTGCTATCTAATGTTATTTGGTCCTATTCATGTCTAGACACCTATGCTTGTTCTTTTTATCTATAGCTTTCCTTTGTTTAATCATTTGAGAAGGTCCCATAATTTTCTAGTAATTTCATCCAAAAATCTAAATCCTAGACATGTCATCATAGTTAGTTTCTATTAGATGATTGAGTTATATTTTTTCTATTTTCTCTCTCTTTACATAAGCTTGGAATAAAGTATTTTTTTATCCATTTCCTTGTGCCTATGTGTCATAGGTATCTATGATTAACTATGTAGTATATGAAATTAAAGATATAGGGCCCTTGAAAGTTTTAAGATATTTCGATTTTATTTGTACATTTAGAATTCCCACCATTTGCTATTATCTAGTGTAAATATCTTGACATTAGTAGCATTTGATATTTTCTAATGTCTTAATCTAGACATCCACATTATTTCTTGTTATCTAGTGCAACTTTCCTAAAATCTAACAACATACAAATTTCCAACTCTAAAACTATAGAACTCTTCTCTAGTCAATTTCTAACAATAAGTCAATCAAATTTCAAATGCATCACCCTCTTTTCTTCTATTTCTTTATGTCATAGTTTATATCTATTTATTTCTATATCCCAATCTACTTTTCTAATTTGTGTGTTCAATTTTATTAATTGTTTGATTTCATAAGTAAATGTGTTATACTATTATAACATTAAGGTCTCTCACACACAAACACATAATTTTATTTAAAGTAAGTTTCTATATAGGGATTCAAAGTAGAAAATCTTTCCAATTAGGCATTACAAAGTGATATAAGAAATAAAAAATAAAAAAATTAAATCAACAAATAATGTTTTTAAGTTTACCTACAACTAAGATCACTACAAATATATTCATAATCTTGTCAAATAAATCATATCTAGGAACTAGGTTACACCATGGTAACTACAAACTTCTTTTCTTTATAAGAAATAAAAGAACATTGAATAGAAGCTAATAAACTCAATCATCTTAAATTTTTTATTTAATTTTATTTTAATTCATGATTTAAATTTCATGTTACATATTAAAATTTAAATTACAAATAATAGACAAAAAAAATTGCAATCTAATAACTAACAACTCCAACATTAAATAAATATATCAAACATTTTTTATCTTTCATAAATTTATTTTACTTTTAATAAAACCAAAAATTTAAAAGAACCTGGAATCCTTCACAATAAAAAAAATTCGACAAAGAAACAACAAAACATTTCCTAAAGCAAACCTACCCACCAACAACAACCAAAAGAAAAACAGAAGAAAGAAAGAAAGAAAACAAAACAAAACTGACCACCCGAAAAAACACCCAACACGATGCCAAAAAGACCTTAGAGCAGACCTCCCTAAACTAAAATACAGCGGTTTCAAGATTTTAATTGCCTCCAGCTCCTCTTGATAGAAGCGTCCCGGGAATAAACAATAAGATATTAGAATAAAAAATTTATCATGTAGCTAATAATAACTAACTTGGAGGGACATGTTATGTTTTTCGTTTATGCAAACTTTATAGCTACAAAGGTATCTTTCAAAATATATGTAAAACTAAATCTAGATCCGTTGGATCTGAAAAAAATATAGGTGTGCATAAAAGTAACAAAAACGGAGCAAATAAAACAGAGCTTAAACACAATAGAGATGACACACTGTAATTGTTGCTGCAGCAAAATATTTGTATTAATATGAATGCAGATTACAAGCAAATCAGATACAGAGCTCTGCAGAGTTTTCCTGTATCTGTTCTGATCATCTATCAACTTCTTACGTTAGCCCCTGTTTTATAGTTAAGAATGGCGGTTACAAATCTTACAGTGCAAGGCAAGTGAAACATCAGACTGTTTGCGGTGGATAAGGATGCCAGTTTGCAAACAAGATAATAAAAAATGATTATGGTGGTCTAGTTGGCAGAAGTTTCCAGCAAGGCGGTAGAGAACAGTCGGTATTGCTCCTAAGCATTACCGCTATCCAGATCAGCGTCCATGCAATTTAGACATCTCTGTGAGCTGAAATAGTGAATTTGTTGGCCCGCTTTGAGTCGCACTTGAAACCTAGTGGTCAAGGACGTTTAAACATGCAATTGACGTGGCGAGTCTTGTGGAACCTCTTATCCTCTCGAGCTTCATCTTCACATCTCTCATGGACGGTCTTCCACACCCTTCTGGACAAAGACATTCTCTAACTGTACTTGCCACAGCAGTCATCTGATCGTGATTCTCTTCGTTCCTGACGTTCGGATCCAAAATGTCGGTCAAGCAGTTGTCCTTACATTTGGAAAGAAAAAACTTAGATAAGACCATTTCTTGTTAGAGTCTTCCACGAGACAAGGCTTCTCGACCTGTGAGAACCTCTGCCAGGAATATGCCGAAGCTGTAGACGTCGCTTTTCTCAGTAAGTGTGCCGGTGTCAAAGTATTCAGGATCCATGTATCCGTGGGTGCCCATTACATTGGTGGTGAGATGTGTGTCATTCCCACAGAGTAGCCGAGATATTCCAAAAGTTGCTGTAGACGTCGCTTTTCTCAGTAAGTGTGCCGGTGTCAAAGTATTCAGGATCCATGTATCCGTGGGTGCCCATTACATTGGTGGTGAGATTTGTGTCATTCCCACACAGTAGCCGAGATATTCCAAAATCTGCAACTAGATATTCCAAAATCTGCAACTTTTGGAGTGATGGTATTGTCCAGAAGAATATTAGATGATTTTACGTCTCGGTGAATAATGGGGTCATCTAACTCTGAATGCAGATATGCTAAAGCCTCTGACAAATATGGCAGAGGAATGAAGAACAATAATGCAGAATATAGAAGACTTCTAAAAACATAGCATGGTCAGAAAAGCAGTCATTCATATATTCAAAACAGAGAAAAAACAATATTTAGGGCTTTCACAGCGTTTTAGATGCTGCTGGAAACTTCTTGCAAAAAATGGAGTAAGCTCCAAGCAATTAGACCTTAAAAAAGCATTTGGAGTCTTTAGGAGTTAATGACTTCACCTACTAGACCTACCAATCTAATTAACACGAGCAGTTTGTTGCATGCAGTTGAGTTAATTCTAACACTCCCTCCTAATCTCAACTGTTACAATTATTAGCACTAAAAATCCCTAAGTGTTTCCTTTGAAATTCAAAAACATTCTTTCCCAATGGCTTTGTAAAAATGTTTTCAAGCTGATCTCGTGATCCATAGAAGTCAAGAGAAATTTCTCCATTTGGATAAGCTCTCGAATGAAGTGAAAGCGAGTGTCAATATGCTTGCTTTTCTTGTGGAAGACATGATTTTTGGATAAGGCAATTGCTGAGCTGCTATCACAGAAAATAGGAGTTGGCTCTTTTTCAACATGTGCAAGATCATTCAAAATCCTTCTTAGCCATACTGCTTGACAAGCTACTGTAGTTGCAGCCACATACTCTGCCTCTGCTGAAGATATTGAAACTATGGGTTGTTTTTTGGATGCCCATGAGATGAGATTCATTCCCAAGTGAAAAACATAACCTGATGTGCTCTTCCTATCATCTATGCTACCAGCATAATCACTGTTTGTGTAGCTTGAGAGTGAAGCATCTTCAGATTGAGTGTACCATAATCCATAGTTGATTGTCCCTGCAACATATCTCAAAATTCTTTTTGCTACTTTCTAGTGTGAATCTTTTGGAGAGTCCATGAATCTGGATACAAAACTTGCAACAAACATTATGTCAGGTCTAGTTGTTGTGAGGTACAGAAGATTGCCAACTAGACTCTTGTACAAAGTAGAATCAACTGGTGGTCCATCATCTTGTTTGCTCAACTTTGTTCCTTGAGCAATGGGTGTGTTTGCTGGTTTGCAACTGTCCATTTTGATTTTTTTCAACATTTCTAAAGCATAATTTTGTTGACAAACAAAAATACCTTAAGCAGATTGGTTGATTTCAATACCCAAAAAATATTTCATGATTCCAAGATCAGTCATTTCATATTCCTTTTTCATGGCAGCTTTGAACTCATCTAACATTAAATTTGTTGTATAGAGCACGTCATCAACATAAAGACAAACAATGATAATTTTACCTTCATGATCTGTTTTTGTATAGAGAGTTGGCTCATGACGACTCCTGATGAATCCACTATCGATGAAATAAGAGTCAATCCGACTATACCAAGCTCTTGGGGCTTGTTTTAAGCCATACAATGCTTTCTTCAACTTGTATACTTTATGCTCTTGTCCTTTGATTTCAAATCTTGGTGGCTGATCTAAATATATCTCTTCTTCCAATATGCCATTTAAAAATGTAGATTTGACATCCATTTGGAAAACTTTCCATTCATTTTGAGCTACAATAGCCAAAATAGTTCTGACTGTGTCTAATCTTGCCACTGGAGCAAAAGTTTCTCCATAATCTATGCCAAGTTTTTGAGAGAAACCCTTGGCACCAAGCCTTGCTTTGTGTTTTTCTACCTTTCCTTTGTCATTCAACTTTGTTTTATATACCCATTTCACACCAATGCTGGTTTTTTCACAAGTGGTAGATCAACAAGATCCCAAGTTTTGTTCTTTTCTATTGCTTCAATTTCCCGATTCATTGCATCAACCCAATGTTCCTCTTTTACTACTTCTTCAAAGTGGGTTGGTTGATATGAAAAAAAGGCAAAAAGATCTTGTTCAATTGCATTTTCTTGCTCATATATTTCCCTTAAGCTTTTGGTTCTCTGATTGTCTGTAGAAGAAGATGAATCACTATTGGGAGAATTGCAATTTTCAAAGTGTTGTTGCTATCCTTGTACCTGTAATCTTGGTGGCCTTGGCGGATGAACTTGCTGATCTAAAGGTTCATCAAATAGCTGTAATGGATTTGGACCATTCAAAGTTTCATTTTCTTGATCACTCCATGATTTGTTCTCAAGGAACTTGACATCTCTACTCACCACAAATTTCTTAGTGATAGGATTGTAGAGTCTATAGGCTTTTGATTGTTCACTATAGCCAACAAAGATACATTTTTTCACTCATATTGTCAAGTTTTTGTCTCAACTCCTCTAGAACATGTGCAAATGCTATGCATCCAAAAATTCAAAAATGAGCTACATTCAACTTTGTACCAGACCAAGCCTCTCGTGGCACTTTTCCTTGAACACTAATTGTGGGAGATCTATTTAAAATATAGACTGCATTAGCAACTACTTCAGCCCAATAATCATTGGACAAATTCTTTTCTATGAGCATGCATCTAGCCATATTCATGATGGTCTAATTTTTCTATTCAGCTACTCCATTATGTTGTGGAGTATATCTTGTTGTGGTTTACATAATGATCCCATGTTGTTTGCAAAAGTTTGTAAAATCTTTTGAGCTATATTCTCCTCCTCTGTATGATCTAAGCACTTTTATTATTTACCACTTTGTTTTTCTGCTTCAGCTTTGAATTGTTTGAACTTTGAAAAAGTATCATATTTGTTCTTGAGGAAATAAATCCAGATTTTCCTACTATAGTCATCAATAAAGGTTAGAAAATAAAAGCTACCACCAATAGATTGAGTTTGCATTGGTCCACAAAGATTTGTGTGGACTAGCTCTAAGTGTTCTTTTGCTCTATTTGAGGATGATGGGAAGTTGTCTCTCTTATGCTTTCCAAGAATACAACTTTCACATTGACTGTCAAGATCCTTTAAAACATGGAGGCCTTTAACCATAGATTGTTTTTGAAGAAGACTAAGACTCTTGAATGGAAGATGACCAAACCTAGAATGCCATAATTGTGATTCATCCATGCTTGAGACATTGTGGGCAAATGACTGTGATAGAATGGCACTCCTAAGATTTAAAGGAAACATTCTATTCTTGGTTCTTTCAATCTTTGCTATAAGTCTTCTACCAAGAGGTTTGTCAAAAATACAAGTTGTACCCTTAAAGATTATATCATAGCCATGCTCCATCAATTGACCTACACTTATGAGATTGTGTTTCAAGTTTGGAACATAATAAACATCATGTATCTCTTTTCACTGATTTTGTTTAGTAAGAATAGACACAATTCCTTTCCCTTGAGCTTTTACTTGAGAATCATCACCAAGAGTAATTTCAGAATTTGTTGAAGTATCAATGCATGAAATTAAATATTTGTTACCTATCATATGATTACTACAACCACTGTCCAGCAACCAAAGGTCTTTGGTGCGATTATCTTCAGAAATATGGTAGGAAAGAAACATTGCTTGAGAAGATTCTCCTTCATTGTTGGAGACATGTGCTCTGCCATTGTTTTGGTTTGACTGTTTCTTTTTGCACTCATATTCATAATGTCCAAAAATCTTGCAGTAGAAGCACTGGACTCTAGATTTATCAGTCCATTTTCTGCCTCTTTGTGCTTGATTCTGAGAGTTTCTAGACTCCCTTGATTGTTCTTGTGTTGTCCTTTCTTTGCCATGTTGATTTGATCTGCCTTTGTTGCTTCTCCCTCTGTTGCATTTGCCTCTATTTCCTCTGCCTCTACCTCTATTGAAAGATGCTTGAGTCTTGAAAGCTTGTTCCAAAGACTCTTCCAGATTTATCCTGGTCTCATGTGACAAGAGTGATCCAGTTAGCTCTACTACTAAAAAAGTAGTGAGATCTTTGGACTCCAAAATAGTTGTGACAAGCATTTCAAATTTCTTTGGTAAGCTTCTAAGGATTTTTTCAACAATTTTCTGATCTTCAATGGTTTCACCATTAATCCTGATTTGGTTTACAATGCCCATGACTTTGGTCATAAATTGATCAATATTCTCTGTGTTAGACATTCTCAATGTTTCAAACTGAGTTTGCAAGGTTTGCAGTTTAACTGTCTTAACTTTGTTAGTACCCTCATATGCAGATTTGAGGATATCCCAAGCCTCTTTTGATGTTGATGCACCTGTGATTTTGGAGAAAATAGAATCATCAACAGAATTTTGAATCCAACATTTTTCCCTATTTTCTTTCTTTCTCTATTTTGCAGCTGCATTTCTTTGAGCATTATTCATAGCAGCTAATTCTGCTGGAGTGGGCTCTGTGTAGCCATTCTCAACTGGTTTCCAACATTCCTGGGCTTGCAAATAAGACCTCATCTTCAAGGACCAAAAATCATAATTTTTGCCAAGAAGAATAGAAGTCTGTGGTAGATTACTAGAGGTAGCCATTTTAAAAAAACTTCCAAGATTAAAATTTCTTCCTTTTGAATACTTTGTAGTTCCTTAAGACTCTGTGGCCTTCAAATATTTCAAAATTTCAAGAGATATTTCAAATCAAACAAGAATTTTACCAGCGAGTTTTGACTTCAGCTGCTCTCCATTACAATATGAAGAGTGTATCTTCAGCTCTGGGAGTTAACAATGGATTTTGCTTTGACTGCAACCTTAGTACCTATAGCACTACTTCAAAAACCTTTTAATGGCTCTCTTCTCTTTGACTGGTTTTAACAATGGCTTTTTCTTTTGTCTTTGCAACAGTTTCCAAACCACATTTGGCTTCCTTAACTTAATCTAGCTACTCTCCATTTAAATATGATGAGGCTTATGCAACCTGGACTTGCAGCAGCTTTGATACCATGACAAATATGGCAGAGGAATGAAGATCAATAATGCAGAGTACATGTCTAAAAACATAGCATGGATAGAAAAGCAGTCATTCATATATTCAAAAAAGAGAAAAAACAATATTTAGGGCTTTCACAGCCTTCTAGATGCTGCTAGAAACTTCTTGCAAAAAAATGGAGTAAGCTCCAAGTAATTAGACATCAAAAAAGCATTCAGAGTCTTCAGGAGTTAATGACTTCACCTACTACACTTACCAATCTAATTAACATGAGTAGTTTGCTGCGACAGTTGAGTTAATTCTAACAGCCTCTGCTCTACCCATTGCAATATGTAGGCGATTCTGCCAACACAAATGACCAAAGCGCAACTAATCACAAATTGTTCCCCCGTCAACGAATTCGTATACTAGAAGAGGGGATTGTGTTTGCAGGAAACATCCAACCAAGCTCACCATGTTTTTGTGATTAAGACTCGAGAGAATCACAATTATGTTGATAAACTGCTTCATGGATTCCTCGCTTTCTACTCCAATGGGAAATTCCTTGAACTTTTTAATAGCCACAGGTGTACCATTTGAAAGGATTCCTTTGTATACTGTGCTTGAACCACTGCTTCCCGGCTTCATGTAATCTGAATAATCTTTGGATGCCCTTTTAAGCTCATCTTCTCTTGTTGGGGATGGTATGGAGTAGGAACCTCCATGGGGAAGTTTAATCCCTCCTTAAGAGGAGAGGCTCAAAAAGGGTATGAGTACCCATATGTAATTGTGAAATGGTAGAAATGGTTTTGTTGGTATGGGTTTCAGAGAAAGAGAAGATGTTAAAGAAGGATAGCATGTGAAATGATGGGAGTATGATATTGACTTGTTCTTGTTGTTATTACTATGAGTCCCCATATGGAGTGCGTAGTCCACTCTCTATCCCCCTCTTTGGATTCTTGATGGAATCCTAAAGTTATGTGAAAATCCCTTGGGTGGGTGTAAAAACATTATTGTGTGTACCATGTGTGTAAATATTGTTTCTCTTGGTTTTGTTTGTACCCGGTTCCCTCGGTTGCCTCATAGTTCGGGGGTGGTTGGTTTTCCAACCAAAAGTTGGGAGGTGAGCACCCCATTGGCCTATGAAAATAGTTTTGTGTTCTTGTGTAGCTTTGTAGGCTTGAGGAGTTGCAAATATGTTGTATCCGTGTTGCTTGGAGAAATTGTTATATTTGTTGTACAACATCCATGAAAAATCTAGCCTATTGGGCACTTGTAAATCGGAAAATGGTGTTTTATGTGACTACTATTATAAACCAAAAAATGAGAAAGTCTACATTTGTATTTTGTAAGGAAATAGTTATTTTATCACTCAACCCAAAACTATACTTACGCTGCAATAACAAGGGTCCTACTAAGAATAACTGATATAACTGTTCTAATAAAAAAAAAGGAAGAATTTGTATTAGAATCTGTATTTCTTTGTAAGCAACATATTTGATGTCATTTTTATGTGACTTGTCCTATTTAAAAAAAATGGGGTTTAAATATCTATTGAGTTGTGAATGTTAAGTGAAAGATTAGAGTGATATATACATATCAAGGAAAGAATGTTACCTTACAATTTGGGCAATTTTTTGTGCAAAGAAAATGTTGTATTTTTTTTAATCTGT
Organism: Sequoia sempervirens; assembly: GCA_007258455.2. Lineage (NCBI taxonomy): Eukaryota > Viridiplantae > Streptophyta > Pinopsida > Cupressales > Cupressaceae > Sequoia > Sequoia sempervirens. The sequence goes on along the minus strand of VDFB02281492.1, from coordinate 732,444,651 downwards.
CGATTATTATAAACATGTAACTGCAAGATAAATTTTCTACTTCACCATTTCATTACAATATTGTGCATATTTTAAATATCTACTGATTCTTTTCAAAATAAAAGTATGCAGTCATAATCCTGGAAGTATATAAATTTAGGATATAAAAGTATTTGCTTTCAAGTCTGCAACATGAGGAGATAAATTTCAAAACAGGTTTCAATCATCTAAACTTGTTGCTTACATATTTGCTACACTGTCTACCCTTAGAAGATTGAACTTGCTCTGTTGAAATGAGAATAAAATGCAATAGACGTAGATCACTGTTGTTTCTCTATACTAGGTTGCTCAGGTTTACCATATTACTTGACATCTTCCTAGGTATGGGAGATCCTCCTCTCCTTACTCCCCATATATGCCAGTTATGAGTCTCGAAATCAAGTTTGATTTGTGGCTTTGGGGTCAAAGGCAGAGGTTTGAAGCCTGTAAATGTGATTCTTTTTTCTTTGGTTAGAAATAAAAAGAGATAAAGCATTTAAATTAAAACTGTAGCAAGATAAAGTTGAATAAACCACATAGAAGAATATTTCCACCTGCAAACTACTGTTAAGGACAAAGATATGTTGACGCATCAAACATGTCTACAGAGGGGAAGCCACCAAACTTGAACCAGTAAATACTTACCAGTGGCTATGGCTTCCCTCTGGGCCGAGCGGACTTGCATCGTAGAGCCAACTTACCCCTATGGCCTCTCCTTATTGTAGGAAATAATGGTTCCAGCCGCCGCCCTCTGTAGGTTACCAAATGATGTGATAAGGATGAGAACACATTGGTTTAGGGATTTATTTTCAAAATGGGGGTGAAATATTATAAGATTTAGTTTTGTGAAATCTGATGCACTGTCTCCCACAATCGGGTGCCAAAACCAAAAAAAAAAAGAAAAACTTGTCATGTAGTATCAACTGCCATGCCTTATACCTCAGTGGGAGCGTATTATTTAAGGTTACCATATAATAAACTTTTGTGCCAGTATCAAAATATCACTATATGCGTTACAGGGGCAGATAAAAGAATAAATAAATACCTAAATGATTTGTTAACAAAATTATTGTTTTGCATTAACATAACACCAGGCTCGATGATTTAAGAAAGTCCCAAAATGTGTTCAAGTGAGTTGCATAGGCTATAGAGCCTGTGTACATTTGCGTTGCCTGTGAAGATTTTTCTGGGATGACCTTAGTCAATGCTAATCCGTGATACTCTGATTTGTATGTGTTAAATTAAGAAGCATTGAATGTAATCCTAAGTGGAGCCCTCATAATATATTTATTGAGGTTATAAAATTGTAATACCGGTGCTATTACGAATGCAAAGTGGAGACGAGTGAAATTGGGTAATGTTGTCATAAACATATGTATATATAAGGAGATCGGTATAAATACTAAACGTATGAAAAGAAAAGTAATATAGATTAAATGAGGCCTCGCATGGTTAAGGATAATGCAAACAAAAAGGGAAACATTAAGTTAGTTTACATACCTACATTCAATGCCCACGAATTAAAGGATTTTTGCATTGAATATATTCTTTCCAAATACCACCGTATGTCCCTTACAAAAATAAAAATAAAATAAACTAAAGTGCCCCTCAACTTATGAGTAGTAGAGGGAGGGCTTAATATTAGAAGAAAATATGACTCATATAATATATTCCACTTGTGCATAAAAACAAAACGAAATAAGAATCCCTTTCATAAGTTTTAGAAAAGAGATTTAAAAGAAAATTTAAATAAGACATTATATGAAGAAGGGGGGATGAGATTCCCATGTTCCTAAAAAAAGACATTCTAATAAACTAAATTAGATTTTATTTAAGAATAAAGGCCAGTACTCCTAGGAATACCTTGAAACTAAAAAAAAAAGAAATTTCTTTATTTGTTTTCCTCTTTCCCTTTAAGGGAAATTAACAAAATGGGAATTAATATTTATTTAATGGTATATATTTCTTCTTATCATTACTTAGAAATTAGTGTATATTTATTATTTATTTAGTTAGGGGCAAGTACATAATTAAATTAATATTAGATAAAAATAATTAACAATTAAGATAAATTATAAATATTTTGTCCACTCTTGTATTTAGAATTTTCAAGTTCAAACGGAAAATGTTAATTATCATCGATATCGATAAGGTGACTAAGGTGGTAGGGCTATCTAGTAAAATATTGTTTTGTCAATTAATTATTAGGGTTTCTTGTAAATCAATTTGATAATATTTATATGATTTCCCCATGTGAGAACCCATACCATGGAGTTCTAACAAGGACATTCACATTCATGCAAAGGTTAGCATCAACTTCTGGGTTGGTAATTAATGAGCCTAGTAAACCTAATGTTAGAGATCACCCGTTCTTCTGTTTAGGGTGTACATGATGGATTTTGTACACCCGTCTACGTTTACTCCTCCACCCTACCCTCAAGTGGCATGCCATTGATGAAATTTATGGAGTGATGGCATTGGACATGTGTAGCTAGTTAACAAGTGAAACACGGTAAAGTATGTATCAAGAGGTTAATGTATTTTATTTATAAAAAAAAAAGAAGCTTAGTTGAGTGATATTCAATAGTAGGATTTATACCATTAATAGAAAAACTATGAACAAAATGATACTAATGAAATGAGGGTCATAATATTTAAACATTCAAGTTGTTGTAAGACTATTGAATAAATAATAATAAGGTGGGCTTGATCACTGCAAAATAAATTTTAAAAAAATAATTGAATAATAATATTAATAATGAGGATGGTGTTGATGTATCATTACCTTTAAGTATTAAACAATAACATTAGCAATCACAATTGATGTGGTCACAATATTATTGGTCAATATTATTGGTTCGTCCTAATAGTTCATGGGGGTATAATATGTATTATAGTAGTGTGAGATATGAATACTTTGATCGTGGAAAAGAATTAGACAAATATAGGTTGTGGTAGTCAGATGTTCTTGGTGTTGGTATCATTTCCAGAAATTCCGATAGGTGATGTCAGGCATTATATGCTAACATTGCAGCTTGGGACTTTCTCTTCATCATTTGGGGAGTGTGCGTGGAGGCCTTTGCACACTCTCTCATATATTCACTCCACTCCCTGTTCTCGAGAGTTGTGTCGCTGATGTCAAAGCACAAGCCTTGCCATCTGATGCGTATAGTTTGGTATTCATGTAGGTCAAGGATAAATCTTTATCAAATGTTACATGTCAATATATAAAAAAAAATTTGTTAGTTGTGTTTTTACCCTATTTTACCCATTACATTTAATAGCCACAGGTGTACCATTTGAAAGGATGCCTTTGTATACTGTGCTTGAACCACCGCTTCCCCGCTTCATGTAATCTGAATAATCTTCGGAGGCCCTTTTAAGCTCATTTTCAGAAAAAATCGTGAAAATTTTCCCCTCCCTCTGTTTTCCCTTTTCTGTGAGGACTCTCTCTAGCAAAAAACCTCCGTTGCTTCGGAAGTACTCATCCCTCGCATGTTTCTGGTAACGCATTCGCAGCCACCAGACTAATCCACAAGCTGCTAAAGAAACTCCAACGAATGCTGAAACAGAGCCTGCCCACACACCCAACAGAACTTGTAATTAACTATGCACTAACAAATATTTTTTCAAAAGACTACATTAAAGATATTTGATGTGGCGCATAGTCACCTATAGCTGCAAACATCACGGTTTTATTTGAACTTTCCGGTTTGCACCTCGACCCTTTTTGTAAGCCATCTCCCTTATAACCCTTTGCACACGAACAATTGTAAGAACCTGGCAAATTATGGCATATTCCTCCTTCCTCTTCTCCAACGCACGGACTCCTTATTGTTTGACGACATTCGTCTATGTCTGAACATTCATCATCATTATTGTTATTAGCTTTCAGACTTTAAAAAGAAATGATTATAAAGAAACACCATAGTTATGCGCTGAGATCATGCCTTTGCAATTAGTGCCATTGGAGTAACCATCTCCTTCATAACCCTTTGCACAGGAACAATTGTAGGAACCTGCAAAATTAAGGCATATTCCTCCTTCCTTTGCTCCAACGCACATATTCCACTTTTTATCACTGAACTCGTCAATGTCTCTAAAGTCATCATCCCTATGATTAGGGACCTTGAGATTTGAGAGATAAATGATTATGAAAGAGAACACATGGTACCAATGAATGTTATAATTAAGAAAAATGCAGAGGTCATGCCTGTGCAATCCGTACCGTTAGAGTAACCGTTTCCTTCATACCCAGGGAGGCATTTGCATACGTACCCCTTTCTTGACGGAGAGCCGATGCATTCTGCATTGGAGGAGCAAGAATAATTAGCAGTTGCTTTAGGCGTGTAGCAGTTGCTTTAGGCGTGGAGCAATTCTGATGGCCGATACGCCAGTTAAGACGGAGGCCATAATAAGCTTTCGTACCTTCTCCCCAGAAGAGGTTTGTCTTATTATCCACCACTCTAAAGGTAGACGGGTCGAACATGGTGGAGAAGCCACACAATTTCTCATTATCCTTTAAGTTAGACACCTCCACCCGAGAAATTTAACCACTTAAAATTATCTGGAAGGGTAATTTCACAACAACCATACCGGCAGTATGGTGGATCAATTTGAGAGACACATGTTGATACACATCTTGCCTCACCCCAATCATCATATCTGTAGGTACCGACCATGTTGCAGCCAATAACCACGAACTTATTGGACATGTAAATGGTAAAAGGACCGCCTTGAGGCAGCTGGAATAATTCTACCCTAGTAGTGCTTTTCTTACATGACTGGGTTTTGAGAGAAGTCGAATTTATGGTGAGGAGACCCGTATAATCAATCTCCATAATCTTATAATAACCCCGAGTTAGATTGGAAGGATTATTACCCTTGGAGGCAGGAAGATATGGAGCCACCATTCCAGTAGAGTCATCCATGGTGCAATTGATCTGAAAACCAGGGTATCCACAATCAGAATTGTTAATCCAAAAAGGGCAACTCACATCCATCCAGCCACATTTTTCAGGAACACATTTTGCAGCAGTAAAACTCACGAAATAGGCACAAATTACAAAGAAAACCACAACTCTGCAGTGCATTTGCGTTTGCAACATCTTCTATTTGCTACTGAATGATTATATCAAGAAGAAGAAAAAGATGTTAAAAGAAAGAAAAGCCGGTTGAATGAAATAGCAGACTGCACGGTTGACTGCAGAAGACTTTGCGAAATACATACACATCAATGACAAGTCTTCCCGGTGATTTTCTTCACTTAAAACATAATCAATATTGTGTTCATAGAATATTACCGGAAATTAGTGGAAATTAATGTTAAACAATTATTTTATCAACCTTCCGACGTAAAGGGCAACGAAAAATGAATTTCTACAAAAACGTTCAAGATAATGAAGTTTACAAGTAGTACTGTGGATCGTATCTTAAACGTTTACAAGATAGCAAACAAAGGAAATTTATTTCACATACACAAACGTTATGATATTAAAGTCGATTCGTAATAACATAACATAATATAAAAGTAGGATTTTGCAAAGACTTCTTCCAAGTGACAAGAGAATTGCAATGAACCAGAATTGAACTTTCCGGTTTCCAAAAGGAAACACAATTGAATAATGTCTATTTAATTATAGGTTAATGAGAATTGTATTATATTTATAAATATATTTATTATATTATATTTATGTTAAATAATTATGAATTAACATATTTTATACATTTCAATGGTCTAAAATAAATATAGACATCTTACATTATTAAGATATTTTTCGAGTCATAGATCAATCAAGTCAAATCACTCTCTCATAAAAAATATGAGGCTTTGAGAAGATGACTTAAAATGGCTAATCTATGGAACATCACATAGTCACAAGTCTATTGAGACTCTCAACTTGCGATCAAATAGGATAGTAGTGAGTATCAAACCAACTTAGTACACGTTTGTGTGACTAATTGTTATGTCTTGGTATTTAAAGTTGTCTATTTTTGCAATTAATTTATAAAGGGAATGATGAATGATCATAAGAAGAAAATCAAAAGAATAAGGATCATTTATTCTAGGAACATTTTCATTTGGAACTTAAAAGAAATTAAAGTTTTCACTAGAATCATAATTCTAAATATTATTTATAATCATTTGCTCAAATTTGTAAAGCCTGTCCCAAAAGGGGGTTGACAAAAGAAAACTTGACCCTAGCAACTTAATGACTCCCCTATAGGAATTTTCAAATACATGATGCTTACTAACATTTGGATACAAAAAATCAAGGTGAAGTAGTTTTTAGGAGTCTACATTCTACTTAGTAGATAATGCTAGTTACAAAGCAATTTTGTAGAGTAGATCTTCCCACAACACTCAGGTTTGACCCCAAGGAGCTTGGATACGACCCATAGATATTTACGAGGCTATTAAGAGCTAGAGGCATTCAATAGATTATGTGATTTTTTTATGTATCTTGGTGGCTAGTTTTATACATCATCAACATATGATACACCATTAAAATATTGATCATATTGGGATCTATATAGCCTACTTATGGATATCATAACCTTTAATTAAGTTATATAATCATTTATATAGTCTTATATAAGTAGCTAAATTTTCCTATATATCATCCAAGGCATAAGTATGGTATATATAGGAGTTAGTGCTTAGCTTATTATCATGTTGTGAATTGTGTTCTTATTGAATTTTTTTGAGGTTTGTCCCCTCAAACTCACTTTTTATTCTCAAGAATTATCAAGTGCCTTTCTATCATATATCATGTTATATTCTTCTCTTGTGTAAGTCATATCATTACAAGTAGAATCAATGAATGATCTTGACATCTAGAGGGAAAGAAATAAGTCAAATTTTCCAATTCAAAAGGTCAAATTATCAAATACATATCTCTCTCAATTTGAAAAAAAATTATTTTTAGGTTTTGGAGGAATGATCAAAGACATATTGAATCCACTATGGTCTAGATTTGAGGTCATTTGGGGAAAATTTGAATGAGTTTTTATGAACTTAGGGTTTCCATTGAATTGGATCCTAAGTTCATAAAATAATGATATTCATATAAATTGTGAAGGGTTGAGAAAAGACATATTGATCCACCTACAATCCCAATTTTAAGTCATTTAGATTGTTTTGATTAATTTATTATAATTTTAGGGATTTTCATATGTTCTCTATAGAGCCTACAAATTTTGAATTTTTTTTATCTTTTACATTTTTGGAGAGCTTAAAAAATCATTAGTGGTCTACTCTTTGAAATTTTATTTTTGTGAATGAAATAATTTTTAAATCATTAGATCAAAGTTTGGTCAACAAAATTGGATTTTATGCTATCAAGGCACAACATAATAAGAGTGAAAGAATTATATAGGGTTAGTGAAAGAAAATAGGTCCAATTTTAATGGAAGTGTTAGACTTCGAAAAGTCATTATAGGAATGGGTACTAAAAGGAAACTTATCTTTATACTTTTTGGAAGCCCTTTGTAATGTTCTGACAAATTTTTCTCCCTTTGGATCTAATCCATCATTCGAATTTGGATCATCTTGCTTTTTAGATGATTTGAATGTAACCTCTTTCCTTATAGATTTGTAATTATCAATTCTCACCTTATAGGTAGTTAAATTCCATGTAACTCATCCATACTTAGAGTATTTAGATATTAAGCTTCTTCAATAGCTAAGAACTTTGCATCAAAATTTTGGTGAAGGGATTTGAGTACCTTTTTCACAATCATACCTTCCTTTATCTCTTCACTAAGACCTTTGATAGAATTGACAACCTTGTCAACCTAGAGAAAGTTTGTAGCAATGTTTTCCTATTCCTTAATTTTCAAACTTTGAAATTGACCTTGATAGCTCTGAAGATTTACTTGTTTGACCTTGCCATCACTTTCATAGATGTTGTGTAACTTAGCCCATACTTCCTTCATTGTCCTTCAATGCATAATATTCACACAGTTAGAGTTAGATAATCCACATAAAATAGCATTTCTTTCCTTGGCATTATCCTCACAAGCCTTCATTTAGCCTAATCTCTTGGGGGACTAAAATGAAAGGAAATAGGGTGTTCCACCTTTTAGGAGATGGAACAATTAGGGGACCTATTTCACACCTCACTTCATTAGGAAACCCTAGAGATCCCTCAACCAAGTGACTCAATTGAGGGAAGGGGTTACTACAAGGTTTCCTTAAGTGTGATTAAATGAAGGGGTTCACCATTAAATGAAGCTTCCAATGAGAAATGCAAACATGAATACAATAAACCTTGAAAACTTAGAATATGAAATCATATCACTAAACAAAAAGATATAGAAAAGTACTTGGAGGATTGGAGATGACTAAACAAGATTTGAAAACTCTGAGATTTGTTGTTTTTGATGTGCACTAGGACTCATACACTAGACTGGGTGATGTAGTCCAAGTTTAGGGTTTCAAAGTTGAATCTGGCATCTGCTACTAGAAAATGAGGATCTACAAAAACTGTTGAAAAGGGGTATACTAGGACTCATATGCCCAAGGTGACGATTTAGTCCCAATATTAGAGTTTGATTGAATTTTTGGTAGCCTCAAGAGATCTCTTGTAGCTTTTGTCTTGTCTGATCTCTAAGTCTAAAAGTATGAATTCTAGCCTATAGGTGAGTTTACATGAAGATGACATCTTCTTGACAATTTTGACAACTTTCTTCAATCTTGCAACTTTGTCTTCAAAGGATCTTCAAGCTCTAAGACACCTAGATCTAAAATCAGACACGACGAGAGAAAAATGTTGTTGTGTTAGAGAATAGGGGTTTGCCTTGGTCAAACCCCATTTTCGTAATTGAACCTTGAAATGAAATAGAAAAGCATGAAGGAATGATGAATGAACAAATGCAATGTTGCAACTCACCAAACCCTTGAAATAAAGGCTGTAATCTTATGTGAAATGGCTAGCATGAATGTGGATCTCGAATCTTAATTGAATGCTTGAATGCTTGACTTAAATTCTTTCTTGAATCATGAAACCTACATCACAAATGCTAGCTCACAAATGCACATGATGCATGATGACTTTGACACAATGCTTTAATCTTGAATGTAGCTCTAAAATGCTTGATAATCAGCTCTTGAATGCTCTTGAATACTTGAATTGATAGATCACACTTGCTCATGAAAATTTTTAGATGACTTGTAAACTTGCTAAGAGTAAATGTGTGAAATAACCTTTTATTTATACTTGTTTATGCCAAATTTTCCTAAAATTACAACACTACAAGCTGACATCAAATCTAGGAGAATAAAACCCACCAAGAATTGAATTCAAAATTAGGTCCAAGATAAATTGGAACTCATACACCAGTTGGGGTGTATGAATCCTAATAGCTTAAACTTGGGACACAAACTTCAAGAAAAGTCCAATGCAATACTCAAGATTAGGTCCTAAAACCTAGGTGAGACCCATACGTGCAAGGTGGTGTATGATTCCTAGATCTAGAACACAACCTAAAAGAATGAATTATGATTGGTCATTTATTAAATGTCAGGTTTATCTTAAAAAAAGTGCATTTAATAAGGCTTATGTATGCAAAATAGGACCAAATAAGGATTAAAGAAGCACAATTTGAGTAGGGAGGGCCCAAAAAAGTGTGAAAATGTAAAGGGATACATTTTTCTACACTACATTTAGCCCCCACTTTAGTGAGAGGAGGAACTTGATTCAAACTCACACTAAAGTAGATGGAATTGCATCAAGAGGGGTCCAAATGTACCAATGCTAGTGATATAGGATGAAAATGATCAAGAGGGAAGATCAAGCTCCCAGGATCGAGATCCTATGGAAAACCAACATAGGAAAAAAGAACATGCATGTGAATGATGTATGAAGCAACAAAAAGATACAAACATACACTATTAAATACATAAAGAAGAAAGAAAAAGAAGGGATGGATCAATCCTCAACTGTTTGTCCAACACGATGTGGATAAAGCCTTGGTTGTTTGTCCAAAAATGTTTACAAGTGGAACATGATGTCTAGTATGTAAACCAAACACATGCTCACAAGGGCTAGTGAAACTTTAGGTTGTCCACTAGGTGAGCCCCCAAAGAGGTGAGATACATATGCATGCAGCTGGTATGTGCTCTCACACACAAGCAAGTGGCTATGGGAAAGTCACACCTAAGTTCGGCTCCCATATGATAACCATACCAAAGCTATAAATCTTGATAATTTTGATAAAGTTCCACACAACACAAATAGTAGGATTCATAAGGAAAACAAAATATTGTATGCTAACACCCATGAACAAATAGGATGGCTCCACAAGAAAGAAAAGTGTGTTATACAAGGTGGCCATATAATATGCTTTTGTAAATGAAAAATAGTGCAAGGTACATTCAAAGGGGTTTTGCTTAGTGAACTAAGTTGAAAATGAGTGATGTGTGTTGCACCACTATTTTCCCATTGTCATTCAAATATGTCCTAGGATCCCAAATTGGATTGACTATCAACCCTAAGGGTGAGTCAATTCTCAACAAGGAAGGCCTAGGAAGGGGTTCTTAAAGCTTTAAAGGGTTCACCACCAAGAAAAATATTGGAAAAGAAAACTTAACATTCAACTCACAAAACCTAGTAATGCAAGACAAATGAAGAGTGAAAATGATGACATTAAGCAACAACAAGTTAGGGTATGTGTATTAGGGAAGTCTAGAAATTTGATGAGGATTTTGGAAATGCAAAGAAGATGTCAAAATATGCTAGAGAGAACTAAGACACCCTTATTGTCTTATGAGTCCAATTGTTGTCTTTTAGGGTAGATGTAAAATCTTCAGATGTTGGAAGTAGATCTAAAAGAATCTCTAAAAAATACCCTCGGTGGGGAGACTAATATGCCCTTGCTACCATCTTAGTCCTGATCTGAATTTGTGAAATCTCTGAATCTAATCCCAAGGCTTGATGTCTGCACTTCCTTCTTCTCTGATCTAAGGTTCTGAAACTTCCAGATCTAGCCTGTAGGTGAGTTTCCATGAAGATGAAAACTTTGCAATGTAACTTTTCTCTTCAAATGATCTTCAAGTCTTCAACCTAAACCTACAAACACAAACAGGAAAGAGAGGAAAATCTTTTTGATTGTTAGTAAATGGTGGTTTTCCTTGGTCAAACCCCTTGTTGGTAATTAAACCTTGAAATGAAATAGAATAATGAAGGGAAATGATGAATGAACAACATGCAATGTTACAACTCACCAAACCCTTGTTATGAAACCTACAAACTTTTGTGAAATGGCTAGCTTGAATGTAGATCTTGAATCAAAGGAATGCTTGATAGATCATGAATTGAATTGCTTGATTGAATCAAAACCCTACATCACAAATTTTAACTCAAAAATACACATGATGCAAGAAAATATTTTATATGATTCTTGAATCTTGATAATGGATCCAAATGCTTGATGAATTGCTCTTGAATATTATTGTGAACTCAATTATGCTATTAGGAATTCTCTCACAAAAGTATTGATATGAAAATGAGTGAAAGAACCTTGTATTTATACTTATCTATGCTTAACATCTTGAAATTATACCACAACATGCTGACATATAAATTCATTATTTAAAGAAGTCTAAATCCTAGAAAGATTTGAAATTAAATCTTGATGTAGTGTAGTAAAATGCATGCACTTGCATTTTCACACTTTTTTGGGCCTACCATGCTTTGTTTATCCTTATTTATGTCTTAATTGGTCCTATTTTGCACCCACAAGCCTAATAAACTAAATCTTTTTGTAGCTAATCCCAGAAAACATCAAAGGGTAAATGATCATTTAATGATTTTGTCTGTGTCCCTAATTTTCAGATTGGGACTAAGATGCCACCTAGGGCATCTTTGTCCTCCATGGATCTTGGGACCTTGATTTTGAAAGCACCTAAAATAGGTCCTTTTTTGGAGTTTGTGCCCCAAGTTTCAAGCCTTGGGACTAAGACACCACCTAGGGAATCTTAGTCCTCCTTGAGGTATTTTTGGGATTTAATTTGAAATCTTGGTAGGATTTAGCCTCCTCTAATTAATGATTTCATATGTTGGCATATTGTGGTGTAATTTCAGGATATCAAGCATAAATAAGTATAAATACAAGGTTCCTTCACTCATTTCAAATCAAGTCTTTTGTGAGAGCATTCCATATAGCATAATTGAGTTCACAAGAGAATTCATGAGGAATTCAACAAGCATTTGGATCCATCATCAAGATTCAAGAATCATGTAAAGGGTTTAGTGCATCTATTCATGTTGTTGAGCCAAGATTGTGGATGTAGCATTGACAATCTATTTGCAACCATTGTTCACATCATATCCAAGGATCCAAGATCTATATTCTCTATGGACACTACATGGTAGATTGTAGATTTTCTTCACAACACATCATCCAAGGTGATATCATTTACATATTATGGGTAGTCACATTGTCTTGTCTTGTTAAAGATTTGGCCAGAATGTCATCAACATAATATTCCAAGATTTTATGTATGTAATCATGAAACATTAATGTCGTTGCTTGTTGATAGGTTGCACCTGCATTCTTTAATCCAAAAGGCATCATAACCCAAAAAAATGTTCCCAAAATGGATATAAATGTTGTCTTATATTGATCTTATGGGTTAATAAAGATTTGATTATAACCAAAAAATCCATCCATGAATGACAAAAAAGCATGTCCCGCGGTTGAATCTACTATCATGTCAATATTAGGAAGGGGAAAATCATCTTTTAAAGAGGGTTTATTCAAGTCCCGAAAATCCATACACATCCTAATACGATTATCAAGCTTTGCAATTGCAACAATGTTTGAGGTCCAAGGAGAATAATCAATAGGTCAAATGAAACTAGCATCAAAGAGTTTTCAAAGTTCTCCTTTAACAAGAAAGGCTATATTAGGATTCATCTTTCATATATTTTGGTGAACAGGCTTAGCATTTTCAACAAGGACAATTTTGTGCATTACTATCTTTGGATTGATTTCTAGCATATCTAAATATTTCCAAGCAAATTTTTTAGGAAATTCATGAGGCAAGGTTGTAGTATCCTCTTGTTATTCATCATCAAGGAACTTCCCAATCTTAATGACCTTTTCCTTATAATATATGTCCATTCTAGTATATCAATTGTATCCCCCAACGGGAGCGCATTTGAGTTAGGAAATTCAGGGTCATATGATTCCATGCTCATATCTTTCTCATTACTTATGTCTTTTTGCTTTGTATTAATCATAGCACAAGTAAGTTCTCATTTCATGGGAGGAGTAGAGGATGTTTTATCATAAACTCCTAAAATTTATTTTATGGATTCATCACTTTCAACATACTCCCATGATGGTGGTAGATCCATATCAAGTAATTCAAGATGCTTTATTGTGAGAGTGGTTCTTGGTTTACATGTGATAGTGTTGATGTTTAATGATGGTCATTGAGTTGCTTTTTTTGTCTTAGAAAAATAATATCCCAACCTAGTTTTTGTCTCTTGTATGTTAGGTTAGAACTATAGGAACTCAAATACCTTGTTCTTTCTTTCCACATCCTTTACCATTGTAGCCCAATTTTTTCACAAGCTCGTAGCCTAGACCATAAAGTCTTTCCATTTCTTTCAAGTTTGGTGGTTGTTGATAATCTATCTCATCAAAATTAGTTTTGTAATTTATGTTTTCTTCCAGAGTGGACGAGGTAAATTTTTGTGAAAGTTCTATAGAATTTTGAGTGGACATAATTGTAGGGTGTTCTTGTTTTTCATCTTTGTTTCGTGTGATGATATACTACCACATAAATGAAGGTGTGAATTCCAATGTTCCCCAATCATCACCTAGTGATTTGGACACCTGTTCTTCTTGTTGTTTTTCAGTATCAAGAGGTTCTATGTTAGATGTGGGAATCAATGTATTCAGAGGACTTGTTATTCATTTTTCAAGTTGTAAGCAACTTTCAGGATTAGGATCTATTTCAACTTGATAGACTTTTTTGTTATTGACATATTTCATTATATGATGAAGATTGAAATGCACCACATGCATCTCATGAATCCATGGTCAGATTGGGTGATCCTGTGCAATAGTGGTTTACAATTTTTGGCCAAATTGGACATTGAAATAATTTTTTTTAACTAAATCTTCACTTTCAGGCACCTATAGCGGCTAAATTGTGAGGAACTTGAAGATGATGCAAACTAGAGTTTCGTGCCATTTTTTTTCTGTAAATTCTAAAAAAAAAATTCAAAATTTTGGAATCAGATTGCACTTTTTTCCATCACCTTGGAAAACAAGTTTTTTTTTCAAAAAATAACATTTTTTAAAAGTGACGCTCATAGTATAACACATAACTTTTTTCCCATGAAGGATAAAATTATAATTCTTTCAAATTTAGATTTGTAACTTTGATATATAGTGCTTCCACTTGGTTAAATAGTTTTTTATTGAATATTTTTTCTTTAATCAAGTTTCAAAGTCAAACCAATTACAATTAAGACATAGCGTGACTGTATAACACGTAACTTTTTTGTGTATATTGAAATTCAATTTTTTTTTGTTGGATCAAGGAATTCAATATCTAGTGCACTCTTTTTTTTTTTGATAATCTACTATTTTTCCACGTGTAGAACAAAGACCTTCATTTTTGGTAAAAAACCTATGTTTAATAAAACTAAAAGAACAAATACATAATAAAACCAAAACATATCAAAATTATATTTGTTGGATAGCTCGTTCCAAGGACTACTTGATTCCAATTGGGTTTGTGAAGTCTCTGCCATTTTCAAATGAAAAAATTATGTTTTTTGTGATATTGTCAAATCCCCCAATAGATAAGGAATCGGGTTTGATATGTGATTTTTCTACATGTAATCTATCTAGGAGCTTCACACTGTACACATTAAGGGAACAACCATTGTCAAAAAGGGTCCTTTTGATGCCTATTCTATTGAATTGAGCTATTATCATAAAGGCCTCATTTTTCTTTCTTAATTCTAATGGAGGGAGCTCATGTTGATGGAAGGTAATGTCTACATTAAATGTATTCATTCCTTGGATTAGAGCTGTAACATCATTTGAATTCATACCATAAGGGATTGCTACTTGTTGCAAGGCTGTCTAAAGTATGGCGTGATAATTTGGTGAATTCTAAATTAGGTCCCAAAGAGAGATCTTTGCAGGAGTATTTTTAAGTTTCTCAACAAGATCATACTCCTTAGTATGGGAAGTTAATTGAGGATCACTAGGAAAGATGAGATTTGGCAAAGGTAAGAAAGTTGGGGTTGGTTTTTGTGGTTGCAAATTATTTCGAGTATTGTATGTGTGAGCAATATTATTATGACTTGATTGTTGCAAGACATCATGTTTAGGTGGGTAAAGGGTAAACTTTGGTTTATTTGGAGGTTGAGATTTATGCGAGGGTGGGTAAAGAATGAGTTGAGGTTGAATCACACTGACATATTTTGTTTTAGATTGCTCACAAAAAACCTTAGTGGATGGATTTTGTGAGATGAAGTCCTGAAGGGCTTCATATAACATGTCAAAGTCATCATGACTAAAAGGCTTGAGAGGTAAGTTATCTTCAATTGATTTAGGTTTCTCATGGCAAGCCTTAGTGGATGATTTTAGTGAGAGGAAGTCCTGAAGGGATTCATCTAACTTATCTAAATCACCACTACTAAGAGGCTTGGATGAGAGAGTTTTTCTAAATTGAATCATTTTCTACATGGGTTTGTTTGATATGTTTTTGTTTTTTGTTTTCATTTGCTGATGAATCTAATCTAAATGAACTAGGAACTAATGCTAAAAATGAAACTTGTAAAACTCTAACGCTATCCATAATTTCCATTAAAGTAAATGATGCTAATGCTAGTGATTTAAATGTAATAGAAAATAATGGAACTGTAACAAAAAAGGTAATTGAGAGAAATAGGAGCTTAAAAAATAAAAATTGAATTATGAAAATAGTGATGGAAAATGTGCATTGGGACTAATTCACCCAGGGTTGGGAATGAGTCCCAGTAGGGATATTTGTGAGATTTTTCTAATTTTTTTGATTGATTTTTATGTTTTTTGGTTTGTACAATGCAAATCTAAAATGAAGGTGTAGAATTTCACTCTTTTGTAATAAATGCTATAATTCAAGCTAAATCAGCTTTTCACTAATGAAATTTTGAAAACCCTAGAAGACAAATTAAACAATGCAAGATGCAATGCAAGTTTAATGCAAGCTACTCGTAGGATGTAAATGAACTCCAAATCAAAATATGAAACTCAAAAGTTAGGTTCACCTAAATGTGGACAAAGTAAAAGGGTTTTTCACTTCCTTATCCACACTAAAAGGGGAATAAGGAGGAAGGGATCCTATTTCAAAAAATCCACACTCAAGAGTACCTTAGAGACCTTAACCTAGTGAAGGATATAAGGTCTGACTTCTAAAGGTATTCTTGGAGTTGAATGGAAACAAGAAATGGGTTCACCACCAAGTACAAACTTGGAAAATGTAAAGTGTTTGCAAACATTGTGTGGTATACAAACAAATACAAAATGACCTAAGAAAATCCCTAGAAATGTAAATAGAATAGAACATAAGAGTAAAGATATAATTGGTGTGCACCTAGAAAATCTAAAAAAGCTAAAAATCGTTCTAAAGAAATATTAACTTTTTGACCAACTAGGACTCATTCGCCAACCTAGGAAAATTAGTCCCATATTAGGGTTTCTTCACAGAAGATTGTTTTAGAAAAAATGGGTACTGGAATTTGCAAAGTGATCTAACAAACACCTTCATCAGGAATTATTCAACACTAATGATGAATCAATCCTTTTTCCATTTTCTAAAAATTGAAATCATAGATTTGTACTTCAACACCTGTACTTCACTTCCAAATTGAATCTCGGATCTAGGTCCATGAAAACACCTGCAAAATAGAACATAATTTTTTTTGTGAAAGGGTGGTTTGCATCAGTCAAACCCCTAATGTGGTAATTAAACCTTGGAGAAATAATGAAATCTGTAGAAAACCTTAGCCCTAAGTGTGTCTAAGGCTAATAAATATGAATCAAGATGTAACCCTATTCTAATGTGCAAGAATAAGATGCTTAAATGAAACTTGAACGATGTAAGAATTCACCCTAAGAAACCCTACAACATTTCATATGAATATTAATGACATGAAAACTTTCCTTAGTCTGAAGATAGAGAGAAAATGGAAGATGGAATCACTTAGAAAACAAGTCCTTTGGCTTGATTTGATGGCTAGTTGCATCTCTTCAACCTAGATTTCTTCGTGATTCTCCATAGGCATCCATGTTCAACCCTTTGCAATGTAATATGTTGGTCAAAAAGTAAGCTTGAAGACCTTCAAAAACCCTAGAATGTTGCCCTAAAGCTTCAAGTTTGCTGTAGATAGACTCAAGTAAATCTTCTTGTGAAAGATTCTGAATACTTGTCTCTTGAATTTGTGTAGTAAAAATGACCTAGATTCATTGAAAATAACCTTAAAACTTATATTTATAGGCATCAACACCTAATTGTCCATTATTTAGACCTAAGAGGCCAACATCCATTGAAAATTTAAATTAAGTCAGTGAGTTTCCCGCTCAAAATTGAAAGTTTCCCCAAAAGAGACTCATTCGCCACCCTTGAAGAATTGGTCCCACCAAAGGGGACTCATTTTCCTAAGGTGGTGAATGGGTCCCACATGTGGTTTTTGAGGTGGGTATTTGATATATGAATTTTTTAAGTGTTATTTGTTGGGATTTATATGATTTTTGAGTGGAATAACCCTCAGGATTAACAATGATGGGTCGTAGGGGCCTATGAATGCTGATTTATAGGGTGATTAATGAAAGGTTGCCCAAGATAGGTCCAAATTAAGCCATAGATTGTACTATCTCCATGAAGGGAGTACAATTCCAATGTCCACACATATTTTTTATTTTATGCTTCATTTCATCATTTAGTTTAATTACCTACAAGGGTTTTGACCAAGGCAAAGCCCCATTTACTAAAATTCAACAAGTTTTTCCCCTTTTGCTTATTTGTGATTGTAGATTTAGGTGGAAGACTTGAAGATCATTTGAAGTGCAAAGTTGTCATCTTCATAGAAAATCACCTACATGTTAGATCTGGAAGTTTCGGGACCTGAGATCAGAGAAGAAGAAAGTGCAAACATCAAGCCTTAGGATCACTTTGGAAGATCTTAGAAATTTAGATCGAGACTAAGATGGTAGCAAGGGAATCTTAGTCCTCCTAAAGGTATTTTACAAAAATTGTTCTAGATCTAGTTTTGACATTCAAAAATTCTACATTTGCCCTAAACAATAGTGATGAGACTAAGACAATAGTAAGGGAATCTCAGTCCTCCCTAACACAATTTTTTAGCAATTTTGTATTTCTAGAATCCTCATCACATTTCTAGACTTCCTAGGTACACACACCCTAACTTGTTGTTGCATAATTTAATCATTTGTACTCTTTATTTAGCTTGCATTATTATGGATTGAAGCAAGCTCGTAGAGCTTGGTATGGAAGGTTGGAAAAGTATTTGATTCAATAAGGTTTCAATAAATGTTTAGTGGATAATAATCTATATTTTCATATTGATAATGACAAAATCTTGATTGTGGTTGTATATGTTGATGACATTATCTTTGGAGGAAATGAAAGTATGTGAAATATTTTTATGGAAGAGATACACAAATAATTTGAATATGTTTGGAGAGATGAATTTCTTTCTTTGGCTACAAATCAATCATACAAAGAAATTAATATTTTCACAATTGAAGTATGTGAGAGAGATGTTGAAGAAGTTTGGGATGGACAGTTTCAAACTAGTATGTACTCCTATGGTGCCTGGTTGCAAATCAGGTAAACATGATGATCCACCTAAGGCTGATCAGAGCAAGTATAGATCTATGGTTGGTGGACTACTATATTTTACTACTACTAGACTAAATACTATGTATGCAGTTTGTCTTGTGGTTAGATTTTAAGAAGATCCTAAGGAAACACATGTTTTTGTTGTTAAAAGAATATTTAGATATTTGAGTGGCACTTCAGATTATGGGTTATGGTATTCTAGAGATATTGAATTTACCTTAAGTTCTTATATAGATGTAGATTGGGTTGGATGTGTAGATGATAGAAAGAGTACAAGTGGTTGTGCATTCTTTCTTGGTTACAGATTGATTGCCTAGTTGAGCAAAAAGCAAGATTAAGTCTCCTTATCTATTGTTGGAGCTGAGTATATTGCTGCTACATCTTGTTGTACACAAGTTCTATGGATGAAACATACATTGAAAGGTATTGCAGTGGTGTATGATGCTCCTATTTCTATCTTCTATGATAACACAAGTAAAATTAACATTTCAAAGAATCCTATGATGCATTTGAGGATGAAACATATATCTATCAGATATCATTTCTTAAGAGAGAAGGTCATGGAGAATGAAGTAAAACTTGAGTATGTTCCAACGAAGGATTAGGTGGTTGATATTTTCATGAAGGATCTTCCTAAAGATACTTTTGAGTATCTCTGGGAGAAGTTAGGGGTTACTTCCCCTCCTTTCCTAAACTAGATGCATATGGAGATTCATCAATCTGGTGGATCTATGGATCTATCTTTCTTTTGGACTAATGTTTTGGTAGCTACCTCTCAGAGAGAGAGTAGGGAGTATTAGGTGTTGTCATTATGAGTATTCTATTTTAGGAACTATGTCAAAGGAGAAATCAATGAAAAATATATTTTTCCTTTTCCATTGATGTCAAAGGGGGAGAAGAAGCATGTGAGAAAGAATGTAAAAAGAAAAGAGAGAGAAGAAGCATGTGAAGAAATAGAAAGAAAAATCTTCAGAAGTGTATTAAGAGCTTGTGTGTTGTCTTTGATGTTTTTTCACATAATGTGTTGCCATCAATGACAAAGGGGGGTATTGTTGGAAGAATGGAAAGATTGAAAGTGTTGTCATTGATGTTAATTGATCAACTGGTTATCAACTAGTTGTTGTTGGTTCTATATGTCAAGGATACTGAGAAAATTGTATGAAGACATATTACAAGTGTTTCAGTGATTGCTCTTGGTTTTGCTCCAAATTTCTTCCTATAATTGTATGGTTCATATATGTTGGTCTTGGTTGTTGGAAGTTGCTATATGCTAATTTTTGGCTATTGATTCATCGTACAATGTGAGTTGTGTTCACCAATTGTGATCTATGGTTTTTTGTGTTTCTAGTTGAGGTCTGAGAGAAATTTCCCTGGTTTGAATTCTTCTTCAATGAAGTATTATGACTTATGGTTCTAGATTTAATTTATTTTGATTGTATTGAAGATAAATTTGGTATCTAGAAAGTTCATTCTTAATTTTTCTATGTGTTTTACACTGGTTTGGCTGACCTTGTGTAAAATACTACTTTCAAAGTTGATGAAGCATGTTGGATCTATTTGGGTCCTAATGAAGTGTGTTTTTGGGTTTCCCTCATTCTAATTCCACCCTAGAAATTTTTAGCACCAAATTAATTTGAATTTGAATTTGGATGGCCGACTTTGGATATATTTCAAAGTTGAAGATAGTATAAATACAAGATGAGTTAGTGGTGAAGGACATACAAAGCAAAGAAGAGAGATAAGTGGAAAAGAAAAGGAGAAGTTAGATGTGACATTGATGTTATCCAATGAGTGTGTGTAATGCGAGTGTGGTAGATCAGTGTGAAGATTTAATGTTGAGTTTCTAGAAGTAGTGAGTTGAAGGCAAACTTTATCATTCATGCATGTCTATGAGTGATTGTGGCGGAATCCTTTGTTGCATTGATATTGTCTTCTCTCTATAACAAGTCTTCTTTGTCTTTGTATCTCTATGGTAATCATCCCTTTGGTTTGTTACCCCTATTGGATAGTGAGTCTTGTTCCGGATAGTGAGTCCTTATTTTCATAGTGAGCCTCTTGTAATCAGTTTTGATATTCTCTATTGTGTGAGTTAATCCTCACCGTGCTTTTTCCTTTACTGGGTTTTCCACGTAAATCTAGTGTTGTGTTTATGTGATGGTTTTCAGTTTCTGCACTAGTGTTCATTGTTTAATCATTTAAGTAGTGGCAAGAATTAGTTTTAGTGAATGAATTAAAGATTAAATATGTGACAACCGA
Source organism: Sequoia sempervirens (assembly GCA_007258455.2). NCBI lineage: Eukaryota > Viridiplantae > Streptophyta > Pinopsida > Cupressales > Cupressaceae > Sequoia > Sequoia sempervirens. The sequence continues at coordinate 732,423,500 of VDFB02281492.1, read as the reverse complement.
TTCACCCCCCCTCTTAGTTGTCTTGTTCAACATTGGGATCTAATAAATAGTAAGTTGGATGGATTGTCTATATAAACAAGGTTTCAAATCATTATTTCACTAAGAAATCAAGAGGAAAGCATCCTAATACTTTCCAAGATATTTTCAAGAGCATTCAAGGGTAGATTATTAGAGTTTTATTGTAGCAATTCAAGATCCATCATTATGTCAAAGGCATAGCACATCAAGCATGTTGTTGAGCTAATATTGTTGATGTAGCATTGAAGATCCAAGTTAAGCATTGTTTCATATCCATTTCAAGATCAAGATATATTTTATACATGGCCACTCCATGTTAGATTGTTGATTCATATTTCAAGACATCATTCAAGGTATCATTGTTTATGTTTCATGTTTGATGTTCATGTTTCATTATTTCATCATAAGGTTTAATTACCTAAATGGGGTTTGACCAAGGAAAATCCCTATTCCTTACCAATCAACAAGTTTTTATCTCTCTCTACATGTGTGATTGTAGATCTAGGTGTTTTGGAGCTTGAATATTCTTTAAAGACTAAGTTGCAAGATTAATTTTTTTTTTCAAAGTTGTCTTCTCATTTGTAAGATCACAAAAAGTCATCTACAGGTTGGAATTCAAAGTTTCAGGCTCAGAGATTTGACATGAGAGAAGTTACAGGAGATTAGGTCAAAGAATATTAGAGTTTCAACCAAACCCTAATATTGGGAATAAATCACCACTTTGGGCATATGAGTCCTAGTACTACCCTTTTCTAGATTTTAGGAGATCTAGATCAGTCACTGAGAGATTCCAGTTTCTACACAGAAACCCTACTTTGGGACTAAATCTCCTAGACTGGCATATGAGTCCTAGTGAGTATTAAAGGTCAAAATTTTAGGGTTTCGAGCTTGTTTTGATCACATCTTTCTTGTAGGTATCTTTTGTTTCATTCTCTTTTATTAGTCTAATTTCAGGTTATTAATTCTCTAGGTTTCATAGCTAGATTTACACATTGCTTTCATTCCATTTCTTTGTAAGAATTTGCTTAATGGTCAACCCCTTTTAATGTTTAATCATACCCTAAGATACCTTATTGCAAATCTCTTTCCCTCATTCCATCCTTAGATTGAGATCTCTAGGGTTTCCTTGAATGAAAATTGAAGGAAATAGGTGAAAAGGTCCTAAAACCCTAGTTCCATCTTCCAAAAGGTGGAACACAATTTTCTTGGTTTCCTATCAATCATATCTTCCTAAATACTTCATTGAAAAAGATGAACTCTTGGATTTGTGTACATCTAGTGATCATAAAAACATTGTTAGAATAACATAGTTACTTCTCAATTTGCGGTCAAGTGTGGACCCAAAAATTGATGCACTGATCCATTATATTATCAAAAGGAACACTTAGCCAAATTTTTGTATAGTTGTACTTTCTAAATCAACTTGTTTTGTACATCTATCTTCAAGAATGCTTCCAACCCATGCTAAAGTGATCACAACAATGTTTTCATTAATGAAAACACTAGATCAAACAATATATACACACCATGCTCATGTTCCCAAACTACATCATAATGACAAACTTTAATCACCTAGGAGGTGTGGTTAATCACACTAGGTAATTATTTGGGGACCACTTTATATTGTATTGTAACATTGCATTATTATATAATGTGTGAGAGGAATGTGATAATAAGTTAATATTGGGGACATATTTAAAAAGTGATAACTTAGTACCCAATATTAAATGACAGGTCAATGATTTTGTGTTCACAAGGTTTTGTATTACCACTTGGTTGTATTTGTGTGAGCTTGAATCTATAAAAGCAAGCACATTTTTAGCAGTTAAGGTTGGTAAGGTGAGTGGGCTATCGTTATTGAGAATTTTTGAGGAGTGCATATGTGAAGCATCCCATAGGATGTGTGGATTCATGCTTGGACACATGAGGATTTATTGGAGAGGCTTGATGCTTCAAAGGTATTCATTGCAACTCTTGTAAGCTTTATTGTTGAATAATAAATGGGGTATGGATGCTTTTGGAAGTTGTATTTTTCCCTCTTGAGGGTTTCCCCAAAGTATAACTTGTTTTATCTTGAGGCTTGTCTATTTGATCTATGCATTATGGTTACTTTCATGCATGTTTTTCTCTCATGGGGTTATGTAGGGAATGGATTTAGATTTTGGGTATGATGCATTATTTTCTAACAAATTTAATGACTAGCTAGAGAATAAAATAAATCATTGTAGTTAGTTGTCACTACCATACTTGAACAAATGAGGAAGGATGAGAACACAAAAGAAGAACTTAAAGCTTAATTAGGACAACTAAGTTCATATATGCATAACTTGGTTGGCCTTATTGACTTAGCTACACCTGCCCCCACATTTCTAGCAATATTGAATAAAGAGACTCAACACCCAAACCCAAAAGGTGTTATCCCAACTACAAAGGAACGAAGAGAAAATTTGCAAGCCCTTAGAGTAATTAAGGAAGCATGGAGAGCCATCACTAAATCAGTGATGAGGGAAGTTTAGCAATAGAAATGGAAACTAAAATAGATGACAACCTCTTAATGTGGAAGGAATATATTCCAATTTTGTAAAGGATGAGGGACATTTCCTCTATTGAATTAGCTCACTTAGAATTTTTTTATATAAAAGACCAGAAGTTAAGAGAACAATGCTTGAAAGCTAGTAAATTCAAGGTGAAAACATTTAACAAATACAAACCAAACTGAATAAGATTAAAGACTCTAACTGACAAGCTAATGGCCAAAATAGAGGGGCTTATTAAAAATCTTACAATTTTTGGGAAAATCCCTCATGAGTACAATCAATAGCTCAAATAATTCTAAGAGTTTAAAAATTCTCTTCGTTAACAAATAGTGGAAGAATATATTGACTGGATTATGAAAGTTGGGGCTGCCATTCGGAAATTCCAGAAAAAAACTGAGAGTTTGGAGAGCTACAACACAAGATCAAGTAGTCCACCTTTGCTTAGAGGATAAAATTAAAGTATCACAAACAACCAAATGCCAACGATTTGAATGAAGCAATCACTTCTTTTTGAAGCATTATGGCGGGCCACCATGTGTCTTGTACACTCGACTAGTTTGAAAGTTGTCTACTTATTTAATTCTTTATTTTTTAAAATAATTTTAATAAATCAACTCAAACGTTGATTTGTTGTAAAGTGGCATTGAGGTTTGCCACTCAGTTTGTAACTAATGTTAAAGTTTTAGTTTAGATCTCATTGCCAGGGTTAGGTTTTAATTAAATTGTTGTCAGATCTAAAATTTTAGAGTGCCCAAGGTGGCTATATATGCCTCTTCTTGGGACATTTTGAGGGGTTAGACATTGAATAATTTCAGCCAATTTAGGAAAATTCAGCATGGTTTTCCTACTAATTTTGTAATTTTAAAAAATTGAACATCAATTAAAGAATCATGCATGTTGTTATACTCAATGTTTTGATCTTGGTAACAATATTTTGATTTTGATTTTTCTAGATCTAAGATTTTTTGATTAATTTTTCATTAAAATGTGTCTTGAATCTATTCATGAAATATGGTCATTTGATTCCACGCAATTAAAAATTTCCATTAAATGATTGCATCAATAAGATAAATGATTGTAAGAAACATTCATCATTACATTACTGATTTATGAATCTCATTTAACCTTTCCGACTTGATAAATTGAATGAATTGTTTCATTATCCAAATGTCAGTTAGAATCATTCTCAACCTGAAAATCTTTTGATCTTTCTTTGCAAGTCAATTTAGGATATATTTGTATTTAGGCTAAGTTGCATAATATTCAATCACTCCTCAACGACTTCAAGGAGTTGAACTATTCAATGCTGTACGAAACTCAGCTAGACTCTTCTGCGATAATATGTGAAGGAAACTGCGTGGAAGGCAGATTTTTTGGGACTGAAAGCAACTGGCTATTTACTTCAGACATTGATGGAAGCATTTCATTGACTTTAGAAAACAATATCCAATCGGAAAATGAAAGATGAGACGTGTAATAGTGAAATGACAATATCAACAATACTCGGAGAAATCTGAGTCATAACTTCAATCTGTGGTGGTAATTGCGTGGAATAGAGTCTTTTCTAAACAAGGTGGAAGATTTTCGTAGAAAAGTGCAGACCAAACTTATCAAAACTACTACACCCATAGATAAGATCTTTCTTCTGCAAAACTAACTTTAACTTCAACCACCTGTTCAGGCTGAAATTATCGTGAAGTTATAGTTTTGCAAAAGAAAAGAAATGCTATACGTAGGAAGAAAGTGACAAGTATTTTCTAATTAGTAGAATACTCAGCCAGTTTAACCAGAACTTATAGGTCTTCCATTCAACTGCAGCTGCTATTGATTAAATTTTTGTGAGGTAGCTATAAAATATCTTGTAGAAAAGTCAATCCAACGTATCACACCCGTAGATTAATCAGCACGATTCTAAAATATTTTGAGATTTGCTTTTTTTTGTTGAATAATAGATTTATTATTATTAATGTATTAAAAAGACTTATGTGATAGAAGGTGCACCTTCAATAATATCTATGTGGATAGAGTTCTAATTTATGTTTCTTTTTATTTGTCTATATCATAATAAATTAATGTAAATAAATGTTCAATGAATATTTTTAATATTAAATTGAAATGTTTTTTAAAAGGAAAAAAATAGGTTTTATAGGAACCTGAAACCACGAAGTTTAAACAACATAATATAAGCAGAAAAAGTCCCAACTACCGAACAGCTGTCCCAAAAAGGAAACGCCAACAACAAAAGACAACAGGGTCCAAAAAAGGACCGCCCAAAAAAACCAGAAAACCAAACACCATGTTACTCCAACTTATTCAGTAATTCCTTAGCTTCTTTTTCAACATTCTGCATATCCTGTAACCCCTGCTTAAGAATTTGAACTGTATGTGAAGAAGTTGGGGTTTTCCTCTTTATGTTTGCTCTGGTACGAGTCGAAATCCCTTCACCGGCCGATTTGCTGCCTCCCCTGTTCGCATCCAGATCCACCACCAGTGAACCCTTTTGGTTTTTTTTCAAGCTTTTCCACCATCGCATTTATGATGATTGTGTTGTGCCTAGCAATTTTGTGGTTGTTTGCAACAGTGGCCCTTATGTTTTGTCTAATCTTGGACATGTTACATTCAATACTAGCCAATCTATCCTCCTGTAATTGCTATCTTTTCCTCGGTAAAGGAGTTTCCTGTTCATCAGTATCTCTTCTGTTCCAGCTGATCTTCTGCTCCAGTTCCATAACCTTGTTGTTGAGAACAATAACACGGCCTTTCAAATCACAAACTTCTTTCTGGGCCCATTTGAGAACAGTAAAAAGACCCTCCGTATTTTTTTCCGCAACACTAACCATTTCCTCAGGCTTGAGCATTTTCAGGGTAGAATTAATTTCATCCTGAATAGGGGACTCAAAATGGTCATTGCCAATTTGTCAAGAAGCAGGGGCACTAGGGGCCGATTCCTTACTAACCAAGGGCTTCTCAGAGATGATTTCCATAGAATTTCCAGAATACGAAACAAGTTTCGTAATAGGGTTACCTTTAAAACCAGGGGACAAACCCAGAGTGGGGCAACCAGGAGATGGCTGGGGATTAAGATAAAGTGGTGAAGCCAAATCCAGACTAGGGTAATCTTGCAGCAGTTGCCATTTAGGACAAGACAGTGGGGCAGGATCCTTTAGATTTTTTTGACTGGACAAAGACAGGGGAGCAAAGGTATCTGGGCCAACAAGAGCACAAGCAGGGGGGGCCCGGGGATCAATTTCCCTACTACTTTCTGTCTCCTCACCATCCAATTCTTCAATATCAACAGTTTTAGGCAGAGCAGGTAGATTTTGAAAATGCTCGAAAATGAGCCTAACAAGACTAGGGTGGATAATAGCATTCCTCCTAGGGTTTCTTTCCACATCATCGAGACAATTCTTCAAAGAAAAAAATAAATAGAAAGGCAAAGATATACGAACCTTATGATGGAAATGATTCAGAATGGCAAAGTGGTAACCATAGACTCTGGTAAAGCATCCATCAACCGTAATATATTCCATGATGACTCTTAAAACATTTCTCCAGATAGATTTGATGGACTCCACATCAAAGTAACTATTAGCAACCTTCACCATCTTCACTTTCTCCTTATCTTTTTTGGGAAACTTGATAACCGCTTCATCAGAGAAACGTCGATCACGGTAGAATTTAACACCCTCAGTCGAGAGACCTGTTATTTCACCAATTAAGTCCTCACTCAACTTAACAGTCCTGCCAAACAACACAATCTCTCCATTTTTCCAGTTTTTAACAAAATAGTCCAGCATACCCTCATCCGTACCATGGAGCTTTTCCATATAAGGGACTAAACCTCCCTTTTCAATTCTTTCCCATGCTTTAGCATTCTTTCTGTGCTCCTAGAAATTGCTCGGCTCCACACGTTTTCTTTCTCCACCCATAGTCAGCTCACTGTAAAACCACTCAGAATAGTTGCTCTGGGTCCCGTTTAGGCAAATTTTGTCGAACACCCAGAAAGCATGCCGCGGACTCTTCTTAAAAAAGAAAGTGACGTCGGTCCCATCAAATCTAATGAAATTGATGTACCTGATCTTTATCCGTTTCATCATGACTAAGATTGCCTTCCCTCCCATGCACTGAATCATAATAAATTAGCGCTTTCACTTCATTATGGAGGTTGTCATTCTTCCTCCACGTGTTCTCCCCACCTTTCTTAACCCCTTCATTGGCGAATAAATCCGCCACCATATTGGCTTCTCTATAGGCATGTGATACTTTCACTTTTTCAAAATTACTTAATAAAGTTTGCGTGTCTTCAATCCACTTTTTGATGGTCCACGAGGGGGGTGTAAGCCCAAGAATACAATTTATTATATTCAAAGAATCGCCCTCCAACCTCAGATTTTTTATGTTGATCTTGAGGGCTAGGCTAACAGCATGAAAAGCCCCAACAGCTTCTGCGACATGGTTAGTTTGAATTCCAATGTCCACAGCAAAAGCCGCAATAAAAGCCCCAGTATTGTTCCTTAAAACACACCCACTACCAGCTTTACTAGGGTTACCATTGGCCGCACCATCAAAGTTGGCTTTAATCCAACCCAAGGGCGGCATAGACCATATAGCATTATCTCTCCCACACACTCTAGGTTTAAGGATTTTTGTCCCACCTAATTTTGAATTCCACTTATCAGCTATAGCAACATCAAGGGGAGACCAGATAGTTTTCTCAAACATTTTTCTAGGAATTAAAGATAAAATTTCCTTTATTTCCCTCACAATTTTAGCAAACACATCCCCTTTTGTCATCTCTTTATCCCTGAAAACTCTATTGTTCATTTCTTTCCAAATATTCCAAGAAACAAAAGGAAGAATAAAAGACCATAGCTTTCTCACAAACGGATTTTTTGAAGGAGCTTTCCATTGAATGAAGAAATCTTCGACAGAAGCAGGGAAAACCCACTCCACCCCAAGAAGCCCCAATAATTTATCCCAAATATTCGACACATAAGGGCAATGAAGAAAAAGATGATTAACAGTCTCGGCTTCTTTCCTGCACATAAAACGCCTATTTGGTAATTGAATTCCTCTTTTTCTGAGATTGTCCAGAGTGAGGATCTTATTCTATAGTATTATCCAATAGAAAATGTTGATTTTCGGGGTTAAATGATTAATCCAAGCCTTAGCCCAAAAGGGAGGATGCTCCCTCGGACTATCTAACAAAGAAGTGGCAGAAGCAACTGAAAATATACCAGATGGGTTGTCTAACCAAACAGCAAGATCCTCCACCTGGTGTTGAGCTGGTCTAAGGGCTCTGAAAGCTAACTGAATAGGACCAAGATCCAGACTGATGGTCTTCAAATCAACCCAATCTCCATTCCTCCAATAATCTTTAACCAAGACTCCAAAATCCTTTTTGCAATCATTCATCCATTTATTATAATTTTCTATTCTAATTAAAGGATCTTTAAATAGCCATCTGTCTTCCCAAAATCTAACTAAATTTTCATTTCCAATTTGCCATCCAATTCCCATTTCTAAAAGCTTTCTTCCTTTACCCATATCATTCCAACACACAAACCCACAAGGTAAGGAAGAAGAGTTTAAAATTTCATTTAAAGACTCATAGTTATTGAAATATTTTGCTTTTAAGGTATCACGCCATTCTCCATTTAATGTAAGAGTTCTCCAAAGTTGTTTAGCAAGAAGGGACACGTTCAATACTTTAATTTTCCTTAAACCCAGGCCCCCCCTTGATTTGGATCTGCAGACCAGATCCCAACCAACAAGTGGCATTCTCCTTTTGTCCTCAACTCCAGACCAAAGAAACCTTTTCTGAATTTTTTCAATGGCCTCAGCATATTTGGCAGGAATTTTAAATATACTGAGAGCATAAGTAGGAAGATTTTGCAAAGAAGCCTTAAGGAGCTGGACTTTTCTGGCTTGACTTATAATAGCTCCCTTCCATCTTGATAACTTCTTATTGAATTTTTCAACCAGAGAAATCCATAATGAGTCCGGACGTTTAGAGCAAAGAGGTAAGCCAAGATAAGTTGAAGGAAGAGACTCAACATGAAATCCAAGAATTCAGGCAAGTTTGACTTGTCTGTGCTCCGAAGTGTTGATGAAAAAAAATTGAGCTCTTAGCCCTGTTGACAACTTGCCCAGAAGCAGATTCATATAGATTCAGGATTTTTTTTAAAGTCTTAGCTTCAGTCACCGTAGATCTTCTCATAAGAATAGTATCATCAACAAATTGCTGGTGAGAACAAATAAGAGGAGAAGAAGGTCTTAAGCCAACAAGGGATCTTTGATCAATAAGCTTTTTAATATTTCTACCTAAACTCTCAGCCAAAATAGTAAACAAAATAGGAGAAATAGGGTCTCCCTATCTGAGGCCTCTGGATGTCTGAAAAAACCTTGATGGTGATCCATTCACAATGACAGCAAAAGTAACTGTCGAAACAAGCTGGTTCACCAACTGTATGACTCTGTTATTAAAACCAAACTTGCCCATAATTTTAAACAGGAAGGCCCAATCAACCCGATCATAGGCTTTGGAAATATCAAGTTTAAGAATAAACCCTTCTGTTTTTGACATTATTAACATATGTAAGTTCTCATGAATAGTAACAACAGAGTCCATAATGTACCTACCTGGCACAAAACCATTCTGCTGCGGGGCAATAATTTGGGGTAGCACAGAAAGCATTCTTGAGGTCAACACCTTTGAGATAATTTTGTAAATAGAATTACACAGGCTGATTGGCCGAAAAGCTTGAAACTCTAAAGCCCCAGGTTTTTTTGGAATAAGGACCACAAAAGTAGCATTCAGTTCTTTCAATAGACATCTTGATCCAAAGAATTCCTTGACAGCATTCACCACATCCAGTTCAACAATTTTCCAAAACACTTGGAAGAAGAATAAAGGAAAACCATCAGGTCCAAGAGCTTTGTTGCCATCAAAGGAAAAGACAGCTTTCGTTATTTTAGTTTTGGAGGGTATAGCAGTGATTAAGGAATTTTCATTATGACCAATCACTTGAGGTATTGCTTCAATCATAGAATCTTGAGCTTCAGTAACAATCTCTCCATTACACAAAAGAAGGATCCTAAAGAAAATGACAGCTTGTTCCCTAATATCATCTTCCTCCTCAAAACTAGTCCCATTAGATATAATATGATTGATTCTATTAGCAGCCCTGTGTTTCAAAGTAGTCAGATGAAAAAATATGGAATTCCTATCTCCCTCAGTCAACCAAGACAGCCTAGATCTTTGCCGCCAAAACACTTCCTCTTTAGCAATGATGTCGTGCAATTGAATAAGGAGTTCATTTTCCTTTTCTCTAAAATTGTCAATGTATCCCCATTTCTTGATTTTAACTTGAATCTCCTGAATATAACCCTAAATTTCCATTTTAGAGCCAAAAATATTTTCAAAAGCATCCTTTTTCCATCTTCGCACATTAGTTTTCACTTCCTTTAATTTTTTAGCAATCCTAAAAATAGCCGTGCCAGAGATATCAACATTCCACCATCTACGGATTTCCTCAAAACTTCGAGGATGAGAAAGCCAAAATTTTTTGAATCTAAAAGGTAAGTTCTTTTTCACCTTAGTAGGATCCGCAAAGAGACAAATGGGAAAGTGGTCAGATCCAACCCTTGACAGGGCTCTCAAAGCACAAAAATAGTTTATAAACCATTGACCAGAAACCAGGGCCCTATCAAGCCTCACTTGGATCAAATCAAACCCTAACCTCCTATTAGTCTAGGTATAAGAAGCTCCTTGTAAATCTAAATCAATCAAAGCATTGTTGTTTATGAAGTCGGAAAGGCCAGATTACTTTCCCAATTGATTTGAGACCCCCCAAATTTCTCAACATTCAGAAGGGGGGTATTGAAATCACCCATGACTAGCCAGTTTTCATTAGCAAAACACCTTCAAAAACTTGACAACTCAAGCCAAAATGAGTTTCTTGCCTTCTTACAATTCGGAGCATATATATTAGATTGGATCCAACAAAAGTTGTCTCTAATGTGAGTAAATCTAGTGGCCACCATATTACCATTCTCCATTAAGGGCTCACCTTTAATAAATAACTTGTTCCAAAAAGTAACTATACCCCCCGAAGCACCCACAGAACTATTACCATGAGCCCCACAGTGCTGAATTTTTTTAAGATTTTCTACTTTATCTTTAGGCATTTTAGATTCTTGAATAAGGAGAATATCAGGATTGTGGTCCCTAACAAAATTTTGCAAAACATCCTTTTTATGACGGCTATTCAGCCCTCTTATATTCCAAGACATAATTTTCATTTCTTACTTGGGGATTGAAGTATCTCCGGAATGGTCATTTGGATGCCATCCGCAATATCCTATAGGCTACCTTGTTCCCTTTGCCATTTCTCAGATTTTCTTCCCAGGCAGGGTTTGGACGCCCACAATCGGCCTTGGCTCTAGTCCTGGTTACCACACCACTTGAAGTTTCCTTCATCCTCTTTTTTTCCTCCTTTTTTTCCTTTTTGGACTTTGAATGTGATATAACCTCCTCCCACTCGGTTTCATCTTGGCTTTCCATTTCTCTGCCTAGTTCCCCATCCTTCTCAGAAAACAATCTTTGGTCCCAAGGGAGGGTATCCATTAAACCATTCTTGGTTTTTGAAGTATTAAGCATTGGTGTTCTCATATTCATGCTTTGACTCTCAAAAGTATCCTTCACTACTTCCATATTAGCTATCTCCTGATCCTGAACCCCTTTGGAGCAAGGGTTATTACAAGGAGAAAGAAAAGGGGCACAAATTCCTATCTCCAAGGATAATCCCTTAATGGGTATTTCCTCCAGCCCAGGGATATTCTTACATCCAGTCGACAGTAAAGATGAAGACAAAACAAAACCCAAAACATCATTTCTAGATACATCCTTCTTCAAAGAATCACGAACTTCCTCCTCAGAAGGATTGCCTTCCTCTCTTACCTTAAAAGGTGAGACCAAATATTTCCGATCCTTAGGAGCCTGAGAATAGGTACCTTCAGACTCAGAGCATGCATCCTTGTGCTGGCCTTTATGGGTATCCTTCAAATCTTGTGGAAAGGTATGTCCCTCGGAATTCTCCTTCTCATTTGGAACAGGCACATTCTTCATCTCCTCTGGCTTTTTTATCCATACATTCTTAGTGCTGGCCGCTTTCTCTTTTTCATTTTTATTATTAAGCGAACATTTCTTTGCCCAATGCCCAGATTTTTGACATTTGAAACAAACAAAGGGTGTTGTTTCAAATTCAATAGCTTGCTTCCAAACTCCTAACTTAGATTGGATGTCAATCGAAGAAGGAAGATCAGCATTTTGAGAAACCCCAACACATATTCTAGCAAAGACCAAACGCTTTCTTGCCGCTGTCATTGAGTCAATGGACAGAAGTTCACCAAAAGAACTAGCAATTCCATTGAAGATATCAGTATTCCAGTACTGCAAAGGAAGACCAGGCAATCTAGCCCAAACTGGCACCATTTCAAAGATTGAATCAGATAGATCTACCTTGGAAGACCATTTCTTCAGGGCCAAGGAGGACTTTCTGATAATCCAAGGACCACCACTACGAACAGCCCTAGAATCCTCTTTATAGGTAAACTGAAATGCAAAGAAACCTCTTGGGAGCGCTGCAACCGAAACCAGACCACTGGTTTTCCATTTTTTTTTTACAAACTCCCTTACCACTTCAATATTAGGCCTGGGGCCCAAAAATTTTCCAACCAAAACATTCGCCATCCTAGCAATATTATGGTCTATGATTTCATCCGGCACAGAAATGGAAAACTTTCTAGACCCCGGATCAGAGAGGATACACATGGGGGGAAAAGAGGAAATATGATTTGGCTTATATCCAAACAGCGAAGACCACGACTTACCTTTATCATCCCCCCCGACCGCAATATCCACGCCAGCTTTGGGAACTGAAGACCCAACCTTTCCACCTGGATCCACCTGGACTTTTTCGTGGACGTCCTTATCATCAGGATTCGATTTACCTTTATCAGAACCGGAAGAAGAATCCTCAATCGCCTGAGATCCCTCGAACCCCCGCCATCTGCTCTGTTCAAAGATTCAAAACCTGCTTTTTCCCGCTCACTCGCTCTAGTTCCCGCTCCCGTCATTGTTTCTTTCTTTTTAAATTGAATTGTTATAAATGAAAATATTAGTCAATTAACACAAAGATATTTTAGTTGATGATAAATATTTATCAACTGAAATATAATTCAATAGATAAATCAAAAGACTTAGTCATTCTTCTTATACTATTTGATAGTAAAAATTATGGAATTGTAAACAAGATACATAACTACTCAGCTCTTATTTGAATAAGTACTTAGAGACCACCTCATACTTGAGTTGATGCCATTCAAAATGTATTTAGCATGGGGAGAAGTTAAAAAATTTAGTTTTGGGCATGGATTATTGAGAGCTTAAAAGATCACAGTAAACATCTAGATCATCAAGAATATTATCCATTGAAAGCTAGTCAAACATTTACATAAATTTAAAACTTTGATACAAGATATAAATATAAGTTTAAAACCAAACTAATTAAGGATCTTAAAAATGAATTGTCAACTAATTTCTTCATATATATATATATATACTTTATTAATTTTTCTAACTTGACTATTTGTGATCATCTTGAATAAGAAAATGATTATGTAGAATGAAATGTCTCTATCCTACTTTACTTTAACCTCTAATATTCAATGTAAAGTGAAACATTACATTTTATCCTCTAATACATCCAAAGTGAAGCAAGATAAAACAGTACACCTTGTCTCTAACATCCGAAGTGAAGCAATATGAGAATCATAACTTCAATCTGTGGTGGTAATTGCATGGAATGTAGTTTTTCTTAAACATGGTGGAAAAGCCTTCACAGAAGACTCCAAACCAAACGTAGGATAGGAAATCAAGAAGGGGAACATATATTTCTTGATGGCTGTCTACTACTATCAGCCACGTGACGGGGATTATGATTATTGCCTGATGTTCAGGCTAAATTTAGCATGAAATTAAAGTTAATTTTGTTGCAGAAAAGTAATATCATACGTAGGAAGCACGTCAGTAGTAATCTCTAATTAGTGAAATATCCTAGTCAGTTTAACCGAAAATAAGTTGTCCTCCATTCAATCGTACTTGTTGTTGATGAAATATTAATGTGGTTATAAAATACCATGGAGAAAAGTAAGTGCCAATCCAAAGTAGCATGCCCGTAGATTAATCCGCACCACTAAGAAATATTTTGACATTTCTTTTTTAAATGCATCAGTGTAAATTGAATATTTAACAATTTTTTTTTGGCATTGTGTTGAAATCTAATAAATAAAAAAGAATAGTCAATAAATATCTAATAGTTAAAATATAATTCCATAAATATATTGAAGGCTTGTACATTATTCTTTTAGTAATTCATACTTAAAATTATAGAATTGTAAACTACATAACTATTCAGCTCTCATTTAAATTTGTGGGATAATCAATAATAGTTTGCGTATTTTTGATATAGAAAATTTGTTTGAGTGTATCTTTTAAAATAAATAAATAAATTGTATTAGTCTGTGTTAGCCTATGTTATGAGAAATGAGAAAAATGACGATAGTAAACAAGATTTTAAAAGGTTATGTGAAGAAAATGGATATATGCATATATAGTTTTAACAACATACTATTTTCAATGATAAAATATTTTACAATAAATATTGCAACATGATTTAATGAAACATATTTCTAATGCTAATGACTAACATTCACATGCTAAAGTAAAATTGTGCTTCTGTATTTTTTCTACTTGTCATTTTTTGAATTTTGTTGGGTGGAATTTCTGTGCATGGACCTTGGGGATCCAAGAAGGATTCATGTGGCATCCCACTCTATCCTCCCAAGCATTAGGTTCCCCACTTCATACACTATGGTCCCTCCCAAAGGTAATGAGTAGTTTGGATTGTGGAAAGCAACTTTAAACTTGTCTAACTCTCAGAAGGAATCATTGGGTGCTTTCCTTTTTGTTGAATATTCTGAGGATCATTGTCCAAAGGTTCTCGATATGCACATTGATTAGATGACCTCAAATATGTGCAACTCACTTGTGGATAAATTTTTCAATACTTCCCCCAACATTGATGTTGTATGTTGCTAGATTGCAGCAAAGTGAAATGTCAAAATAAATCTTGAGGGAAGCGCCTTGCCTAAAGGCCTTTTCCTTTTTGACTTTCCATTGAATAAAGATCTACTGAGGATTTTAGTTGAGAAACCTTATTCTCTCCATAAAAACTAATCTCTCCCTCTACAAGTGGAAGTTAGGCTTCAACCTATTGGTTGACTTTTGTATAGTGACATTGGCACAAGTTTAGTTGTCAAGCTTGCCTCTTGAATATTGAGACAAGGATATTATTTCTATCTTAATGAACACTTTTGGCTACTTTCTTGTGATGGAAAGGGTCACTAAATCCCCCTTTTATTTTATATTCACTACATTCTATGTTAATCTAGAGATTAACAAAGTACTCCCCTCCACCATCACTCTTGAATAAGAATTGGCTAAATGGTCTTAACCCATGATCTATGAGAATTTTTTTCTTTTCTACTAAATCTATTGTAAAAATGATCACCTGATTAACTAATGTCCTTTAAAATCCTATCTTAGCCCTAAAAATAATCAAAATAATGTTCCAAATGGTGCAGAAAGTCAATGGCAATGCATGTTCAAAAGAATAATTATTTACACCCAAATGGATTTGATAAATACCCTAGTTAGTGTTAGAATATTCATTCATCCAAGATCATAACATCAAAAACCTTGTGCTTCCACAAAACATGTACTTACACATAATGATTAGCCTAATTCACATTAGAGTTAAGTTGATTACAATATGAGCTTGTCTATATAGGCAAGGAAGATGTAATCCACTTATGATATGGATTGGCAAGTGCCCCATGTTTTGGCACAAATGATAATACATATGTATTATATGTGTCAACCTCAGGATCACTTGGAGTGTCCAAACCAAAAACCTATTTAACCAGGTCATCAACCTTGATTCCAAGTGTTGAGTGACTTTTTGAGGTGAGATGGAAAGTCTTCCAACCTCAAAAAGTTAGCACACGAGGTTTAGTAAATAACCTAGTAAGATCTAGAAATTTAAAAGGTTGCACATTCAATTAGAGAAGATGTCATTGTCTAACCTCATCAACCTAAGTACATTTAAGTATAATGAATAGATAAACAATTCACTCTAGCACACCTCTTAGATGATACTTGGGGAGATCACAAAAGTGTAAATAGATAGAAATGGGTCCCATCTAGAGGCCATGTTAAGTACCCATGTACAATGCATTCTCATAAAGTGTATTAAAGGAGAAAACCCAGTGGGAACAAAAATCCTCTCCAAAAAGAGAAACAAAAGGATTTAAGACCTTCTAAAAAGATGTTCGTTGATGATAGAAACACAATGATGAAGATTTCTTGAAGCATGTAGAAGTTGTAAACTCTCTGATGATGAACTACTGTTTGCTTGAATTAATGAATGTCCAAGAAATGTGGATCAATATGAGAAATACAAAACATTGGATGACTCAACATATGAACACTATTCAACCAATGTACACAAAGTTTATCAAACTTTGTGAAGTCAAAAATATAGATAGTACTATGATTGGGAGTACTATAATCATAGAAAATGTGATCCATTGAAATAATTCCCATACAAGAGATCAAGATAGAAGGTTCATGAGACCTCCAAAAAAGAAGATTCCCCCACTACTTCATTGAAGAAGCATTATCATAACACTAAAATATTGGACTCCCCCCTTTAATGCTAAGAGAAATATGTAGAAAATTAAAATCAAGAGAATGGAAGGAATGGGGAGATGTATAAGAAAATGAGAAAGGGTGTGCTCCAAGGCACACTCACATGAGATGAGAATAAAAAAGATACATTGTTGTGATGTTAAATCATGAGGATCCACAATTTTTATTTCAAATCAAGGCTCTACACAACTCCCCAATGCACTTTATAATTTAGTGTAAGGGTATGTGCAGGATCATGATGGGCCAAAAAGTGGCAATATGATGGGTATGTGGCTGACGACCTTTTTTTTACCCAAAATTGTTGAAATGAAAAGGGTTTTTAAAGGAGATTCTTAGGTTTCCACCAATATAAATTATGATTTACTTTGAATTTAATAAATAATTATTATTCATTTTCTATTTGAATTAGGACTAAAGTCCTGATTGATAGGCTAATTAAAAAACATGTATAACTTTCAAACAGTATCACATTTTTTGAATCCAAAACATGCATCACATTATATGCTTCACATAATATAAGATTAAAAAAAATAAAAATTGGCTTTCATGAAGTTTTGACCAAGTTAAGGTGGTCAGACATACGAGTTTCTTATATTTTTTAAAAGTTGTAATAAAAAATTCATAATTAATTATTTACTTGGAAAAAAATTACAAAAAAATATGCATCACATTGGGACATGAGTCCTCTACTTATATCTAAAATATTATAAAAAAATATTATCATTTTATTGTGGTTAGGGTGGTTAGACATATGCCTACTTCTTATTTTATCCTTGAAATGTAAGTACTACTGCATTGAAATTTTAAATTTTCACCAAATAGATTTAAAAATAAACAAATAAACCTATTAGTCTAGAAACTAATTTCAATTTGCTACAGATTCTATTTTTACATATTTTTGAAATAATATAGATAACTTATTCAAATTTTAACATCAAGTTGCCTAACTCTGATTTTTTCTGAATTTTTTGCCACTTAAGTGCCTGTTTTTTCCATGATGATCATGCACATACTCGTAACTACAATAATTTCCAAAAATCCCTTCACACATTCAGTTTGGTGGCACTTTATATGAGTGCATTTACAAGCATTATTTTTGTTACAAGTTTTTCAAAGTTTATTGTCATGAGGTAGTAATGAAGAATATTCCTTTCAAACCCAAATAAAATATTAAAAAAATAAAATGATACTCCCATTAAAATGACCTCCCCTCCCCTATTTGTAAGTTGTAGTGAAGAAAAAAACACCCCTATGAGCCTTAATAATGAACCGGGTAATGAAATAACTATTAGAATTGTGAAAAACATGAGCCACATAATCAAATAATAAAAAAAGACACCTTCCATGCATAAGATCTACGGAAAACAAATTTCTATATGGGTATGTGCATGATCATCATGGAATAAAAAAGGCCCTTAAGTGGCAAAAAATTCAAAAAAATCAGAGTTCGGAAACTTGACGTAAAAATTTGAATAAGTTATCTATATTATTTCAAAACTATGTAAGAATAGAATCTGTAGAAAATTGAATTTAGTTTCTAAACTACTAGGTTTATTTAAAAAAAAATAAAATCTATTTGCTGAAAATTTGAAATTTCAATTCAAGGTACTTAAATTTCGGGGAAAAATAAGTAGGTGTCTTTCTGACCACTCTAACCACAATAAAATGATAAAAAAAATTTATAAGGTTTTAGACATAAGTAGAGGACTCATGTTCGAATGTGATGCATATTTTTTTGTAATTTTTTCCAAGTAAATAATTAATTATGAATTTTTTATTACAACTTTTAAAAAACTATAAAAACTCGTACATCTAACCACCTTAAAACTTGGTCAAAACTTCATGAGATTCAATTTTCTTTTTTTAATCCTATAGTATGTGAAGCATAAAATGTGATGCATATTTTGGATTCCAAAAATGTGATACTATTTGAAAGCTATAGATGTTTTTCAATTAGCCTATCAATCAGGACTTTAGTCATAATTCAAATAGAAAATGAATAATAATTATTTATTAAATCAAAAGTAAAGCATAATTTATATTGGTGGAAAGTTGAGAATCTCCTTTAAAAACCCTTTTCATTTCATCAATTTTGGGTAAAAAAAAGTCGTTAGCCACATACCCTACAAATACCCATCATATCGCCACTTTTTGGCCCATCCTTTTCCTACACATACCCATATTCCTCAACAAGAGAATTCTATAGAATGATCCTCAATAATATTCAAGGAAAATAAGAGTCCTCAAAGGTTCAAAGTTCTATTGAAAGGCATGAAAGCTCAAGAGAGAAGAGAGATAATACAATGAGGTTTGAGTGCTATATAGGAGGAACCATATAAATGAGGGTTGTATTAATTCGATCAAGTTAGGGTGTTGATTTTCTTTGTTTTTTTCTTCATTTAACCTTTGAGCAACAACATGATGTCTATTCCTATGCTCTCTAGAATTTCTATTTCTTTTAGTATGATTATCAAGTTTCATTTGTGTAGAAGCGGGTTTGTCAAGCATATGATTATTTTCTTCCCTAAGGGGAGGAATGGAAGGAGCCATATGAGGCTATTCAACCACTTTTCTTTAGCTTTGTAAACTTGTTTTATCTTAGGAGGTGTGACGAGAATTTTTTTGTTGTCTCTTGGTCTTTTATAGGAGATAGGAAATGAATCTGTCTTTGGTTGGTCTTGGTTATTTGTAATGTACTTTGGTTCAATCATGGTTTTTTGAAGGATATTATGCTCAATAATAGGCTGAGGCATGCTTGTAAGGGATAGTTTTGTTATGCATTTCAGCTTGAACATTTGATAAGATTTTAAAAAGAAGTATTCTCGAGGTTTAATAGGTTCCACAGGCTCGGGCCAAAATAAATCTAATGAAAAGTTCCCTCAGGAAGACAAAGGGTTAAAGCCACTATGGTGTATAGTGAAAATTTCATTTTCTAAGGGAAACTTTAAGCATTTATGCACAACCAACAGGGAGGCTTCCATGGAACATAGCCATGGGTAACTAAGCTTCACATGGAATTGATCCGATGTCAAGATGATGGAGAATGAGACATCTAAATTTTTTGTTCCTATTTGTTAGGGAAGGGAAATTGATCCCATCATAGGGAAAGTGAAACCATTATGCATTTTGATCCATTCCTTTGGTTTATCATATTTGTTTTGATAGATTTAATTCATGAGTAAGAATTCCATGGTGATCATGTTCTCTCCATAGATGGGGTCAATTAATATCCCATTAGTGGGCCTATCACTGATTTGGTTGGCTATGTAAAGAGGACCATTAGGTGCATTTGTAATAATGTCTTTAGATGAGAAAGAAATGCCTAGAGGATTTTTAGTTTGGACCTTATGATGTTTAGTTTCAATCAACACAATCAAACTCTTTTCAATAGTATCCATAGGAACTTGTTCAATTGTATCCATGTTCTCATAATCTGTGTCAACATTCATCACATCATTCTTTTTATTCTCGCTAACTTTGGAAAATGAAATGTTATGATTAAGAATAGGGTTGGTAAATATTTGCAAGTTTTGGTTGGGAGGGGAAAGAAAAATATTTCATTGATCATTAACACCTCCTACTGAAAGTCAGCCAAAATCAATGAGGTCTTGCACAAGATGTTTAAGATGCTTACAATGTCCCATGTCATGTACATTTTTTTTGTTATAATGGTAATAGGAATTGAATCTAAATTTGGAGGTAAAGGATTATTAGGATTGATATTTTTAACAAGAGGCAAGGTGATCTTTTTGTTCTAAAAGTTGTGACATTTTGTTATGGAGGGTATCGGATAAGGGAGTAAATTTCTTAGTCAGATCCCCAAATGCAAAAGGAGTTGTCTACCTTATTTTAGCTACTTGGGTATCAACATGTTGAGTTGTTTGTTCAGGAGGATTAAATTGAAGGAAGCCTTTATTCTATTTTCTAAAAGGTTGATAATTGTTTTGGTTTGTGGATTCAGACTTCTCAAGACAACTAGAGGTGGAATTTGTCTCATGACTACTAACTAAGTTTTGATAATCACGAAGAGTAGTACACAAGTGTACGAAGGAATGAAATTTCATAATGGTAAAATTATCGTTTACCTTGTTTTTCAAGTTCTCAATGAACATCCATTGAAGGTGAGTATCTCAAATCTTTACGTTGATTTCGGAATAAATCAATTGATAACATTAAAATTCAATAAAATTTTCATCATTTTTTTTCTTACATCTCATCAAATCAACTAAGGTCATTTTAGGAGTCATATGCACTTGGAAATGGTTTATAAATGCCTCAACAAGTTCATCAAATGAATGAATTGAGTTGTTTCATAATGAGGAAAACCATTCTAAGTTGGTATCCTTCAAGGATCTAGGGAAAAGCTTATTCAAGAGCTTGTCCTCGAAAAAAATCACTACATAATGTGGTATAAGTGGAAACATGGTTAGAAGGATCTCCTTTCCCTCCATATTTCTCAAATCTAGGAATCTCTAGACCTTGTGGTATCAACATTCTAAATATCTACAAGGATAAGGGATTTATTTTGACATAGTATGTAGGTTGACCATTTTGATTTTGTTTTATGGTGGAGACTTGCTTTTGAAGGGATGAAATTTTTTGCAAAAGTTGATTTATGACAAAATCATTGTTTGCATTTTGAGATGGAGGTGAATATGGTGGAGGTGTATATGTGTTTGAAGGAAAAGTGGTAGGAGATATGACATGCGATGCCACAAAGATGCTAGGAATACTAGTAGAAATACCCAAGTTAGGAATGAAATTACTAGTAGGTTACATTATTGTTGTAACTTGAGGGTTGCTCTAGGTAGAGGCAATAGTTGCGAGAGGAGGAATGTGAGTTCATCCTTAACTTTGGACATTCTTTGAAGGTTGAGCACCACTAGTAAGTTTACCAAAAATCTGAGCTATGTTATGTTGGTTGTTCTTAAAGCAAAAATTAGATCTCACCAAGTACCTATGAGCTTGCCAAACTCAATTCTTGAATACTTGAGAGACAATTGGCCAATGAATGAGTAGAAGTCAGAATGCTTCTTCTCCTACAATTTTGGCTCTATAATACCTAAGAGGGTGTTCCCACAATGTTTCTCTTACAACCTTGCTACATAGTCAAATTACACATTGTACGATTAACAGATACATTCTCATTCCAATGATAAATCAATGAAATCTTTAAAGAGACTATTTATTTATTTGAAAGAACACAATTCTAAAGTTGAGAATTCATATAACACAAACCACAAAAAAAGGTAGATTGATTAAAATATTATTTTTGAATGTTATTCTTAAATTTGATGACTAAAACACTAGGAAATGCATACAATACTTAAGATCAGTGCCATATCTTTGGGCCAGGAGTCAAGAACACAACAAATTGAATTGTAAGGTGAATTTAATCCTAAACATCCATGATATATGTGATATTTCCTTGCAATTAAAAAATTAATACTTAGAATTTACCACTACTTATCATATCCGCTACACAAGTATACAAATTAATGATTTAGTTCCAAAGAATTTTAACTGATCCATAGAATCAAAGCCTAAATTAAAACATACATCAAAGCACAATGACAATGAAGATTAATGAAATGATCCTTAATCATATTTTAATTAATAATTCATATACAATGTATAGCTAGAGAGATGATAAACTCAAGGGATTTGCATTATTGTTTAGATATATTGAGAAACCATTCAATTGACAAATTTCACTCACTAGACTCAAAACTTAAGATACAAACTTCAAATATGTCCTCTTTGTGTTCACCATTTGCATAATTTGGATCCAAAATTCAACAAGAGACATGGAATAATGGCCCTGAATTCCATTTTATAAGAACAAGGGAGTGAAACAAGCTTTAGGCTAAAAAGTACACATGTCACATTTTCATTTTACCATTATAAAACATATTCCTTTTAGAGTTATATTTACATTTTTAGATGGAGGGAAACCCATACAAGAAAAAAGTGGTTCCCATTTGATGAAGAAGACATGCTTTCCTTCCAAAGGAATCTTCACATGCTATAAAATATCCATAATTTCTTCTTCATAAGCCAGAACTAACCAGGCCCATTCCTAGTTAGTGGCTCAAAGATTCACTCATGTCATCAACCTTTCTGATAAGAAGACAACAATATTCTATAATACCTCAACCAAAGGCTAACATGTACTAGTTCCATGCTATGTAGTATTCTTCATTTGTCCATTACTCACCACATTCACTATCATTAATACACAAAGACCTATTCAATAAACTTTTCCAACCATGAATTGTATTCATCATCAGTGGGCCACTGTGTACTCAAAAAAGTCTGCACCTTTCATTATGTTGTGTGTACCTGACATCAATCAATGCTCTAGCCTCCCTAAGAAATACATCCATCCTCATTTCAACTCCAATCATATTATCAATATGGTAATTCAAAATGGAGTAATCAACTTCAGTTAACATATCTTTAGCTTGAGGTGACCATCCATCTAATTCATGCTTCCACTTGGAAAATTCCATCAACTCACCCTCATAATCAAATATTTTTGGCATAACATGTGCTTCCATGTCCCTAAACATTTTCAATTTGTTTCCAAGTTGCATTCCTAACTTCACATGGAAGGTTGTTATCTCGCCGATCAGATCAACAGTCTACAGTATCTTTGGAATGTCAATAGGGACCTTAGGATACTCATTATCCTTAGACAATATTTCCTTCAGGGTTACCACTCTAGTGCTCCATTGACTCCATTCATCTTGGAAATCCTTCTGAACCTGCAAATAACTAATATTGGCATCATGAATACTCTTATAATCTGCCCATACATCATTAGATTTGTTGACCAATTTGGTCACTCTATGTTTCAGCACATCTTCAAAAATGTCACTGCCCACTTTGATAGTTTCGAATTTGGCCTTATTTGTGTGTTCTTTTTCTAATTTCAGAGCTTGATCTTCAAATCTTGAATCCTTTGGGATAAGGTTTCTCTATCTTGAGTAGAAAAATCTGAAGTAGAACTTGTTGGGGATGGTAAACCACTTTGTGTAGTATCCAATACCTTATTATGTTCATCCATCAATTTTTTATATCTTTCAAGCAACTTCCTATATTTGGATTTTGTCATTTCAGCAGTATCTACAATGAGCATCGCAACATGCATTGTTAATTATGCAATTGTAGTAGTTGTAGTCTCTATTGCTCACTTGACAATTACTACTCCAATCTCCTTCTCTATAGATTGTATGACATTAGGCTTCCCTGTGTTGGGATTCGTAGACAAGACAATAAGTGTATGCAATTTGGGACTAAAACTTGAACCAAAGATTTTATTGTCAAAATCCTCCTTAGAAATAGAGGCACCAAGGTCTTTTCTAACTACATCTAATGCAATGGTAGATGACATGTCACATCCAAGCAAAAAAGGTGCACCACTTTGTTTCACTAGTTCCCTTTCCTCTTCTAATGACATGCTGGCTATTTCCTATCTTATTTTGTCCTCCTCTCCTTTCTTAACTTATTCCTATAAGGAATGGTCAACATTCTCCCCCACTTTTTCAATCCTTATTTTAATATCAACACTTCTAACATGGATGAAAAAATCCCTAAACTCCATGGACTTAATGAAATCCTCGTCACACATAAATTCAACACTAGCCCTTATTTTGACATCGTCATCCTTGGCCTCATTATAAACCCATTTTACAATTCTGCTAGGGGGGACCACAATATTCATTGCATCATCTCCTTCCTCAGGGAAATCTTTATCTACTTCATCCTCCATTGGGACATGCTCACCAGATTCCTTTGGGACTTGAGCCTCACCAATCTACTAACTTTCTAAGTAACCACTAATGTGAGTACATTAGGATGTTTTCTAGTCTTACTTGATCATACATGGGTTCCTAGAGTGAAAGATTCAGTCAGATGGATCAAAATCTGGGAATCATGGTTTTCCTTTGAAACTTTAGCATCAATCTCCTCTTGCTTTACCTTCTCAAAGAAACTTCTATCACTAAAATCACCTGGCATTAATTTTTCTTTTCCAAACTTATCTTCTATCCCTAAGTAAGGGGTGACATAAAATGGTTATCCCTTATCATCCTTTCCTCTATTGCACATACCTTTCTCTATGCATCCTTTTTGGCATTTACTTCCTCATCAATGGACATATTCCTAATTACATCTTGCTGGAAATAGAACTAATGGGTTTTTTCTCTCAATCCCCCAAGTTTTCTTTGAGTCGAGATCACCCCTTAAAGATAACTAAACCTACTAACATCTTGCTTTAGCCAATAGTTATTTAGAATGGAGCCAAAACTCTCAATACCCTCCTTTGAGGTACAACTAAATTACGCAAAATTTATGCCAGGGTTCACAAGAGAAGCTTTTCTTTGATCCCTAAAATACTCTCTATCCATGGTGTCCATCTGCCACATTATTTCCATAAATTCTTGTTTGTTTGATACATAAACAAGAAACTTTTATGGCTACATTGGGGTTCTATAAACCCTAATAGTACTATAATTGGTATGAAGATACTAATCTCACCAATTTAATTTGTGTTTGGTGTCCTATTCATATTCCATTGGCCTTAGTATGTCCTTGAAACCTTGTGAAATTCTCTGCATAGGTTTCAAACCAAGATGTTCTAGCACTATGAATTTGAAAATATTACAAAACATGTTGTAGTCGAAGTCTAGATAATGTGCATCCCAAATATGTGTCCACATTTGTACCAACAATTCATTATCCATGTCATCAAATACTCTCAATTTTATATAATTTCTCATCACTTTCCTACTCTTCCACAATAGTAGGTGCACCAATAAGGAATAATGTCTATAGGATAGTGGGAGAGTGGCATCCTTCAACTTCACCAGGTCCTCATGGAAGTGCTTAGGAATGTAAGTATCACAATACCAAGCCCTATTTTGATACTTGCGGTGAATGTCAATTTCCAAAGTCATCAGGGAAATATCCATCTTAATATCATACTATTTATGTGAAACTTGGCATTTAGCATAATAGGTATTCTTGAAGTAGTCTTCAAAGTCAACACAATCAAATGGTTCCACATCAGAAGTATTAAAAGGCACACCATTTTTCATCATATCATACCTCCTATAAATAGGAAACACACCCTTTCTGTACCAATTTTTTTTCTTCTCATACTCATTGTACAACTTGCAAAAGTCAATGGGTTCTGAGGTAGATGGGTTACACTAAAAAGCCTCCATTATCTGGCTCATAGAAATCTTGAACATGGGAAAGAAGCCAGGAAACCTTTTGATTATTCTATCATCCGGATCATAACACTTGGCCAATGCCAACATTAAGTCTACCTCCACAAAGACATTTGGGCACACCAATTTGCCTATGTCACATACCCATATATTGTAAGCAGGACGATTGGAATCTCTTTTCTTGAAAGCATAATATAACAAATACCAACCATTTTTTGGCACCATAACATCACAAAACCCATAAGAAACATCTTCAAAAGGAGAATTCAAGATGCCCTCACTAGTTTTTCTCTTTCCTACCTTCTTCTTTGTCTCCTAGTCTAGGCCTTGAGAGGGTTTCTCCATAAACCTAGGATGATCCTTCTTAACAATCCTTTTCCTTTTGGGTGTACTCGCTTTATCAGACTAGGGTTGGTCACTCTGGGGTTAAATTTTTCTAACCCATTTCTAAGTGGGCTTCCTTTCAGTTTTAGCTCTAGACCCACTAGGTTCACTCATTATTATCCTATAGTAAAACCAGGGTTTTCAAGATTATGAAAAATTACACCCTAAGCTTCTTAAGATCATAGAGTTTGCAACAAAAGAAACAATTATATCCTCCTTACCTCAAACCCTATGAGTAATTACTTCAATTCCTTCTTAATAGATAGAATTAAAAACTGTAAACACACAACCTTAGCCATTGGTATCACTTCCCAAACTACCCGGTAAAAAAACTAATTTAGGGGGTGAAAAGGTTAACTTACCAGGAGAAAAATGGTTATCCTTCAAAATTCACTTTATCTGGTATCTTGATGTAGTCGCTTCTTCACTCAATGAGTCCTTATGCCCTTGTTGAATATAGTTGCAAAAGAAAATATTGTAGAATCTCCATAATACCTTAGCATTGAAATGAATTCACCATTAATGGTTGTTGGATTGTTCATGTGAGCGAACTGAAAAATAGCCATTCAGGTTTGAATCCCAATTGTTGATCTTCTAGATTTAAAACATAATCAATGATTATCCTTTTCCATCACCCATACTTTTACAATAATGCTTTGAATCAGTGAAGAAGTCCCAAGAGCTTGCCATGTAGCCACGCATTAGCCCATAACATATCACGGACCCCATCACTCCTCACCAAAAAGTGTTTGGAATGCTTGAAGATTTTGGTGAGGTAAACTTCCTGCTAATGCCTCCAAACCACTCGAAATATCACATATCACTGTAATGATCTAGGAATTGAAGGTGTCTTTGGCGATATGAAAATATAGTGATGGGATAAAATTTAAACACATTGCAATCATACTGCTCACCTTTCAATCCCTTCCATTGCTCATCACTAAAAGTATGAAAGATATTGAAACATTTCAATGATGGTGTGATACAACACAACACAACTTTCATTGGTTTTCACTCAAGTGAGACTAAAAGCTTGAATAACTTCAGCGATAAGTGATACCAAAGGAAATAAAATCTTGTCTCTCTTTGCTGAAATGAACTGCCATCAAAGATGACTTTAGCAATGAGAGATCACTTAGTTGAATAAGAATTTCCACATGCAAATAAGATGTTTAAAAATGGGGCCATACAAGGTTGATGAAACTCAGACCATTAGGAGTAAGAACTTTCAACTTAAGTTTTACCATAAAATATTTTCCACCCAACTACGGGAATATTAAAGTGATGGAGTGAACAAGGGGAACTCATGAACCATGACCAAGGGGCCGGTAAAAATCATGACTCATATGGCTCAAGTTGCAACTTAAGTAACCCACAACTGGGTGAAACAAGTGAACATGGAGTTAAAATGATGAAGCTTTAATACACCAGTGGCTTAAGCTCAGGGAAACATAACCTTGGTGGGTATAGAGATAATCCAAATCTCTTGCTAAAGCAAACCAACATAGAGAAAACTACAAAACCTAGGAGCGTGCCCATCTAAGGCAAGTAGATGTAAAATAAAGAAAACACACCAAACCTATATACACTAATTACAAAGATATACAATGTACATGGAAAATAACCTATTTCACGAGAAATAGGATTTCAAGAATTGTCCATGTATTGGCAGTTCCAAAACTTCACCTATCAAGGATTGCAAAGAGTATGAATCCTCCCCATGTGTATCTACAATCAAATATGGCCCAAGCCACAAAGGATTAAACTTCCCATGTTTTCCTTTGTCTTCCATCCTTGCATTCCAACTTAAAACCATGCACCCAAGTTTGAATTTCCTTTCGATGGCATTTTTATCATATAGGTGTTTGACTTGAAGTTTCCCTCTCAATTCTTGTATGATCGAGCTTCTCTTCTAGTTTTGTCAAGCTCAAATAGCTCTTCGATCCTATGTTGCATCTTATCATAGATGTCATCATCATATTCTTGAACAAATTTATACATCTTTATCAAGTTGTTATGAGGTATCTTTGCTTCCACCCCATATACCTAGCTAAATGGTGAGTTCCCAATGAATTTTATAACTATAGTCCTATCTACCCACAATGCAAGTTGTAGTTTTGAATCCCATGCCTTCTTGTTCTTTCTGAAACATCCATTTGATAATCTTCATCAAACTCTTGTTACTGGATTTTTCCTATCCATTCACTTGTGGGTGATAAGGAGATGAGAAAGAAATAAATATACCATGTTTATTGCAAAAGTTGGTAAACTCTTCAGATCTAAAGCACATGGCATTATCAAAAATATTTTTTTTCTAGGACTCTGAATCTAATTAATATATTATTCATTAAGAAATAAATTACCACTTTACTTGTTTCCTTTCTAGTAGGAATATCTTCTACCCACTTTCTAAAGTAATTTGTTGCAACAATGATCTAGGAGTGACCCCCACTTGAATTTTCTGACATCTCTCCAATAAAATCGATGCCTCATTGTTGAAAAGGGGCCTCGTTTGAAACTGGTCTAAGAGGAAAGTTACCAAATTTTTTTAACTTACTAGTGAATCTTTGGCAAGCATCACATTTTTTAACAAACCTGTGAGCATCTTTGAACATAGTTGTCCACCAGAAGCCTACACTCAGTATTTTGTAAGTAGTTTTTTTGGAAATGCAGTGACCTCCACATGCTCCCTTATGCATTTCAATCAAAAGGTCTTCTACCTGATATCCATCTACACATCTGAGTAACACACCCTTTGGGCTTCTCTACTAGAGTTCACCATCAATAATAATATATTTGATAGCCTACAACTTGAGAGTTCTCCTTTTATTGTTGGGAATGCCTTTAAGGCATTGGATAGTCTACAGATACTCTACAATTCTTTTGTACCATCCATAGGTTTGCATGTCACATATGGGTGCAACATTCTCATGTTCAACTTGATTAATTTGATTAGCTTCTAAATTGGTCTCAGCCATCAACTTAGCCAAACCTTGACATCTCACCAACTTTGTAATCTGGATGTCAATATTGAACTCTTGGATCCTATTGATTCACTTGCATCTCCAACCTATGGTCTCCTATTGAGTTAAAATATCCTTGATGGCTACACTTGGAACATATGCTAGAATAGTTGCTCCAGTCATATATGGTCTAAAATTATTAATAGCCTTTACTAGGGCATATGCTTACTTTTCTGTCACATCGTATTTGAGCTTGATAGCCTACAGAGACTTGCTAAATAATACAATAGGCTTCTCAAAACCTTCATCATTCTTCTCCAACAATACCCCTACCATTGTATGAAATGAAGAAAAGGTAAATAGCTGAAATAGATTCGAATAATCAAGGGATTTGAGGACAGGTGCTTCTTTGATGGCATCCTTTATGGCTTGAAAAGATTTGGTAGGGTCTTCTATCCATGCTACCTTTTCTCCTTTCTTTAGCATTTTAGAAATAGGCCTAACAATTTGAGAAAAATTATTCACAAATCTTCTCACAAAGTTAATTTTCCCAAAGGAAGATTGGATTCCCTTCACATTTCTAGGTAGTGTGATCTTTTCTATTGCTATCACACATTCAGGGTCAATCCTAACCCCATCCTTTGAGGCAATATTCCCTAATAACTTTCCTTCCTTAACCAAAAAATCACATTTCTTAGGGTTCAAAGAAGTTGTATACTCCAAGGACCTGACAAATATTTTTTCCAAGTGAGAACAAAGATCTTCCTTCTTTCTATGAGTAGTCAATTCATCCTGATATATAGCTAGGAAGAGATCAATAAAATCTGCAAAGGCCACATCCATGGCTCTTTGAAATGTTGCACTAGCATTGATCAAGACAAATGGCATTCTCATGCACACATAGGTTCCCCATGGTGTAGTGAATGCAGTCTTGTAGTACTCAGATTCTCTCACCATGACATGGTTATAGCCCAAGAACCCATCTATCATTGAGAGTAGTTGACACCCTTTCAACTTTTGCAACATAGCCTCCATGTTAGGCAAAGGGTAATTGTCTTTCAAGGATGCTACATTTAGATTCTTGAAATCTACACAAAGCCTCAGGTCCCCATTCTTTTTCCTAACTAGAACCAAATTTGAAACCCATGAAGAATGCCTTATAGGCTTAATAATCCCAACATCTCTTATATTTGTATGTTCTTCTTACATTTTTGGCTATAATGTGGGATTTATTGGCCTCTTCTTTTGCCTAAAATCATTTTGCATCAAGCTTCAAAGGTATCTCATGCTGAAATATATCCTCCCTATAGGCCTTTAGGTCATCATATGACCATGCAAACATATGTCTATGCTGCCTCGATAGGGAAATCAACATGGTTTTGACATGAGGTTTCATCTTCTTCCCTATGTACACCCTTTTGGGAGAATTCTCCATTCCAAGATTTATTTCTTCAAAATTTTCCCTATGGGAAGATGCTTGCTTAACATTTGATTTATTAGGGCTATGAAAGACCCTCTCTAATACAACCAGTCCTTTGGGAATCTTGTTAGTTTTCAATTGGATCACCTCATTCCCAAATAATGTTTCTTTTCCATGAACCTCTACCACTAATGAGAAACCAATTTCTTGGAATTCATATTGATCAATATAGTGCAAAAATTTCAAAATATCATTGTCATCATCAAATAGTTGCAAGTTGCAAATATTATTAGGCACTATTGGCCAAGTTTGTACTTCTATTTTTGAAATGTCATCAAAGGTGACATCATCTAATCTAATAGCAATATTAGCTAACAAATCTTCCCTAACATTCATTCCCCTTTCTATCTAGTATATGTTAAAAATGTCAAAGGCCTCAATAGTATCCCAAACTGCATTCCTATATTGCTTAAGCCTTTTATTTTTGGAAAAAAAATTGGATCTAACTTTGGAAACCACTAATTCAGAATCTCCCAGCACTTTTGACATCTTAATATCATGCTTTGAAGCTAAATTCAGACCAAGCAATAGAGCCTCATATTCGACCACATTATTTGTACAAGAAATTTTTAACAAGGAGCTTGAATGTCTTACCCTGTGGGGAAATGAGAATAACTCCTGCACCAAAGCCCTCCTTGGAACAAGCTCCATCAAAGTACATGGTCCAAAGAGCATCTTCTTGTGGTGCATCTAGGACCTCCCTATCAATCATTGTAGGTTGGACTTCTTTTTCTTGTTTCAATTCGTCAACACAAAAAAGTGTCTAAACCAATATCTACAAAATTGATTATTGTTGGTTCTTTTGGCTTATCTACATATTCAATCATGTGGTGAAATCTTGTTTCTCTAGCAATATTAACATCCTTTTGGTCAATTGAGAAAGTGGAAAATTACAAATCACACTGTATACTTCCACCCATGGATGCACTCCATTGTCTTGACAATAACATCCCATAAGTTGGTGGAATTTCCACCTCTGTGATATTCATAAACAACTCCTCAAGGAAGGCTTCCAATTTGTAAAGAAATTTATTAATTACTCCTATAACAGGCACCTCTCTCAATTCCATAGCATAACACTTTACATAAGTTCTATCAACCTTAAAACCCATTTCTTCCATGATTTTTATTGGCATCACATTGTTTGAGGCCCTTGAATCTATCATGTAATTACTAAGCAACTTCTCATAAATAATTAAGCTTAGAAAAAATGGATTGACTTGACTTGGGTTTGCAATAACTGTAGTTCCCAAATATATTTTAGGATTTTCACTAATCATTGCTTCCACCTCAACATTCTTCTCTTGAATTTTTCTTGATTTAGGTTGATCATTCACCACTTTATCCTTACCACCCATAGCAATAATGTTGATGAGCGTAACTATCTTATTCTTCTACTTATCAATTCTCATAATTTCTAATAGTGGGATTGTGACTTTAACCTAAGAAAATACTTGGAACATATCTATAGAAGAATAGTTTGGTAACTTAGGGAGTATTAATTCCTTAGAAGTTACCTTTTCATCTTGTCTTTCAACCTTTTTAGCACTTGGCTTCAGATCCTTGGCCTTCACAACCTAGGGAATAACTTCACTATGAATCTTAGCCTTATTTCCCTTCTTAGCCCAAATTCTCATCTCCTTACCTTCTTTAGATTTTTTCTCTTCTTTCTTATTTTCTGTCTTAGTCCCATTATTTTCTACATTGTTCTCCTTGATAAACATGCTACCAGGGTTACCTTGATTACCATTTACAATCCTATTTCTCAAATGAAAATTGCTTCTTGCTTGAGTATATAATGCAACTGTGAAAATTTTAATTTCTTTGTTTGAAGTTCTTCTCAAAGAAATATTTTTGGACTGAAGAGTGTAAACAGTGTAGTCATTCTCTCTTTTTTCATCCAAAAATACTTGATGGTAAGAACTCACCCCCTTCCTTTGAACATCCACATCACTTATATTAGGGGGCATGTGCAGGATCATGATGGGCCAAAAAGTGGCGATATGATGGGTATGTGGCTGATGACTTTTTTTAAACCCAAAATTGATGAAACAAAAAGGGTTTTAAAGGAGATTCTCACCTTTCCACCAATATAAATTATGCTTTAATTTGAATTTAATTAATAACTATTATTCATTTTTTATTTGAATTACGACTAAAGTCCTAATTGATAGGCTGATTGAAAAACATATATAGCTTTCAAACGGTATAACATTTTTTGAATTTGAAACATGTGTCACATTCTATGCTTCACATACTATAGGATTAAAAAAATAATTGAATTTCATGAAGTTTTGACCAAGTTAAGGTGGTTAGACATACAAGTTTTTATATTTTTAAAAAGTTGTAATAAAAAATTCATAATTAATTATTTACCTGGAAAAAAAATTACAAAAAAATATGCATCACATTTGGACATGAGTCCTCTACTTATATCTAAAATCTTATAAAAAAATATTATAATTTTAATGTGGTTAGGGTGGTCAGACAGACGCCTACTTCTTATTTTTCCTAAAATTTAAGTATCTGCATTGAAATTTCAAATTTTCACCAAATAGATTTAAAAAAAAACAAGCCTAGTAGTTTAGAAACTATATTCAATTTTCTACAGATTCTATTCTTACGTATTTTTGAAATAATATAGATAAATATTCAAATTTTTATGAGAAGTTGCCTAACTCTAATTTTTCTAAATTTTTTGCCATTTAAGAGCCTATTTTTTCCATGATGATCCTGCACATACCCTAGGCTCATCATCATAGGAGTATTCATCACAAGCAACATCTGATTTGGTCATAAGCACATTCACAATTTCACCATGATCATGAGGAGGATCATAACCTCCTTGATTATCTGTTGACTCTTCTATTGATCTTGCAACAACACACTTCTGTGAAGTGTGAGGCATTTGACATATTGCACACCATGGCAAGTCTTTAGTGACATTTTTGGAATGCTTTTACAAAGGATCAGGTGTGCTTTGAACATTTTTTTGATTATTGTTAACTGGCTTCCCATTGTGCTAGTTAGTATGGTAAGAGTAGTCATGCAATCTTGGTGGCCTTTCATTTCTTTAAAATTGTGGCTTATCATTATTGTTGCCTTCTGCAATAGACTAAGAACTTGATTCAACTTATCATTAGGGGCTACAACTTTACTAGCCTTCTCATTTTGAGCTCTTCAATTCTTCAAGGGTTTAGGATCATCTCTCCTTCCCACTTTACTTGATGCTCTTTGATCTTTTCCTATATAGACTTCCATTTTGCATGCTTCTCTCGGGTTCTATGGATTCTTATCTTTGAGCAAGTAACACATATTTGAATCATATGCATTGCAGTATACCACTATAAATGAATTTTTATTGGGCCTCAAATAACCAGGGAATTTATACATATAATTTTTGAACTTTGCATTGAATTCATTTTCCATTTCATTATGTCCCTTTGTGATATTGTTGAAATAATTTAACATAAACCTAGGATCATTTTTGTCTCCATATTGTTCTTTGAAAATTCTATAGAAAGAATCCTTGTAATCAATGCTTGCATCAAGAAAAATCTTGCACCAATCCCTAACATCTTTAGTTAAGGATTGCATAAAGTATTTCATAGTAATATCATCATCCCATGAGTCAAAATCTTCCACAAAACTTTAAAATGCTTTCAAATGATCTTCAACACTGAGAGCATTATTACCAATAAATTTGGGTACATTTTTTTTTGCATTGTCTAGGACAAGATTTCGATAGGTCCTGGGATGTTCTCAAAACATAGTTTCTTGTATCTATCAATATGCAATAATCTTCTTCCAAAGGCTCTGTCTTCCTCATTTTGATTGTCATGATTCCTTCTCCTTTCATAATTGTTTTCAGGCCTCCTTGGTTGGGAATTATATTGATCATGTTGTTGGGTTCTCCTAGCCTTATTCTCTGGATGTAAAGATGAATTAGAAGGATTAGAATTGGACGAATGATTTTCATTCTCATGGGAGCTTGAATATGGTGTCTGGGATTGAATAGTTTTATTTTTAGGAACAAAATCCTTTATAGTAGACTCTACGAAACCTAGTTTCTGCTTCATTTCAGTGTTCACAGCTAGCAGTTCCATCTCTTGAACTCTCTTCTATACCTCCTCATTTTCTCTTATTTGCTTATCATCTAATGAGATAGATTCACTCTATGATGATTCCTTTTTAAAATAACCTCCCTCATTTTTATTTACTCCCCCCATGGGCTTCTTTTCTTTATCAACATTCTGGGAAGCATGATTTGTATTACTAAGAGGAATGTTAATTGGGATGGAAGCCTTCACAACAGGGTTGGTCCATGAATTTACATAAGAATTATAAGAAAAGGGAACTACAAGATCCCTCGTTACAATCTCTTCAACAATAAGACTAGTTCTTTGGGAAAATTTAGTTGCTAACCTATCGAGTTCCTCCATTTGCTCAAATTTTCTTCATAACATATCTCTCTCAATCATGGATTCCCTTATCCTCTTTTCTTTCTCTTTGGGTATGTGTAGGATCATGATGGTCCAAAAGGTGGGGATGTGAAAAAAGTTATATTTTTCATTGACCAAAAAATGTGAAAATCTCTAGTTGACTTTTTTCTAGCTTAGGTGTTAGTACATTGCTCCAAAGCAATGCCCAAGGAGAGAATTACATATCAGATATCCAATCTAAATTGGATATTTGATTTGAATTAGATATCTGATCCAAATCGTATATCTAATTTGAATCAGGTATACATACATATCAGTCGCCTTTTAAAATCATTTGAAGCATTTTAAAGAGCTAAGAGTGCACAGTGAGAGTGACGTTTGGATATTAGATATCCGATTTGAGCATATATCTAATTTCTAGGGTAAGATTTTGGTTTTTTTTGTTTTAATCAATTTTTTCTATTAGTTTTGTATAATTTTAAGTAGTTCTTTATGAATTTTGATTAAAAATTAGGGTTTTTTAATTCATTTTTATTAAAAACTAGAGTTTACAATGGATTTTTATTAAAAACTATTTTTTTTGATGGATTTGTATTAAAAACTAGTGTTGTTTATCAATTTTTATTAAAGACTAGAGTTTGTTATGGATTTTTGTTAAAAAGTAGGGTTTTTATTGGATTTTTATTAAAAACTAGGGTTTTTTTACAATAATTTCATTTATATTGTGTAATTTCAATTAGATTAATTAGTTTTTAACTTTAATTGGGTATTATGGCTGAGAATGAAATGCACAAATTCCAAATGCTCTACCACCTCCACACCCATCGATAAAAGACTTAATTGGTGAAAAATTGGAGCAATTGAGGGGAATTTGTGATGTTTATAATAAAATCCCTCGATTATCCCAAATAACAAACACATTGAAGGAAATAATTAAAAGTAAAGAAACCCTCTCCACCCAACATAATTCCTTTCCTTCGTGGTGAGAAACCATGAGGGAATATTACTTCTGTGGATTGTTTTACGATGATGTGAATGATCTCCAAATAACAAAAGCCCAAATAGACTCCTTATTTGTTAACCCTTGCATCGGTTTGCTAGTTAATGTTCATAAACCAAAAATTTCTATAAAATGGTGCACAAATAAGGACATTTTAGATAACTTTTGTGATCGTTGGTGTATGGTTTTTGATAAACCACCCAACAACAATAGTGATATACCATTTTAATTTATTAAAAAATTATGCATTGAGTTTGTGTTAGGGCATCATGTTAATTACTTTGAAATTAAACCCTTCCAGGGCATCAATGGAGGTATGCCCCAAGATAGACTAGGGTTAGTTAGAGTAGTCGAGTGCCCATATGTTCCACCCTCCTCCCCTTCCTCCACCACCTCTAGTACATCATCGAGGTATTATCGAGGATGCAACCACACAAAATATTTAGGCTATTCACTCTTTGAGTGGTCTTTTGGCTTCCCATACTTTTGCAATAGCTCAACCACATTTTGGTGATGTTGGCAATGGATCGAGTGCTATTACATCATCCCCCTTAGGTCCACATATTTGTGTGCCACATACTTGCACTATGTGCCACCAGATATGCTTGGGCCCTCTTGCATAGCCTGTTGAACATCCCTTGGACAATTCTTATTATGGCATCCATGATGTGGACATTATAGGATATTAGATGTAGGGGAGTGGAGTGCACCCTATAAATTCCTCTCCTGCTAGAGAGGGAGACGTTGGAATAGTTACACAAGTAAGATTTAAGTTGTAAATTCATAACTTGCTTTTGTTTTTAAATGAATATTAATAAGAGATAGTATCAAGTACTAATATTTATTTACATGGTCTTTTTACAGTTGATGTCTGAGGAGTTCACACAAGTGACTGATAGCACCCTTAGGGCCATTTCATTTTCCCTTGACATGCACACAATATATATTTTTCCACTCACTCATTTACATTTTTTTATTATATACTTGTTTGTCATTTGAATTGTCATTATTGAAATTACATATTAACTTATATGTTTATCTTATTTTCCTCTTGTAGGAAACACCTAGTGCAAGCGAGGTGCAACACTGTCTAGACTATAGAGGCACAATTTTAGATACATGGGAAATGTAATTGAACTCAAATTCAATTGAATTAATATTTTTAAAATCTTATATTGATTATACATACATCGACATAGATTGGTAGTTTCATATGTACTTGTCATTTTTTATGTACAGGAAATTATCAACTATACATCATTGTTGACAAGTGTCACAATGCCTAAAGGATTAGGTATTGGAACACCTCAAGGAGTAGGTGTTGAAACACCTCAAGGAGGAGGTGTCAAAACACCTGAAGGAGATAAAGAAAAAGACTCAGCCTAAAGAGGTATGTGTTTATTTTATTTTGTGTTTGGTAAATATGTTCCTATTACCGAGAATTCTATGCTAACTTGGATCAATTTTATGTTTTTGTTCACATATATAGATTGTCATTTCAAAAGTTGGTTTGGTTGGTTCTCTGAGAGGGGAATATTGTATGACTCCTAGCCCTTTGAAGAGACGTATATTTTAGGTAATCAAGATTTCAATTTTAGAGTTCAATTATAATTCGATGTATATTGATTTTGATGTTAATTATTTGATTTTAAATTATATAGTATAACTAATCTCAATTGTGGTTTGAATTTTTCTTGTGTAGCTACCTTCAAAGCCAAAGAGTGCTTCAAAGAGGCTCCATTTTGATGATCCACCAGTAGTTTAGGATGAGATAGACATTTTGGCATGTAAATTTTGAATAGATATCGAGATGGCATATGCCATATTTTGTAAAAATTTGTTTGAGTTGGAATTGATGGCATTTTTGTATATGGACATAAACTTGATTATTGGATAATTTGATAAATAGAAGTTGACAATCAAAATTTAATTTGTTCCTCATTTGCATAATTAAACTTTGAAAATTTAATATTGAGAAATGGTTAAATATTAATGTACAATAGCATAAAAAAGAATGGTTATATTATTTAGTTTAAATATTCATATCACTATTTACATTGCATTGCACATCTTTCAAACTCAAAGCATTACTTCACATTGCATAAATAACAACTAGATGCTGATAGATTTAAAAATTTCAATTACAATATAGCTTTTACATAGTCCACCTAAGTTGTTATGCAATTACTTTATATTACATAACTAATAACTAGGAGTAGCTATCAATTGCATTTGCTTGTCATGAAATTCTATGAGACCACATTTCTTTGAGTCATTTTTTCAAACAATTCACTTCCTTGTCTATGCTACCACATTTTTCATACATGTCTACCAAAGCTTTTTATCAAAAAATTCACTGGCTTGTTGCTATGGCTAAAAGCTTAAAACAAGTGCTTTCAAGCAAGCTATGGATGCTTGGAAAAATTATATCAAAGCATAATAGTAAGAAATAGGATAGACAAGGCAATGAATTGTTTTAAAAAATGTCTCAAAGAAATGAGGTCTCATGGTAATGGAATGCCATGACAATCAAAAGAAATTTTTATTCTCATGGCATTCCATCACCATGAGACCTCATTTCTTGGAGGAATTTTTTCAAACAATTGACTTCCTTGTTGATTATCAT
Source organism: Sequoia sempervirens (assembly GCA_007258455.2). Classification (NCBI taxonomy): domain Eukaryota; kingdom Viridiplantae; phylum Streptophyta; class Pinopsida; order Cupressales; family Cupressaceae; genus Sequoia; species Sequoia sempervirens. Next base: position 732,384,980 of record VDFB02281492.1, on the reverse strand, counting down.
GGCATTCCATCACCATGAGACCTCATTTCATTGAGGAATTTTTTCAAATAGTTCACTTCCTTTTCTATGCTACCACATTTTTTATACATGTCTATAAAAAAATTCTATCAAACATCTAATTGCCTTGCTACTATGGCTAAAATTATAAAACAAGTGCATTTGAACAAGCTATGGATGCTTAGAAAGAATCTAACAAAGAATAATAGTAAGCAATAACATAGACAAGATAATGAACTGTTTAAAAAAAATGCCTCAAAGAAATGTGGTCTCAAGGTGATGGAATGCCATGACAAGAAAATTGGTATAGATTATCATGAAATTCCATCACCATGAGACCACATTATTTTGAGGCCTTTTTTCAAACAGTTCATTGCCTTGTATATGCTACCACATTTTTCATACGTCTACCAAAGCATTTTATCAAATAGTTCACTACCTTGCTACTATGGCTAAAAGCCTAAAATAGTTGCTTTCTAACAAGCTATATGGATGCTTGGAAAATTGTGTAGGAGCACCTTGGAAACAAATGAATAGTCAATGGTTAGTTGATGCAACCAAGGATGTCAAACCACTCACTTTCACAATACAAGGTATTCCTAAACACCTTTCTCAACTTAATTCTCAGATTTTTTTAACAACTCCCGCAACTAATCATTATTCTAGACACCCATTTTAGTCCCCTTCAACATACTTCTAACTCACATAGGACTCCTTTGGAAAAACTTTCACAAATCATTTAAACTACGCTACTCAACCTAGCTAAATAGGACAAATTTCTGAAGCAACCACCCTTGGAACACTTCATAGACCCTAAAAATTGTTTGGGAAACACTAAAAGGATGAAAAAACCTCAAATTTACCCATTTATCCTCTGAAACTCACCCTCTAAGATCATATTCCACAAAACCCTCAAATTGCTCAAATTTGGCAAGGGTTTATTGAAAAACCTACTTGCAGACTTCCCTAGAATTTACCACCAACTCCAACACCCTTGAATAACCATTCACAAGCTTAAAAGAACAAGAAAATAAACTACCCTCAAATAATTCCCACTTTTACCCTCTCTAACCTCACATTTTCATGCAAAAACACCCCAAATGCCATCTAGGGCATCACCAAAAATCATAATGTTGACCTCTCCTACACAAGAAATAATGGAAACATGTTTATCTATCCTAACTAATCCTATCCATTGAGTTACAAGATCATATAGTGGGTGGAAGGCTTAAAACTCCATTTTAAATGCACTCAAACCCTTGGAACAGGGCTCACAGACTGATATAATAGTGACAATCAGAAAAGAGTCCTTACACATCCTGAATTGTTGATCTAACCACTGAGACCTATGACTATGCCTTGCATACATGTAGAAAATGTTGTCCTTAAATTTTGAAATAAAATCAACAACACTGCATTCTTTTGTAACCAACTTGCATCTAGAACCTTCACCTCCACTCTGTAGATTATATTTGACTGTCTCATATCTCTTTTTCTCAACAAGATTCTTTCCAAATTCTTTTTTGAAACCCTCACGAAAACATTGAACAAACTTTGACAAGCCACCACATTGTCAACACTTCACATTTAAACAATTATTTCTATAGAAGAAACAACCATCAGTTAGCTTCTTATCAACACATGGAAGCCTCTCAGAAAAATCCCATGTATCATTTTGAAGAGGATCATCTACTCTTTCTCTTCTTGCAAGTGCTCTATCCAAAGTTTTATGATTTATGTCAAAATAATTACAAGTTTGTCTCATAAAGCAAGCCTTTTTCAATTGATGGCTTTCTAGGGTGGTTGTAATGACTCTTTGAGTAGCTCTCTTATCTTTTTCCTTGTTATTTTTTCCAATAGACTTTAGAGCATTAAAATAATTTTTGACAATAATAGAATTTTTTCGGTCTTCTTGTTCACACAAATCTTCAATTTGGCTAGAAAAGGTCTCATCTTTTGCATCTTTAGCAATTTTACAAAAAATTGGCATTGCTCGGTCAATGTCTTATAGCTAAAATATTGGTTGAAAAGTCTTGTAGCCCACAACCAAATGGTTCATGTTGACCTCTTTCCTTCAAAATTGTTTATAATTCTCTCATCAATTTCAAGTTACCATTTAGTGGTTCTTAAAGCTCTTGAATTTGGAATATGTCTTTCTTCCACACAAGGTTCTTCATTTCTCATGTAATCTGGTGAAACATAATTTGCACTTGGTTCAATATTATGTTCAACATCTTCAATTCCAACATTTTCACCTTGAAAATTTTTAATGTCAATTTAAATAATTTCATTCCCAGTTTCAATATCATGTTCAACATCTTCGATTCCAACATTTTCACCTTGAATATTTTCATTATCAATTTCAATAATTTCATTCCCAATTTCAATATCATGTTCAACATCTTCAATTCCAACATTTTCACCTTGAACATTTTTAATATCAATTTGAACATTTTCATTCCCAATTTCAACATCATGTTCAACATTTTCACCTTGAACATATTCAATTTCCTCTTCACTTGAAAGACCATATAGGGTTCAGGTTCACCAATATTTAACATACCTTGTCTTCTCTTCCTATGATCTTCTTTATCTCTTTGTCTATATGCTTCAATTTTTTCTTTTGTAAGATTTCTCTTACATTTTTGCTTCCAACAACTGTTGCTCCCAATTATACCTCATAAAAGATGCTAAAAAATCATTACTTATGACAAATTTGAGTAGAAGATGCTCTAAAAAGTTGATCTTTGTCTCTTCCTGTTTGAGACTGTGTGTTTATCACCTAAAAATCCTGTAAACAAAATGTAGGGTCTATTGGGATGCACAAAATGAGACACATGGGGTTTTTCTATGGCCCACAAATACGATAATAGATAAAATATGATAACTAATTTGAAAAACATTTTAAATATTGATGTAATGGTAGGATTTTAGTGCTACAAATCAGATATCCAATTTGTACACACATAGACCTAAGAGTAATTAGGAGGAGGGTGGGAAAGAGAGAGAGAGAGAGAGAGAGAGAGAGAGAGAGAGAGAGAGAGAGAGAGAGAGAGAGAGGGAAA
>VDFB02281492.1:732061048-732377893 GCA_007258455.2 Sequoia sempervirens | reverse complement strand
ACCTTCATAGCCAATTCTTACAATCAGAAATTGTATATTATATATTATATTATAAACTATATTATGTTATATGTTAAATTATAAACTTTATTGCATTTTTTAAATGATACATTATAAATTGTATAATATTTTTTAAACTCATATCTAAAACATATCGGATATCTCATATGTCTGACACAAAATTTAATGCCTAGGGATTAGCCTCAGGCTTGCTTTGAAATTTGGTTTGGACCTGCCAATCCTAAGAAGTCAACACAAAACACATGTTTAACAACTTACCTTGCTTTTCTAGAGTTCACCCATGTGGCTGACAACTTGTTTTTTGTTCCCAAAATTGATGAAACGAAAAGGATTTGTAAAGGAGCTTCTCAAATTTCCACCAATATAAATTATACTTTACTTTGAATCTAATAAATAATTATTATTCATTTTCTATTAGAATTACGACTAAAGTCCTGATTGATAGGTTGATTGGAAAAAATCTATAGCTTTCAAATGGTATAACATTTTTTGAATCCAAAACATGTGTCACATTCTATGCTTCACATACTATAGGATTGAAAAAACTAATATGAATTTCATGAAGTTTTGACCAAGTTAAGGTGGTCATACATACAAGTTTTTATATTTTTAAAATTTGCAATAAAAAATTCATAATTAATTATTTACTTGGAAAAAAATTAAAAAAAGAATATGCATCACATCCAGAAATAAGTCCTCTACTTATATCTAAAATCTTATAAAAAAATATTATCATTTTGTTATGGTTAGGGTGATTAGACAAACACTTACTTTTTATTTTTTCCTTGAAATTTAAGTACTACTGCATTGAAATTTCGAAATTTCAACAAATAGATTTAAAAATAAATAAAAAATAGTAGTTTAGAAACTACATTCAATTTTCCATAGATTCTATTCTTACATATTTTGAAATAATATAGATAACTTATTCAAATTTTTACGTCAAGTTGCCTAACTCTTTTTTTTTTGAATTTTCATTGTCACTTAAGGGTCTGCTTTTTCCATGATGATCTTGCACATACCCCTTCATCTTTTTTCTTTCTATTTTCATCACATCTTAAGGCTCTTTCTCTAAGTAGTTTCATATCATTACAAACCTCTTCCTCCTCTGGTAAAGTGGTATCAACAGCAGATGCTACTAAAACTTCAACATGGCCAGGAACATTGTTAGAGGCATATTCATCAAACCTAGTTAACAGATCTAGAGGAAGGGGAGTATTTGTGTTAGAGGCTAGGGTCTGATATCCTTAAGCTCTAGCATGTCTAGAATTCACATTATCCCATTGTATTCTATCTCTCTCCCTCCTCTCCATTTCTCTTAAACTTGATCTGAGTGTTGCTCATTTACAACATACTTCATTGTAACTTCTCTTCTCTCAAGAGAAGTGCTATCACTAGAATCTAACAAGTTTCTTTCACATTAAAACCAAAACTAGAATGAATTTCATATTCATGGTTTGGATGGGGAGTATACTTACTTGTTTCTATGTGCTTTTCTTTTACCCATTTTCCATGAGTGTTATAGGGAATTTCTCCTTCTAGTTTCTCCTCTCGATGCTTCTTCATGTGGCCACGAGTTCCTCACATTTGTGCTTGACTCTTCTTTTCCTTTTTCAACCTTTTCAATTTTTTTATATTCTTCTTCTTTACTTATTTGATATCTTCAAATACTGATACGCATTGGTGTAAAGATTCTAGAGTCACCACTCAAATTACTTGGGACAAATTTGTAAAAATTGTGTTACAATTTTTGTAAATTTCACAAGATCCTTAGAAACTCAAACAAACTTTGACAAATGAAAAATGATTTTAAATGAAATTTGAGTACAATCCTTTAAATACACAAAACAACATGAAACTTAACATAAACTTTGGTGGGACATTTGGGAAAGACTTAATCAATGCTTAGTAGAAACTTCAAATAGAATGACTCTATAGATAAATATCACCATATATTATAGTGATCTTTGATAAGGCACTCTGGTGAACAAATATTTACCAAACTTACGCTCCTCAATAGATTCAACAATCTATTGGTTGTTTTTAAATAATGAAAAAGATCTCAACAAGTACCTATGAGCTTGCTAAACTCAATTCTCAAATACTTGAGAGAAAATTGGACAACGAACAAGTAGAAGCCAAAATGATTCTTCTCCTGCACATTGGGCTTTGTAAGACCTGGGAGGGTGTTTCCATAATCTGTCTCTTACAAACTTGCTACATGATTACATTACACATTGTACAATTAACAAATACATTCTCATTCCAATAATAAATAATTGAAATCTTTATTATTTAAAGATCACACTTCTAAAGTTGAGAATTCATATAACACCACCCACAACAAAAGGTCGATTGATTAAAAGATTATTTATGAAAGTTGTTCTCAAATTGGATGACTGAAACCATGGGAAATGCATACAATACTTAAGATCAATTCCATATCTCTGGGCCAGGAGTCAAGAACACAAAACATTGAACTTTAAGGGAAATTTAATCCTAAAAATCCATGATCTACATGAGATTGTCTTGAAATTCACAAATTAATACTTAGACTTTACCACTACTTATCAAATCCACTACACAAGTATACAAATTCATGATTTAACCAAAGCATTTCAATTGATCCATTAAGTCAGACCCTAAATTAAAACATACATCAAAGCACAGTGACAATGAAGATTAATGAAATGATCCTTGATCGTATTTTCATTAATAATTCAGATAAAATGTATAGCCAAAGAGATGATAAACTCAAGGGATTTGCATTATTGTTTAGATATGTTCAAAAACCATACAATTGAAAAAATTCACTTGCTAGACTCAAAACTTTTGATATAGACTTCAAATACGTCCTCTCTATGTTCACAATTTGCATCATTTTCATCTAGAATTCAACAAGAGACCTATACTAATGGCCCTAAATTATGTTTGATAAGAACAAGGGAGAAAAAAAGGCTTTAGGTCAACAACTACACATGCCACATTTTCATTTGAACTTTATAATACATATTATATTTGTGTTTTTAGATGGAGGGAAACCCATACGATACAAAAGTGGTTCCCATTTGATGAAGATACACCTTCCTTCCAAAGGCATCTTCATGCGCTATAACAAATCCACAAGTTCTTCTTCATAAGCCAAAACTAACCACATCCATGCATAGTTAGCAAAAATTCAAAAAACACCAAAAGAAATAGAAATAAAGTGGCTAATTCATCCACACAATCACTCGTGTCATCAACCTTTTTGATAAAAAGAAAATAATATTTTGCAATACCTCAACCAAAGGATAATCCACACTAGTTATAGGTTATGTATTTTTCTTCTTCTATCCATTACTCACCACATTCACTATCATTAATTCACAAAGACCTATTTAATAAAATTTTCCAACCATGAATTATATTCATCATTAGTGTGCTACTCTATACTTAATAAAATCTACACCTTCACATTATGTTGTGTGTACTTGGCATCAATTAGTGCTCTATCCTCCCTAACAAGTACATCCATCATCATTTCAAATCCGACCATATTATCAATATGGGAATTCAACATGGAGTAATCAAATTTAGTCAACATATCTTTAGCCCGAGGCAACCATCCTTCCAATTCATGCTTCCACTTGGAAAATTCCATCAACTCACCCTTATCATCAAATATTGTTTCCATACCATGCGCTTCCATGTCCCTAAACATTTTCAATTTGTTTCCAAGTTGCATTCTTGAATTCCCATGGAAGTTTGTTATCTCATTGATCAGGTCAATGGTCTGTAGTATCTTAGGAATATGAGTAGGGACCTCATGGTACTCATTATCCTTAGACATTATTTCCTTCAAGGTTCCCAATCTAGTGCTCCATTGACTCCATTCATCTTGGAAAGCCTTCTGAACCTACAAATATCTAATGATGGCATCATGAATACTCTTATAAGCTTTCCATAAATCATCAACTTTGTTGACCAATTTCACTCTATGTTTCAACACATCTTCAAAAATATCACTGGCTATTTTGATGGTTTCCAATTTGGCCTTCTTTTTGTGTTCTTTTTGTGATTTCAAGGCTTGATTCAAATCTTGAATCCTAAGGGATAAGGTTTATTTTTCTTGAGTAGACAAATCTGAAGTAGAACTAGTTAGGGATGGAAAACCTCTTTCTACAGTAGCTAGTACCTTATTATGTTCATCCATCAATTTATTATATATGTGTCAAGAAACTTCCTAGAGTTAGCTTCTATACTTTGAGAAGTATCTTTAGTCAACATTGCAACATGCATTGTTAATTGTGCAGATGTAGTAGTTGTCATCTATGTTGCTCGCTTGACAATTACTACTCCAATATCCTTCTCTATAGATTGTATGGCATTAGGCTTCCTTGTGTTGGGAGCCATAGACTAGACAACTAGTCTATACAATTTGGGATTGAAACCAGAACCAAATATTTTATTGTGAAAATCCTGCTCAGAAACGAAAGCATCAAGGTCCTTTATAACTACATCTAATGCAATGGTAGATGATATGCCACATCTAGGAAATAAAAGTGCACCACTTCCTTTTACTAGTTCCCTCACCTCTTCTAATGACATGTTGGATATTTCCTATCTTATTTTATTCTCCTCTTCTTTCTCAACTTCTTCTTGCAAGGAAGGAATAGCTTTCCCCCTCACTTCTTCAATCCTTCTTTTAATATCAACACTTCTAACATGGATTAAAAACTATGTAAAATATTTGGACTTAATGAAAGCATCATCACACATAAAATCGGCATAAGCCCTTAGTATGACATTGTCATCCTCGACCTCATTATAAACCCATTTTACAATTTTACTAGGGGGAACCACAATATTCAATGCATCATCTCCTTCCTTAGGGAAATCTTGATCTACTTCATAATGCATTGGTACATTCTCACTAGATTCATCTAGGACTTGAGCCTCACCAATTTTCTCACTTTTTGAGTAAGCCACTAATGGGACTATAGCAGGTTGTCTACTAGTCTTACTTGGTCATACATGCATGCCTAGAGTAGAAGATTGATATAGATGGCTCTTTTTCTGGGAGTCATGGTTTTCCTTTGCAACTTTAGTATCAATCTTAGCTTGCTTTACCTTCTCAAAGAAACTTCTATCACTAAAATCACCCAACATTAATTTTTCTTTTACAAACTTATCTTCTATCCCTGAGTAAGGGCTGACATAAAAATGGTTATCCCTTATCATCCTTTCCTCTATTGCATATATATTTATCCATGCATCCTTTCTAGAATTGAATTCCTCATTAGTGGACATATTCCTGATTACATCCTCCTAGAAATAGAAATAATGGGTTTTTGCTCCCAATCCCCTAGCATTTCTTTGAGCCAAGATCACTCTGTCAGGATCACTAAACCTACTAGTATCTTTCTTTAGCCCATAGTTATTTAGAAGAGAGCCAAACCTATGAATACCCTCCTTTGAGGTTCAACTGAAGTACACAAAATGTACTTCAGGTTTCACAAGAGAAGATTTTATTTGATCGTAAAATACTCTCTATCCATGGTGTTCATCTGCCACATTATTTCCATAAATGCTTGTATGTGTGATACATAAATAGGAAACTTTTGTGGTTGCGCTGGGGTTCCATAAACCCTAATAATAGTATAATTTGTATGAAGATACCAATCTCCCCAATTGAATTTTTGTTTTGTGGCTTGTTCATATTCCAGTTCCCATAGTATCTCCTTGACACCTTGTGAAATTCTCTAAACAAGTTTCAAACCAAGTTGTTCTAGTACCAAGAATTTGAAAATATTATAGAACATGTGGTAGTCAAAGTGTGGATAGTGCACATCCCAAATATGTGTCCACATCTGTACTAACAATTCATTATCCATGTCATCAAATTCTCCCAATCTTATATGATTTATCATCACTTTCCTACACTTCCACATTAGTGCATGCATCAATAAAGAATAATGCCTATAGGACATTGTGCGAGTGGCATCCTTCTACTTCACTAGGTCCTCATGCAAGTTCTCAACAATGTAAGTAGCATAATTCTGAACCATGTTCTGATCCTTGTGTCGAATGTCCATTGAAAAATTCATCAAAGCAATATCCATCTTAATATCATACTCTTTATGCAAAACTTGACATTCAACATAATAGGTATTCATGAAGTAGTCTTCAAAGTCAACACAATCAAATGGTTTCACCTTAGAATCAATAAAAGGCACACCATTTTTCATCATATTATGCCTCCTATGAATAGGGAACACACCCTTTTTGTACCAAATTTTGTTCTCATACTCATCTTACAATTTGCAAAAGTTAATGGGTTCAAAGGCAGATGGGTTCAACTAAAAATCCTCCATTATTTAGCTCGTAAAAATCTTCAGCATGGGAAAGAAGTCGGGGAACCTTTTGATTATTCTATCATCTAGATCATAACACCTAACCAATTCCAAGATTAATTCTACCTCCACAAACACATTTGGGCACACCAATTTTCCTATGTCACATGCACATATATTGCAAACAGGATGATTGGAATCTCTTCATTTGAATGCATAGTAGAACAAATCCCGACCACTTTGTGGCTTTGTAACGTCACAAATCCTAGAAGCAACATCTTCAAAATGAGAAGTTAGGATTCCCTCGCCAATTTCTCTTTCCTACCTTGTTCTTTATTTCCTAGTTTGGGTCTTAAGGGGGTTCCTCCATAAACCTAAGATGATCCTTCTTAATAGTCCTTTGTCTCTTGGGTGTACTCACTTAATTAGATTGGGGTTGGTCACTCTAGGGTTTAGGTTTGTTAACCCATTTTTGACCAGGTTTTCTTTCAGTTTTAGCTCTAGAACCACTAGGTTCACTCATTATTACTTTGCAATAAAACCAAAGTTTTCAAGATTATGAAAAATTACACCCTAATCTTCTTAAGATCACAAATTTTGTGACAAAAGCAACAATTTTATCCTCCTTACCTCAAACCTTATGAGTAACTACTTCAATTCCCTCTTAGTAGATGAAATTAAAAACTTTAAACACACAACCCTAGCCACTAGTATCACTTCTAAAACTACCTAGTAAACAAACTAATTCAAGGGGTGAAGAGGTTAACTTACCCAGGAGAAAACTAGTTATCCTTTAGAATTCACTTTATCTAGAGCCTTGTTGTAGTCACTTCTTCACTCAATGAGTCCTTATTCCCTTGTCGAATGCAATTGAAAAATAAAATACCAGACAATCTCCTAAATACCTTAGCATTAAAATGAATTCACCATTAATGGTTGATGGATTGTTCACATGAGTGAACTAAGAAATAGCCATTAGGTTTGAATCCCAACCATTGATTTTCTAGATTTTAAAAATAATCAAGGATTGTCCTTTTCCATTGCCCATACTTTTACAATAATTATTTAAAGTAGTGAAGAAGTCTCGAGAGCTTTCCACGTAGCCACCCATTAGCCCATAACACATGATGAACCCCATCACTCCTCGCCAAAAAGTGTTTGGAATGCTTGAAGATTTTAGTGAGGGGAACTTCCTAGCGATGCCTCCAAACCACCTGAAATGTTGCATATCAACATAATGATCAAGGAATTGAAGGTGTCTTCAACGATAGGAAAATATAGCAATGGGATCGAATTTAGACACATTGCAATCGTACTACTCACTTGTCAATCCCTTCCATCACTCATCGCTGAAAGTATGAAAGATCTTGAAACATTTTAGTGATGGTGTGATACAACACATGACAAATTTCATTGTCACTGAAGTGAGATTGAAAGCTTGAATAACTTTAGAAATAGCCAATAACAAAGGAAACCAAATCCCATCACTTGTCACTAAAATGAACCCACCATCAAAGATGAATTGAAAAATGATCAATCACTTAGGTTAATAAGAACTTTTGTGTGCAAATAATATGTTTTAAAAAGGGGGGCATACAAGGTTGATGAAACTTAGACCTTTATGAGTAAGAACTTGCAACTTAATTTTTACCATAAAATAATTTCCACACAACTATGGGAATATTAAAGCGATGGAGTGAACAAGTGGAACTCACGAACCAAGACCAAGGGGTTGGTAAAAACCATGACTCAAATGGCTCAAGTTGCAACTTAAGTAACCAATGACCAGGTGAAATAGGTCAATAGGGGGTTAAAATTCCCAAGCTTTAAGACTTAAATATTTTGAGAGAAAGGTTATAGAGCTAAAACCCTAAACCCTACCCTTGGGCACAGATGCAACAAACCATTATAGGACATAGAAAAATCTCAAAATATCTCAAAATTTTAGGAGCTCTACTAGGCTATGCACAAGTTCAATTCCTTCTCCAGTTTCAATCATATGGTGTATGTTATCTATGATAGGGATAACATTGGTTGAAATGTTTTTATTACTTGATTTTGTAGATTTTCTAAATCTTCATTGATTTGAATTATTTTTTCTTGCAGAATACTAGAAACCATTGTATCAACACTTGTCACACTACTTGAAGGAAAATACTTGGGAGGGGTATGGTCCATACCTAGTGAACTAGTGTCAACACTAGGTGTGAAAGAGCTAGATAACCAAAGATCCACAAGGATTGTGCTATCTCGGGATGACATGAGTCTCGAACTTTGTCTCACTATAGAATTAGGAATATGAAACCAAGTTGTAAAGCTCATGCAAGGGGTAATCGGTGAAATGCAAGATGCAATGAACACAAGATAAATGCTATTTTCTAATTCTGATTCAAATAAAATTAAGCGAGCTGCAATGAAATGTATGTAATAGAAACTCTATAAACTAAAATAGATAACTAACAACAACAAACATAAACATAGAAATATAGTTTTTAATGTTGGAAAATGTAGTTTAAAATCTGAAATGAGACTAAATCCTTCAAAGGGGCATATGAGTCCCAATCAATATTTTTTAATGATTTGAATGTTGAATAATAGTCACCACATAATACCCATAAATCATGCAAAACCACTTGTACAGGGACTAAATCACCCTGAGGGGTGAATGAGTCCTAGATTAGGGTTTTTGCACAATTTTTAGAAAATTCTATGTGAATATGTTTCCTATTTTGGATGATCTCTAGCCTAAGTGCAAATGTAGATTTTAGACAAAATTGAATGATGCAAGAGGAAAAATTGTAACCTATATTCACTTACACTAATGCAATATTTAGAAACCCTAAATGAAAATATACATAATGTAATACCTAATGCAAAGTTAATGCAAACTAGACCTAGGATTATGATGCAGTCCAAATTAGAAATAAGGTATTCTAAATGAAGGTTCGCCAAAATGAAATGAAAAAAATAGGGTGCTCCACCTTTTAGGAGAAGGAACATACAAGGGTTAGGAACTTATTTCACTCAAGTTTCACTCAAACAAACTCTAGAGATCTTAATCCAAGGGTGGAATGAAGGAAAGAGATCTACAAAAGGTTGTCCTAGGGTATGTTTAGAAGTTAAAAAGGGGTTCACCACCAAGAAAGGTCTTGGAATGACTAGTAACATGTAAAATCTAATGACAAAACCTAATGCTTTGTAAAGCTCAAATGAATGACCTGGAAATGAATGTAAATTACACCAGTAAACTAAGAAATCAAAGAGGTGCACTGGAAACCTGGAGCAACTCAAAACAAAGTATGAAATGCTAAAAATATCAAATTTAATGTACACTTGGACTCATATGCCAGGTTGGGTGATTTATTCCTAGATTAGGGTTTTTGGGCAAGAACAAAAATTTGGTAGTGTTTAGTATGCAACTCCTAAAATATAGAAAAAATCATTATATTGGGACTCGTATGATAGATGGGGGATATCAATCCTACTCATCTTTTTTGGAGGGTCAAGGTCTGGATTTGCACTCCTATATACTGCTATTCCTTCTCAGACTAATTTCTAGATCTAAACTGCTAAATTTTGCTCTGTAGGTGTCTTTTAGTGATCTTGTAAATGTGTCACCAAAAAGTGTATATCTTGCTTGATATGGGAATAATTAATGATAAATTGGACTTAATGAGGCCTTGGTTTAGTGTAGTGAGGTGTTTTACACATCCACATTAGGTCTTGGACCCTTTGAAATAGAATAAAATGCATTTAACGGTCATGTAAAGGTGTTGTAAAGTGTTGTAAAAGACTTTCACACTTTTATAGACTAATGGACCTATCTTTCCCCTAATTCAATGATATAAAATATATTTAATGGAAATTTCACATTAATATAGAAGGTTTTCAAATTAAATCTAATCTTAATCTAGTGTTGTAATGTGTCTTACACATTCACATTGGATGTTGTGCCCTTTTAGGCTATGTGGACCTCATTTTAATGATGTAAAGTGAATTTAATCACTTTCACATTGAACTTTGTGTCCCAATCCATAATTACCCTTTACATAATCATTAATATGACCCTATGGACCAATATTGTGTGTCCCAAGGCTTCATTTGATCAAAGAATTGAATAGAACAATCTAGAAGCCTAATTTCATCATTCTCAAACAATCCAGTTGGCAAGAAAGCCCCTACGAAACCAAGTTGCCCATTTGGGTGACTTAGTCCCATCTAGTTAGGACTAAGTCACCCAACTTGGTGACTTAGTCCCATTTGGGCTATTTTTGAGGTTCAGGTGGGAAAATTTGGAATTTAAGTTTATTTTTCCTTCATATTCGCCTTGGGGATGAAATTACTAGGACAATTAGCTAGATTTCATATAAATACAAGTCTCTAAACCCTAATTCATAACTCATCATCATTCATTCATCTTATTCATCATTTATCTTCTACTTCAAGTCAAGCAAGCTAGGGTTTTTAACATTCTAAGTCATCAAGATAAATTTTTTCAAAAATTCAAGGGAAAATTCTTCATCTATTGTTGCAAAAAATCAAGATCTATGGTCATGGAAAGTCTCTAACTCTATTATTTCATGCTTCATTAAATTGTTTCTTCATTTTTGTTTAATTATCTAGAAAGGGGTTTGACCAAGGAAAAACCCCATGCCCTAACATCGAACATTTCTTTTTCTTTCATTGTGTGCTCACAAATTTAGGTACTTTGAAGGTTTGAAGATCATTGAAGAATATTTTGCAAATTTTTTGAAGAATTCTCCTTGTTTTCAAAGCCAAAATATCCACTAAAAGTCACTTTCAGACTCAAAAATTGAAGTTTCAAGACTAGATACTAGTTAGGAACTTAGGTGCTAACCGAGGGCTTCTATTTCCACTTTTGGATTTTTCAAAAATTTAGAAGTGGACTAAGTCACCAACAGTGGTGACTTGGTCCCACTGCACATGTTTTTCAGAAGTGTCTGTAGTTCTGGATACCCATTTTTTTTGAAACGGGCTTTGGTGTAGTTTTCTAGAACTAAGACTAGGTGCCCAGAATGGAAAAAGTGTCCCAGTAGGCCAAAATTTTAGGATCAGTAGTATTTCTAGTCTCCATTCTAGTCTTCAACACATTTTCAAGTGCATGCTTTCTATTTGTTTCCCTCTTCTATTATATTTTCTTTTTTATTTATCTTTCTAGGTGTTTTTGCATACAACACTATATTTTCAAAGAACTTGTATTTATTAGGTTTTACATTAATAAATCATCTCCTTTATCAGTTCATTACATTTAGTACATTGCATTTATACATATTTCAATCATATTAGCATTAGTCTTTAGTGAACCTTCATGTTTTTGTGGGATACCTTTCTCCTTTTAGGTGGAAAACCCTAGAAGTGTAAGAGAGAAGCTCGTACAAAAATTTGTGGTTCATTTTGGTGAGCCCGCCTTTAGAATACTTTCTTTTCTAATTTTGGAGTCCATCATCATCCTAGAATTATCTTGCACTAACATTTCATTGCATTTTTCATTAGTTAATTTGCATTCTAGGGTTTTTTAATTTTGCATTAGGGAAAGAGCATATATTTTTTATTTTTGAATTTTAATTCATTGAAAAACATCTAAAAACTACATTTTCATTTAGTATTTAGGTCATACAAACTAAAAGCATAAAAAATAATTGAAAATTTCTAGAAATTTTGAAAAAACACCTAACTAGGACTAATTCACCATTCTGGGCAACTTAGTCCCTATCCAAATTTTTCATTGTCTATTACAGTGTTAGAAACCTCATTTCTATGCTTCCTAAGCCTCCTAGTACCATATACTATAAGTTTGGAAAGTTTCAAGATTTTATTTTTTATGCATCTAGGTCAAAAACATCAATTTAGGATAGTCTTTTTTCAAAATCATTTCAATTGCAAGCATCATTAGATCTGAAAATGCTCACAATTCTAAAGTTTTGCATAACATGATAAAAGTACTTTTCTCTTTTGCATATACAATGTTTACATTCATAAAAATTTGCATAAGTTTGATAAAAGTGCTTTTCATTTTTGGATACACATTTTTTGCATTCTTAAAGTTTTGCATACATTGGATAAAAGTGTTTTGCATCTTTGGCTATACATTGTTTACATTGCATGAAATGGTTACATGTGCTTTTCATTTTTGTTCAAACAATGTTAGTGTCTCCTAGATTTATACATGCTAAGAAATATTTCCTATCCCCTCCCTATGAGAGTGTTTTGGTGAAAGATAATACAACCTTGGACAATCCTAACAATCATATTTTTTCTTCTCCCAATATCTCTCCTATTGGTGGTGAAGATATTTTGGTAGAAGCATCAATTAATGAGAGTTTTGAGAATCCTAGTTGTTTCTCTCATTTTACCTCTCCTTGTGCACAATACATTGATGAATAAGAAAACACAACCATAGGTAATCATGAAAATAACATTTGTTCTTCTCCTTGTTGTGAAATAGATATTTTAATGTTAGAAAACACCATTGATGAAGATCATGAGTATCTTAGTTGTCCCCCTTCTCCTAGTGAAACCATTATTGAACAAGAAAATTCAACCATTGATCATTCCCCTACTTGCGATGAAGTCCTTTTAGGAGAACCAACCCTCAAATGTCAAGAACATGTGGTTTGTAGTCCTCCTACAAACTCCTCATAGGGAGGATATCATGTTGTAAGACAAGGATAACTTTGACAATAATAATATTACGCCCTTAGAAGAAGATGGAGAGCCCATGTTAGACTCTCATTCACCAGGGGATGTTAATATTATTCAACCTCAACTCATCCTTTACCCCCCTTCACACAAGCAACAAACTCAAAACAAACATGAACTTGTCCTTTACCCACCTACAAATAATGTTTCACAACAACTGGTCATAATACAGTTCCTCATACATATCCCACTAGAAACAATCCACAATAACCACAACCCACCCCAACACCCTTACCTTCACCCAATCCCATATTGCCTCGAGATCCTCGATTAAATTCACACATTTGGGAGTATGATCTTGTTGAAAAATTTAAGAATACTCCTACTAAGATTTCATTATGGGACCTTATTCAAGCCTCCCCTCACTATCACAACATGATTCAAGTAGCCTTGCAACAAGATTGTGTCCTTTCTAATGTTCAACCAAATGACATAGCAACCATGATTCAAGAAATAAATGTTGATATTGTTTTCCACCATATTGAACTCCCCTCTTTGGAAGTGCCAAAAAAATTTGAAGTGTTCATGATCATAGCTCAATACAAACAAAAAGGGATAAAGAGAACTCTTGTAGATACCATCTCTTCCCTTAACGTGTGTAGTGTGAGCCTTCTTGATAGGATTGGCATTGATAAATCAAACATTCAACCTGATTCTTTATATCTTAAGGGATTTGAAAATGTCAAAAATAAATTGCTTGGGGTGATCACTTTACTCTTACAGTTGGAATTACCACATTGGATACACCAATCCATGTTATGCCTCATGAAATTTCTTGTAATCTTCTTTTAGGTTGACTGTGGATTCATGCAATGAATGGGGTGCCTTCTATTCTTCATCGTAAAATGAAATACATTTACAACAACAAAGTATACACACTTGACACTGATCCCAAGCCTTATAGTTTCTTAAAACTTGAGAAAAGCAAAGAAAATACCTTGAACACATCAACATCCACTACACAAGTGGAGCCCATACAATAGAACAACAAATTAGACAATGATTGGGGATCCTTAGACTTCACACCAACATTCATGGAAGAATACAAGATCATACAGAAAGAATCTGCCAAGGGACATGGAAAACCGGTAATGTCAACAAAAAACATAGATAACCCTTCCAAAGCATCCTACTCAACCACTTTAGACAAAGAAGAAAATTACACAAAAACCTTTGATGACATTAATCATGAAAACCTGCCTGATTCAAAAGAAATGAAAAAAAATTATGGAAAAGGTCATGAGCTTATGAAACAACTTGGATATAGTGGAAATAGATGTGGTGCTAATGAACAAGGTATCTGTGTTCATTTCCTCTTTTGGCTAGTCATTAACCTTTCATGAACATATAAGAGAAAGCTTGGGATGTGGATGATATTCCTTAAGCTGGATTGCATGTGACATACTATCTTCCTGACATAGGGATTTTTTAGTAAGCTCTCATGTTTTGTTCTTCTACTTTAAAGCAATTGCTCACAATATGGTGTTAGCAACCACTTTAAAATGGGGGCATACATTGGCACTCATATTTCATTGTGTAGTTGTCTTTTTCTTGGGACTTCCTCTTTTGAAAACATTAGGTACAATGTTTCCCAAGAAGAGAGCTTGCACTTGTACTCTCTTGGAAACAAGATGAGACCTTTCACAGACTAAATTTTTTTTTTGAAAGAGACATTGCACATAATTTTTGGTGTTGTCATTGATGGAAATCCTAGTCAACTAGTCAATCTGCACATTGTAATTTTCTCATATCGGCAAATAGATTGAAGATCAATGATTATCTGTTAAGTTAGAACATAACATCTAGTAGATTTGTGTTCTTTCATTCATATGAAATTTTTTTGTTATTATTTTGTATTATGGATCGTAGGGAATATTTTTCGATGTGTAATCTATGTTATCTATAAATTTTGGTGATTTGTATCAATTTGGGTAAAAGTTAGAAGTTTTGATGAACTAATTTTCTATTCATCAATGTATGAAGGCTGACTTGGTGAATATAGTGTGTCATAGATAGTTGAGGAGTTATTGTTTAAGTATTTTTGTATTCGATCATTTTGGTTTGGGTCCTCACTATGTTGTGGTGGACTCTTGTGGATGCACATTGAATACTATGGATGATTTAAGCCGATAGTTTGTGAATATTTCTTATTTTGTTGAGGATGACCTAAAGCGATTAAATCCTAAGTAGTGGATATATATAAGTGATTGATTATATCATTTTAGTGTGTGTTCGATGAGAGTGGATGTATATTGTGATGTTAGAAGGTCAGTAGAGTGATTATGCATAGTTTCACTTGTTCATTAAGAATTTTTGTTGTGGGTTGAAACAAACAGAGTAGAAGAGAAGAATCAATTAGAAGGTCCAGAATTCAACTGTTGAACTTAACCGGAATTGTAATCTAGAATTTGTGGATGCTACTTTATTAGTTCAAATCCTTGGAAGTATTCCAAACTTTTGTAAGGCAATGAGCCTTCCATTTTTTGAGCAATGAGCTCTAAGCAGTGTGCCTGAATGCAAGTGCATTCTCATTTTGTAATATTTTCTTTTGAGTATACTCAAAACAATATTATGGATTGACCTCCACTGTGTTTTTCCCCTAACAAGGTTTCCATGTAAAAAAATCCTTGTTTTATGATGTTGTGGTTATTTGTGTTGTGTGCATGCCTTTTTATTTTGGTTGAATGTTATCAGTACTTTAAGAATTAGATTAATAAAGTTAAAATTTGCACAAAACTGATTCACCCCCCTCTTAGTGTTGCTTGATTCTAACAATTGGTATCAAAGCTCAGTTCCTTAGAAGAAGTTTAAAATCTTGGGGAAGATCTTGGAAAGTGTTTCAATGGATTCAAGTAGTATTCAACAACTTGTGGTGGCCCTAGATGATATTAATTAGGAAAAATATGAATTTTGGGAATTACAAGAAAACCTCATGAATGTTGAGAGATTCATTGAGTCAATGAAAGAAAAAATCAATAATTCCAAAGAGAAGAGAAGGGAACTCTATGATCAGATCAAGCAAGCAGATAGTAAATGCATTATAGATGAATAGTTGAGTCAAACCCTAAAGGAAAAGATAGAATAATTTGTGAAAAGCTTGCCAAGGATAATGTTGTTCAAAAGAATGAGATGGAATCTCTTATGATGAGGATGACTAAGGAGATTGAAGAAATGAAGAATAATGCAGAAAAGCTTTCCCAATCCCTAAAAGAGAAATTTGAAGAATGTAACTGAATTACTGATGGATTCATTCAGTTGGAACTTGAGTTAGAAAAATCCAAACACAATGAGGAAGAGCTTGAAAAGCACATTGTTGATCTTAGAAATAAACTTGTTACAACAAACGAATTAAAGGAGAAGTTCAAGATTAGCTCAACCAAGCTTGATGAACTATTTAAAATTTAGAGGACTGATGGTGACAAGAAAGATCTTGGATATGCGAAATGAGAAAGTTATGGATCTGGACAAAGGAGATTTAGACAAGGAAATTAGATGAACAATGCTAGAAGGTATCTGGTAAGACAACCTAATGCTCAAAGGTTTAATGGTAGCTATTTTGTTTGTAAAAAATTTAGTCATTTGGTGATCCAATATAGAAGTAGAATGAATTCAAGTGGTCCAGCATTCTCTGGTCAGTGCTTTAACTATAACAAGTATGGTCATAAGTCAAATGAATGCAGAAATGTGATGAACAAATTTTATAGAGATGTTAGATGTTATACATGCAATAGATTTGGCCATATTGCTAACTAGTGTAGATCAAGAGAAAGTCAGTGGAACAACTGGTATAGACAAAGAAATGTGGTGTGCTACAATTGCAACAAGACTAGTCATATTGGTATATTTTGTAAAAGAGGTACGGTAAATCAAAGAAAAAAGGAAAAGGGAAAGTCACTACAGATTAGATTAGGAAGCAGATGAAGAAGACATGGGTAAAGAAGAGTCCCTCTATTGCAGGAAATGAGATAGCATCATAATCAACTTTTGGTAATTCCTCTACGAATTATTTTAAAGCCTTTGGCCTACGGGGACCTATCAAGAAAATATTTCAAAGCCCTATTGGTAATTGACACCAGAATGTGGATGAGTTCAATGATTACATTGATGATCTACAAATGTTGAATAGTTGGAGAGAGCATTTATGTAGAATTAAAGGTCTGCAGAAGAGTTATCTTTCATATTGTATGGAAACAGGGTATCCAAATGAGTTAGGGAAAAATAATTTATTACATCAAAAAGGTTAGGTGTGTGAATGATAAAAGGTCATTTCTATCTTTCATTTTTCACTTTGCATTTTGAGAAGAAGTTTGAAGATCTATGAAGCAAACTTTGGTGAAATTTGGGAGAATTCAAGTGTGAAGGAAATTCAAAGTTCAAACCCTAATTCAAAAAAAATGTATTTATCGGGAAAACTTGTAAACCTGTGAATTTGTGAAAATGGCTACTCCATTGGTAGTTTAACTCAAGGATAGACCCTGTCTGAAATTCAAGTGGCATCCTTTCAAGTCTTTTGATACCAAGCTCTTAGGTGTATTTTCGTCTATTCCATATGACATTTTACATATTGAAGACATTAGGGAATATATTCATGCTAACATTAAGGATTTAGGAAGCTCGTAGTTGCTGAATTTATATTCCAAACACATTGTTGGAGATGATTTCTATGATAAGCCCAAATTCAAAACCCTAGAGGAGAAGAAATTCACACCGATTTTGAAATTCTTGGTGTTTGATGAAAACAAATGGGTCCAATATATCTTGAGTCAAGTTCATGTTGAATTCATGTGGTTGAGTGAACCTTTCAAGATTTAAAAAGAAACTATAAGTGTTGTTACAGGTTTAAATTCCTCTCGTGGATTTCCAATTTTGAAGTCTATAAAGAATCAAATAGTCACTGATGCAACTGGTTTGATATTTGATAAAAGAGCAATGAAAATTGATGATATTGTTGATGTGGATGTGAATTTTTCCTTGATGGTCATTGGTTACAAGATATATCACTCCAGCCAAGAAAATTCTATATCTGGTATAGCCATATATGCAACATATCAGATGGTAAAGGAGAATGGAGAGTATGATTTATGTGAATTGCTTTGAAGTTAGCTTATGGAAAATCTTGGTAAGATTAAGAAAGACAAGAAGAATACCTTTAAGTATGATAATCTATTACTTTGTTTGTTCTTTTATTTCATGAATGAAGTTCTGAGAGTCAGGAAAGTTTTTTGGGAAAGAGGTAATAAGCCTATAGCTATTTAGATTAGAGACATGTTATTCGGCTTTGGTGATTTGCAAGCCAGGAAAACTACAATCTGGGGATATCTCAAGAACTTTTTGAATGAAATGCAAGAAAGGGAAAGAATTCCTACTTATATTTTGGAGAAGTATGAGGACAATTTTTTTATGTTGGATATTGATCAGTGCTTGATCGAAGCAGAAGAACCTAAAACTGTCTAGATTATGTAAATGGGTTATGAAGTTGAGGAAATAATCTTGGAGCTATATGCATGACATTTGTTGAGTAAGCCTTCTGATTCATTTGAAGAAAGGTTTAGAACATATGCAAATAGGAATATGCAATTCCATGAGAAATTGAAGAAACCAATGATAGTACAGAGAGTAAGGAAAGAAGTGGAAGTCTTTGCAAAGAGCATGGGCATATCTAAAGAAGTTGTAAGAGAAGCCAGAAGGAAGAGAGAACAATCTAAAAGTGAAAAAGCAAAAGATCCTACTAAAACTAAATCTACTAGTCCGACAACATCCTCTACTCAAACTAGATCAACGAGGAGCTCAACACCCTTATTTGGTCATGCAAAGAAGCTTTCCCCTGTAAAAGCTCAAGTTAAGGCATTTGGTAAAAGGAAGAAGGATAAGAGCACAAGAGTGTATATAGCTATTTCAGAAGATGAAGAGAAGAAATATGATGAAGAAGTTAGAGAAATAAAAAATATGGGCACCCAACCTACAACAATAGTCACAAAGGACAATCCCTCTAGTGAAAAGGAGAAAGCAAAGAAGAAGATGAAGCCTAAAAAATTAGGCATGTCTCTAAAAGAAGTTGAAAGAGGTATAATTAAAGATGGAAATATTAGGCCCCTATGTGAAGTGTATGGTACGTTTGATATTATTGGTCAAAGAGTCCTTGAGGAGGCTACAATACAATATTTGAACAATTTCAATATGACTCTTGTTGAGATAATGGCATAGTTGCCAAAGGAATTGTATGAAATTTTTGAGATGAGGAGTTAATGCTAGAATTGAAGAGGAGCAGCTAAGAGAACAAATTCTTGCAGATCTTTGTCTAGTAATGTCTATTGAAGAAATGAATTCAATCCTAAAAGAAGAAAAAGGAGAGTTCAAAAGAAAATCAAGAATAAACAAGCTTATGTTGGGTAGGATTGAAGAAGTAGAAAAAGAAACTGAAATAATTATGAAGGAATTTCTATTAAAGAACATAATTGATGTTGTTTCTTTAGAAGAGCATGTGGAAGATATTTTATCTGGTTTGTTAAATGAAGAGGTTATAGTTGAGGACACTCAGATTCCTCCTGGTGTGCATGATACAGAAGAACCTATGGAGATTGAAGCTCTTAAAATTATGTTGGGTGAAGAAAAGGATATATCAGTTGAAGAAGTTGAAGTTCCAAATGTCAAGCAAAAATTTGTGGTTGTGGAAACAGTAGTTGAGGAAAAGAAGGTTAAAGTTAAAGAAATTCCAGTGGAAGCAAGAGACACTACAAAGGAAGTGAATAAGTTTCTAGAAGAGAAAAAGGAAGAATTTGATCTTGAGTTGGGAGATGCACCCATTCATTTATCTACATTGTCCCCAATTCAGAAATGAAAGTCACATCATTTGCACAAGCTAAGGCTAGGGAAGAAATAATGAAGTCTCACATCGAGGATAGTGAGTTATTGAATATTACATCTAGCATTCTAGAGAAGATCATGCCTACTCATGTTAAGGATCCATCTACTTCTTCCTTTCGTGAGCTGAAGAAGCTTATAAATTCAGTAAGTACTCATATTGAGTCACTTGAGAAGTCAAATTTAAGTCAAAGTTCAAAAGGAATTTGATGCCAGAAAGATCGGTACGTTGAAATGAATGATAGCTAATGATAAATATTTGTTAGCTACCTATGTGAAAAATGTTCAAAGTGCATTATCAGAAGGTGGAATGATTTATAAATTGTGGTTTTCTTTGCCAAAACTTACCGAAGAAAATGAGAAGAAGGTTAAGGATCATGAGAAAGAGTTAGTTGCTATTTCTAATGCTTTTGATCCTTTAACTATTTATGTTGGAGAGCAAGAAGGTCGAGTTATATCCTTGACAAAATAAAGAGCTTGAAGTGTGATAATGACAAAATTGTGGAAAGAGCTAGTGAACTTAGAGGCCTAATTGGTCCAAGGATGGAGACCATGTTGAATGCTTTGAAGGAAGCACAAGATGCTATGGTGGTCAGTGATCCAATGAACCTTGAATCTACAAAAGTGTAATCTTATTTACTTTGTGGTCACATAACTATTTTGGAAAGTCTAAAGAAGTGTTGGGACACAAGCTTGAACCTGTTAAAGGCCAATTTTTGAAGATATCTTCTAGTTTGTGTAAGTTGTTTGAAACAAAGTTTGTACATATGCAATTTGAAGATTTTTGTTTATAGGAGTTTTCTATGTGGGCTCCCAATCTTTTCCATTGATGTCAAAAGGGGAGATTAGAATAGTGAAACTGTACATTCATATAAGGGGGAGTTATAGTTTTGAGTTGTGGATGAAGATTTTTATTTATTTTTGGTTGGAAATGCATTTTTTTTGGTACTGATCTGACACTTAGTCATTTTTAACTAAGTGTTTCCATCAATGAAAAAGGGGCAGATTGTTGGCAAGAGACACTACACATATTTTTTGGTGTTGTCATTGATGGTAACCCTAGTCAGCTAGTCGATCCACACATTGTAATCTACTCATATCGGCAGACAAATTGAAAATCAGTGATTATCTGTTGAGTTAGAATAGAGCATCTAGAAGATTTATGTTCTTCGATTCATATCAAAATTTTCTATTATTATTTTGTATTGTTGATCTCATGGAATATTTTTTGATGCATAATATGTTTTATCTATATATTTTGGTGCCTCATATCAATTTGGGTGAAATTTAGAAGGTCTAGTGAACTAATTTTCTGTTCATCAATGTATGAAGGCTGACTTGGTGAATATAACTTGTGTCACAGATAGTTGAGGAGTTATTGTTTAAGTATTTTTGTATTCAATAATTTTTATTTGGTTCCTCACTATGTTGTGGCCAACTCTTGTGGATGTGCATTGAATATTATGGATGATTTAAGCTGACAGTTTGTGAATATTTCTTATTTTTTTGAGGCTGACCTAAAGTGATTAAATCCTAAGTAGCAAATATATATAAGTGATTTATTATATCATTTTGGTGTCTGTTCAATGAGAGTGGATGTATTTTGTGAATTTTAGTAGAGCGATTATGCATAATCTCACTTGTGCATTAACTATTTTTGTTGCAAGTTGAAGTAGAATAGAGCAAAAGAGAAGAATTAGTCAGAAGGTCCAGAATTCAATTGTTGAGCATAACCGAAATTGTAATCAGGCATTTGTAGATGCTACTTTATCAGTTCAAATCCTTGGAAGTATTCCAAAATTTTGTAAGGTAGTGAGCCTTTTAGTTTTTGAGCAGTGAGCTCTAGGCAGTGTGCCCAAATGCAAGTGCATTTTCATTTTGTAATCTTTACTTTTGAGTATACTTAGAACAATATTGTGGATTGACCTCCACCATGGTTTTTCCCCTAATAGGGTTTCCACATAAAAAATCCTTGTGTTATGGTCTTGTGGTTATTTGTCTTATGTGCATGCCTTTTTATTTTGGTTGAATGCTATCACTACATTAAGAATCAAATTAATAAAGTTAAAATTTGCACAATACTAATTCGCCCCTCCTCTCAGTGTTGCTTGATTCCAACAAAAATCACGTTGAACATTCCTTACACCTTTTTGCATTTATAATGTCTATGAGTGTTAAGCATACAAAGTTTTTCTTAACTCATAGAGCTCAAAGACCATTTTTTTGTGGTGCCTTATTAATGTTATCAAGAGGTATAATTTTGATATGGTTTGAGCGGGAAGCCCATTCTGAGTCATGACTTTCCCCATAGCCACCTATGTGTGTGTGAGTGCATACCATCCACGAGTGTATGTTTCTCACCTTTTAGGACTTCTCACCTGAAAAATAGCCAAAAATTTTGTCACCTCAAAGTGAGTATACATTTTTGGACAAACAACCTAGATCTGATCCACAACATGTTGGATAAACAGTTGAAGCTTGATACACCTTTTTATTTTTTCTTTTCTCTTCCTTCTAGTTCTTCCCATTGTATGATCATGTATCTTGTCTTGCTATAAATTATTCACCTTGTGTGTGTCCTTTTGTGCTTATGTTGGAATGACTTAGGATCTTGGATCCTGGGACCTTCATTGATGCCTTGATATTTGTCATTCTTTTTCATCCACATTGGTACGATTGGACTCTTCTTGAATGTCTACTTTAGTGTGAGTTTGAAGCAAGTTCATCATCTCACTAAAGTGGGGGCTTAATGTGTCACAAAGAAGTGTATATCTTCTTTGCTATGGGAATAATTAATGATAAATTGGACTTTAATGAGGCCTTGGTTTAGTGTTGTGAGGTGTTTTACACATCCACATTAGGTCTTGGACCCTTGCAAACTAAATATAATGCATTTAATGATGTCTTGAAAAGGTGTTGTAAAGTGTTGTAAAAGACTTTTACA
Organism: Sequoia sempervirens; assembly: GCA_007258455.2. Lineage (NCBI taxonomy): Eukaryota > Viridiplantae > Streptophyta > Pinopsida > Cupressales > Cupressaceae > Sequoia > Sequoia sempervirens. The sequence goes on along the minus strand of VDFB02281492.1, from coordinate 732,355,012 downwards.
CTTTTATAGATTAATGGACCTATCTTTCCCCTAATTCAATGATATAAAATGTAATTAATGGAATTCTCACATTAATCTAGAAGGCTTGTAAATTAAACCTAATCTTAATCTAGTGTTGTAATGTGTCTTACACATTCATATTGGATGTTGTGCCTTTCTAGGCTAGGTGGACCACATTTTAATGATGTAAAGTTCATTTAATCACACTTTCACATTGAAATTTGTGTCCCAAGCCCTAATTATCCTTTACATCATTATTAATAGGCCGCTATGGCCCCATATTGTGCATCCCAAGGGTTAATTTGATTAAAGAACTGACTAGAACATCCTAGAAGCCTGATTTCTTCATTCTCAGACAATCCAGCTAGCAAAAGAGCCCATGTGGGAACAAGTTGTCCATCTTGAAAACTTAGTCCCATCTAGGTGGGACTAAGTCACCCAACTTGGTGACTTAGTCCCATTTAGGCTATTTTTGAGGTTTGGGTGGGAAAAAATAGAATTTAAGTTTATTTTTCCTTCATGTCGGCCTTGGGGATCAAATTAATGGGAAAATTAGGTGGACTTCTTATAAATACAAGTCTATAAACTCTAATTCATAACTCATCATAACTCATTCATCATTTATCTTCCACCTCAAGTCAAGCAAGCTAGGGTTTTTAGTATTCTTGGTCATCAAGATAGCATTTTTTAGACATTCATGGGAAGATTCTTCATCTATTGTTACAAAAAATCAAGATCTATTATCATGGAAAGTCTCTAAATCCATTATTTCATGCTTCACTACATTGATTCTTTATTTTTGGTTTAATTAACTAAAAAGGGGTTTGACCAAGGCAAACCCCCATGCCCTAACATCCAACATTTCTTTCTCTTTCATTGTGTGTTTGAAGATTTAGGTACTTTGAAGGTTTGAGGATCATTGAAGAATAGTTTGAAAAGTTTTTGAAGACCTCTCCTTGTTTGCAAAGCCAAAATATCCACTAAAAGTCACTTTCAAGCCTAAAAATCAGAGTTTTATGACTAGATACTAGTCATGAACTAAAATGCAGACCGAGGGCTTTCATTTCCACTTTTAGATTTTTAGAAATTCAAAAGTGGAATAAGTCACCAATAGTGGAGACTTATTCCAACTTCACATTTTTTTTAGCAGTTTTTGTAGTTCTGGATACCCATTTGGCCGAAACGGTTTGCTATGCAGTTTTCCAGATCTGCGACTAGGTCACCCAGAAAGGCAGAAGTATCCAAGTAGGCCAAAATTTTAAGATCATTAGTATTTCCAGTATCCATTCTAGTCTTCAACACATATCTAGGTGCATGCTTTATATTTTATTACACTGTTATGTTCTATTTGCATTTTTATTCATCTTTCTAGGTGTTTTTGCATACAACACTATGTTTTCAAACAACTTGCATTTCTTAGGTTTTACATTAATAAGTCATCTCCTTTACCAATTCATTGCATTTAGGACATTGCATTTAGACATATTTCAATCATATTAGCATTATTCTTTAGTGAATCTCCATTTTTCTATGGGATACCTTTCTCCTTTTAGGTGGAAAACCCTAGAAGTGTAAGAGTGGAGCCCCTACAAAAATTTGTGATTCAGTAAACAAGGTGACACCTTTGACAACTTTGCACACTTGACTTCTTCCAATATTTCTCTTCAATTTGTCTTCAACCTAGATCTATAAATCACACACTATTAAAGAGAGGTAAAAAATGTAGTTTTGTTATTAGAAAGGGATTTTCCTTGGTCAAACCCCATTTTGGTAATCAAACCTTGAAATGAAATGAAATAGAAAGGAGGAATGATGAATGAAAAAATATACAATGTTTCAACTCACCAAACACTTGAATAAGATGTTTCAAGAATGTATGAAATGACTAGCACAAATGTGGATCTTGAGTCTTTCTTGAATGATATAGATCTTCACTTGAATGATTGCTTGAATCATGAAACCCTACATCACAAATGTTAGCTCAAAAACAAACATGATGCATGATGACTTTGACATGATGTTTGATACTTGAATAATGTACCAAAACACTTGATAATAAGCTCTTGAAGACTCTTCAATAATCTTGCAAACACTTGTATTCTCTTGTGAACTCAAATTTTCTAGAAGGAATGCTCTCATTAAAGTCTTAAGTGAAAATGAGTGAAATAACCTTGTATTTATACTTGGTTATGCCAAATTTCTCAAAATTACAACACTACAAGCTGACATAAGATTTACGAGAATAAAATCCTAACAACAATTTGAATTTAATTTAGGTCTAAGCTAAGCAAGACTCATACGCTATTCATGGCATATAAGTCCCATTAGGCTAAGTTTGGGACACATTTCTCAAGAAAGGCTTAGATTTATGTGAAATCTAGGGGACCCTGAAACTTAGTGGGACCCATATTCCCAAGGTGGCGTATGAGTCCTAGATCACTAAATATGGGCCATATAATCCAAAAACACATGAATTATGATTGGATGTTGGTAAATTTTGAGATTAATCTCAAAGAGATGCATTAAATGAGGCTCTTGGATGAAAATAAGGCCAACTAAAGCATAAAGAAGCCTAATTAATTAATAAAACCCTAGATTAGTGTGAAAGTATAAAGGTACAATTTACAATACCCCAAATAAGGCACAATTGAGTCCACTTAGTTTAAAAGTTCCCAAGACCTAATGTGAATGTGTTAAACACACTACAATACTAAATCAAGGCATCATTAAGCTCAATATATGCGTAAAAAGTATAAAAGCACCATATGCACATCATATAAAGGGCATCGTCATAATATTTTGTATCATATATATCCAAAATATAAGGTCCATAATGTCCATAATAAAGTTCATATATGCAGTGTCCATCAAATTTAATAAATACACATACAAAGGGATCAAAATGTACAAATGAATTTGAGAACACCTGACACAACATGTGTCCTAAATCAAGTAGAATAAAAAATCTCTGACTCAATCTGCAAAAGGAATTTGTACAAAAGAATTTGTATCTCATCTTTTCATCTACATACACTATCTACTAGGGCATCTATCAAAATAGGGACCTTGTAACTTTCACCTATTCCCCTATCCTCCTATCCACTATTGCCTACATATGACTGTTGTGGTGAATCAGGCACATATCCCTTGTCTCGTGATGGAGTCTCTCTATAGGCACTAGTCTTGCCTGTACCCCAAGTCTATGAGGGAAATTATTGTGATGGTGCTAGCCTCTTTGAAACTACCCATACATATGGGGCCACTCTTTGTGTAGGATCAAGTATAGCTTATAGTAGGCACACATCCAATAACTTGCCTCCATCCTTGCAACATCTGCCCCAGCTTCCTATACTTGCGCCTGATCTCTCTCCAATTTGTATATGTCATGCTGCTACTGCATCCTCCCCATCTCTAAATCCTAGAAATCATGTACCAGTCTCATTTTGGTCATGTATCCATTGCCCTAACCTGCTCACCCGATTGCCTTATCTCTCTCACTCTATAGTCTTTGCATCTCATGTTGCAACCCCTCCACCTACTCATCCCACCTCACTATGTCATCTCACTCACTTTGCATGGCCTCAAATAATCCTTTTTCTCTCTCCACCTATACTTCAACCTTCTCTACCAGCCCCACCACCTCATATCTCTCCCCTTCTTTGGCCTCAAATAGGCCCTGTAATCTCTCCACCTCTCTACATGACCCATCTATCTCTACCACTACTTTGTTTTCTACTCCCCCCTCTCCTCCCTGTAGCCTATCCACCTTAGCCTATACCCACTCTCTCAACCTCCAACTACCTTAATGTATGTTGTAGGATGTTGATGCATGCCTATGCACCTACCAGTCTCATGGTAAGATCCTTTGTAGGTGGTGCTTGATACACCACTATCATTGTCTCCACCACCTCTACCCTACCCTCCTCCTGTACAATGGCCTCTCCCAACTTCCCATATAATCTTCATCTCCTTCTGAGCCTCACATCTACCTCATCCTTCTCCTCATAACCAAATCCTACTACTATCTCAATAGGCTATATTAGCGTGGTCCTCGTTGATAGTCTCCCCTGCCACCATGTTGTGTATCTATTCGTAACTCTAGGATCATCCAACCCTCCTCTCCAACCCAATACCAACTCACCCAAATTTTCTTACTCCTACCTTGCCTTGTCGACTGGCACTATCTACCCCATACCCTCTCTCAGGTGATGCATCTGAACCTCTCCTCTTGCAAGGGAATGTCCTGTCAGATCCCAAACTACCTAGTAACCCAATATGACCTGTATAGCTCAATGATAAATGAATCTCGACCAATCAAATAATAGTGTGTGAACATATAGATCTTATAAATCTAGTCCTCTACTCTCCAATCCTTATAATATTGATCTATATATGGTCTCCACACTATTTGATTTGTTGTCAGATCATTAAACACATGCCTCTAGTGCTCCAAGTTAAATACATGCCTATAGAGTAGCCTCCCTAGATAATCAAATACCACTCACAGGCCCTCCACCCACTATTTGGGTATCAAAATGTCTAGTCAGGAGATCATGATATGCTCCCATGCTCACACCTATAGAGGGTGACATGGGTGACACTAACTACTCCTTGATAGCATACAACATGCATGTCTCTATATAGTTGGGCAAACACATAGGGCCCCCATGTGTATACACCTCATCTCCTCTACACAATATGTTGAACAACCTCAATCATCTTGAAGCTGAAAAATCTATCACTCTTATCAGGGAGGAGGATCCTAGTAATCAAGGCACACAAAAATAATGGCAGTGGTGCTGCAATCCAAATGCACCCATCTATGTCCAAATCCTTCCCCTAGTAGGGAAGGTCTATAGTCTTGAACACAACCCGTACGCTCTGCTCCAATGGCTGCTTGACCCCTCTTCTCACCAAGAGGCCCCTAATCAATAGTCGTAGAATCCTCTAGACATCCTCTAATGTCACTATCATCTCCCTAGTTAGGAGGAGAAAGGTGCATATCTCAGAGCTCCATCTCTCCATCAATGCAAGGCTACCATGTCTAATAGTCCCACTTGGTCTAATGTCTTGTGATATGTTGGTGTGAATCTCTTAGTCGCGAGCATGACTGAGTGTCTCTCCCATTTTTGTAGTGTTTCTATACTCTACATCCACCCAACCATCTATTAGATCTTTCCTTTTAATTTTTCATCTATTCCCTGTCTTTCTTCCTATCCCTATTTTTTCAAATTTTCCCCTTTCCATCTTCTTTGTTCTTTCTTCGATGAGCTTAGTGCATTTTCCTCTATTTCCCCCCTTGGAAACTTCACCTATTGTCTTGGTAGGTTCGCCCATTCCTTTCCCTAGGAGCGGTTTTTCCCCTTTTCCCTAGGGGAGAATTTGCATTCATCCCTGTAACCTCATTTCCCAATTAGGAGATCTCACTCTTGCCTTTTTCCCCCTTGAGTGCATGTGCATTCGCCCTTGTCCCCCCTTTCTCCCATTGGGACAAATAACTTTCACCCTTTCATCCTATATACAAATTCAAATTTTCCTTTGTCCTTGGTTCCTTCTGTTGGTTGAATTCACCGTCACCCTTTCTCTCAGAGGGTGATCTCACAATCACCCCTCTAGTCACATGTTTTTCCCTATAGAAAATAAATTTTCCCATCCCTTTCTTACGAAATTTATCAATTGCCTATGTTTCCACACAACCGCCCATATAGTCACATGTTTTCCTATTCCTTGCTATACATTTTCCCTTTCACTACAGGGGAAAATGCACTTTTCCAGAAGGGAAAATCCACCCTCCTATGGTGAGCCCATTTCTTCCTAACATACCTGTCCATCCCAAGAACTATAAAAACATGTGTGAATACTAAAATTTGAAGGGCGAAGTTGGTTTTTGAAGCCTACCTATCAGGTTACGACCGATCAGTGGTAGAACTTGTGGACTATGTCTAGTTGGTGGATGATGTCCTTTTCCATCGCACTCAATTGTCGAATCACCTCTCACTCTTGATCACCAAATCACCTTTCACCACACATGTTTTCCTTTTGACCCTAATTAGCCTTGCTAATTTTGGTCATTTTTAACCCTTTTTAATCCTTTTGACCTATTTCTTTTGTGGGCTGCCATTTGCACCATGTTTATATATTTTCCCTTGTTTAAAATCCATTCTTCATGGTTTTTTTGTCCTCTTCCATGTGGTACCATTTGTTTTTTCCTATCGAGACATTTACCAAGGCTCCTTTTCTTCCCCATCCACCCTCTTGAGGGGGCATACCTCATCATATTTCTCCACTTTTCTTATCTATCACCCTACTTGCAATATTAGGGAATCCACCAAAGTCTTCTTCTTCTATTGAGTTATTTGCACATTATTTTTCTTTGAAACACTATTATTCTAATGGTATTTCAAAGAGGGGAGAAATGTAGACACCTGAATTTGACCACCCCCATATGGTCAAATTCACCCTTATATTCTTCCATCCCATATCAGTAAGCCATATTAATTAAATAATTTATTGTTTGGTTAATATTCATCTTGTTCCTAATGTCCCTTAGGGTGTTTAATTAATTGATTAAAAATACCTTACCCCCTTCTTCTATAAATTAAATAAATAGTCCAATTTATTTAATTTAGTCACCTTTTCCAAATGAATTAAAATCAATTTGTAATTCATCCATTTTCTCTCCTTGTCCCATCCTCAAACATTTTCCTTATCTTGGTTAGCCCAGTTAACCTCAAATTAAGGTGTGCACATTCCTAATCAATATTAGGGTTACATCCTCCATAAAATTCAAGTAGCACTAATAAGGATTAGATCACCTAATACCTCATTTTCACAACCTAAATCAATGGTTTAACCTAACCTAATCCTCATGCCATTTATGGCATCCACCCTTAGTCAAATCTATTAATAAATTTCTTCTTTTGGAGAAGTCACCCCCATACTCTTTGGAATTTAAAATTCCAATTCATTCCCCCCATGCATTTTGAAGAATTTTTAATTCCTCACATACTCCCATAGGGTATGTGTAGGATCATGATGGGCCAAAAAGTGGCGATATGATGGGTATGTGTAGGGTATGTGGTTGAATTTTTTTTTACCCAAAAATGACGAAACAAAAAGGGTTTTTAAAGGAGATTCTCGGCTTTTGACCAATATAAATTATGCTTTACTTTGAATTTAATAAATAATTATTATCCATTTTCTATTTTAATTATGACTAAAGTCCTGATTGATAGGCTAATTGAAAAACGTCTGTAGCATTCAAACGGTATCACATTTTTTGAATCTAAAACATGTGTTACATTCTATGCTTCGCATACTATAGGATTAAAAAAAAATTGAATTTCATGAAGTTTTGACCAAGTTAAGTTAGTTAGACATACAAGTTTTTTATATTTTTTAAAAGTTGTAATAAAAAAATCATAATTAATTATTTAATTGGAAAAAAATTACAAAAAAATATGCATCACATTGGGACATGAGTCATCTACTTATATCTAAAATATTATAAAAAAATATTATCATTTTATTGTGGTTAGGGTGGTTAGATAGATACCTACTTTTTTATTTTTCCTTGAAATTTAAGTACTATTGCATTGATATTTCAAATTTTCACCAAATAGACTTTAAAAAAAAAATAAACCTATTAGTTAGAAACTAGATTCAATTTTCTATAGATTCTATTCTTACATATTTTTGAAATAATATATATAACTTATTCAAATTTTTATGTCAAGTTTCCTAACTCTAATTTTTTTGATTTTTTGCCACTTAAGGACCTGTTTTTTCCATGATGATCTTGCACATACCCCATAAAGAATTTTTAATTCCTTTATTATTCCCCAAGAGAATTGTTGAGGAATTTTTGATTCCTCCCTTTTCCTCTCATCACATTTCTTTTTACAAAGGACAAGAAACTCATTTATGATGAGATCTTTCCCATTCCCTTCAAACTTGCAAGTACTCTAGGTGGCCTCTACCTCTCTTCCACCTCACTATCACTTCATCCTATCTTTTCAACCTAAGCCTCCACATGTACTCATGAAATGAGTTGAGATGTCACAATATATCTCAACCATTGATCTTCTAACCTAGACTTAATCCTAGCCCTTCATTCTTTTGGAGGCACTTTCCCTAAAAGCAATGAATATTGCTTTATTTGCACAACACATATTCATGCAAACTTAGCTCTTATGCACTAGCTATCAATACCTCCATTGTTGTAGCGACTTTCAAGCTTGAATATTGCATCAAATCCATAAACTAATATCACCATTGCATTCACCATCGCGTTTTTCATCCATTTCATATAGTTTTCAAGCCATTTTATCAAAGAGGAGCACACATCTTCATCAAATCAAGGGCCAACTAAGGAATCAACTTGGACAAGGTAAAATACATTTTTTTTCTTTTGTTTTGTTCAAGTTCAAGTAGGCTAATCATGAGGTGTCTTTTGTTTTCCTCTTTTGCACTTCATTTCATTTTTTTTGCATTTTTATAAGTAGGAATTTGCTTGATCACATGAACAACATAGAAAGAATTATTTTAATCAAAGCAAGGAGAAAATAATTGAAGCAAAAGAAGTGGAAAAGCGAAATGGACAAAACAAATACAAATGGATACCAAAGAATACAAAAATAAATCATCCCTATTATACTCCACCAATCAAAGAAACTATGGGGAAAAATCAAAAGGGGGAATGTACCCATCAAAGACGTCTACAAGTACAAAAATAAGCTTCTCAAGTGAGATAGAAAGTATAACAAGTATTTAGTTCTAATTCCACTCAAAACTCCATCTCCACCCATCATTTCTCATCTTCCCAAGTTTGGAGAGTCAATGGTTCCAAACTATCAACTAATACATCTCATATTCCTTTACGTATTTCATTGTCGACTCCATCATTCATGATATCCAATTCTCACATTGACCATTTGTTGGCAACTACTCTTCATCATAAGGATTCTGAAGGCACTCTATCATGATGTGTGCACCTAGATGAGGTTAAATCTGGTATCAACAAGGAAAATCAAAATTCACAAAAGTTGCGTTCAAGCACTTGTATCTTATCAAAGTATACTCTTCAAGCAGGATATTGTTTCCATTCTATGATAGTGGCCTCTACATCAGTACCATTAGGTGATTCAACATGAGCATAAAATTTTCAAAAAATAAAATAAAAAAAATAAATCAAGAAAATAATAAAGATAAAAATTGTCCTCTAGTGAAAACCACTTTGGTGGTGTTTTGTGCAAGTACTATGATGAAAACTTGGAAAAAAGGCATCATGAGTAGAGGGTGAGTGCAAGATCATATGGGTGCAAAAAGTGGTGATATGACAAAAAATTGGTTGATGAGCTTTTTTAATCCAAATTTGATGAACCGAAAAGGATTTATTGGAAAAATTCTCATCTTTCAACCAATATAAGGTATTCTTTTTTGTAATTAAATAGATAATTATTATTGATTCACTACATGCATTTTGATTAAAGTCCTAATTGATAGGCTGATTGAAAAATTCTATAATTCTTAAATGATTTAACATTTTTTGAATTCAAAAGATGCAACACATTCTATACTTCCCATACTATAGAATAAAAAAGAAAAGAAATATTGAATTCATAATTTTTTGACCAAGTTATGGTGGTCAAAAAAATAATTTTTAATACTTTTTAAAACTTTTAATAAAAAAAATCATAAATAATTATTTATTTAAAAAAAAAAACTAAAAAAATGCAGCACATTTGGGCATGTGTCCTCTAGGGTGATCCCACAAAGCTAGTTTACAATTTTTGGGACATTCTAATTTTTACTAAAATCGCATATTTTTAGAAAATATAATGATTTAAGCCTTTAAAAGTTACATTTAAAGCATTCCAATTGAAGAGGATTTGATCAAACTACCTTAGATCAAACCCCCTTAGATAGAACCCCGCTAGTTTTAAACCAATACATATAACATAGTCTCCTTTACACCTATCAAAATTTTGATAAAAAACCACTTTTGATTTACCTTTTGGAGGATCAAATGAATTCATTTAAAATTTATTTTTTGCAAGTATGTAGTCCTTATAATAAGCTTCCCAAAAAGTATAATTTTAAATAAATTTAATTTTATTATTATATTTATTTTTTATTTCTTGTGAATGTAGGTTTTTCACCGAAAATCAAGCTCTTTGTTCTACACATGTGAAAAAATAGAAGATTATCAAAAATGTTTTTTGAAAAATATGAGTGCACCATATATTGAATTCCTTGATCCAATAGAAAAAAGAAGAAGAATTTCAATACATACAAAAATAGTTGTGTTATGCAGTCTGCCTATGTTTGAATTATAATTGGTTTGACTTTAAAACTTGATTAAGGAAAAAATATTCAATTAAACACTAAAAACCCAATTGGAAGCACTAGATATTGTAGTTACAAATCTAAATTCAAAAAAATTATAATTTTATCCTTCATGGAAAAAAGTTGTGTTATATAGTGAGCATCACTCCTTAAAAATAGTGTTTACTAAAAAAAAATAGTTTTCGAAGGAGATGGAAAAATAAGTGCAATCTAATTCCAAAAGTTTTGAAAAGAATATATCTAGAATCTATAGACAAAATGCCACAAATCACTAATTTGCATCATCTTCAAATTCCTCATGGTTTAGTCGCTATAGGTGCCCATAAGTGAAGATTTAGTTAGAAAAAATCAGTTTAGTGTCCAGTTTGGCCAAAAATTGTAAACCAATATTGTGGGATCACTCTCTACTTATATTAAAAGTTTCAAAAAAATAATTTATTTTTTCTTGTACTTAGGTTGGTCAAACATACACCTGCTTTTTATTTTTTTCTAAAAATTTAGAACTGTACTGCATTGAAATTTAAAATTTTCACCAAATAGATTTACTTTTTCCAAAAAAGGACTAGTATCTTAGAAACTACATTCAATTTGATAAAAACAAAATTATTAGGGTATGTGCAATATCATCAAGTAAAAAACAGGCCCTTAAGTGGCAAAAAATTTAGAAAAGTTAGAGTTATGCAACTTGATAGAAAAATTTGAATAATTTATCTATATTATTTCAAAAATATGTAAGAATAGAATCTATAGAAAATTGAATTTAGTTTCTAAACTGCTAGGTTTGCTTTAAAAAAAAAAATTGCTGAAAATTTGAAATTTCAATGTAGTAGTACTTAAATTTCAGGGAAAAAATAAGAATTAGGTGTTTGTCTGACCACCCTAACCACAATAAAATCATAATATTTTTTTATATGATTTTAGATATAAGTAGAGGAATCATGTCCCAATGTGATGCATATTTTTTATAAAGTTTTTCCTAGTAAATAATTAATTATAATTTTTTGTTACAACTTTTAAAAAATATAAAAACTTGTATGTCTGACCACCTTAACTTGGTAAAAAATTCATGAAATTCAACTTTTATTTTTTTTAATCCTATAGTATGTGAATCATAGAATGTGATGCATGTTTTGGATTCAAAAAATGTGATACTATTTGAAAGCTATAGATGTTTTTAAATCAACCTATCAATCAACACTATAGTTGTTATTCGAATAGAAAATGAATAATAATTACTTATTAAATTCAAAGTAAAGCATAATTTATATTGGTGGAAATTTGAGAATCTCCTTTAAAAACTCTTTTTTTTCTCATCAAATTTGGGTAAAAAGAAGTTGTCAGCTACATACCCATCATATTACCACTTTTTGGCCATCATGATCCTGCACATACCCTTACATATTTTTTAAATTATGTTAATAAATTATTCAAATTTTTATGTCAAGATTCCTAACTGTATTTTTCTAAATTTTCATTGCCACTAAAGGGCCTAGTTTGGACCCCATGATCCTACACTGACCCTAGCACCAAGTATCCATATGATCCTTTTTAGATGGAAGTATCTCATCCCTGCCATGATAAATTTAGTGCTCCCTCCCTCCATCCAATTTTTCTTTATGAAGATCTTCCAACATATCTTGATCTGATAAAGGTTCGGTATATACTTCAACTTTGCTAATGGAAAAGTCTTGACATGGTCTTTTCGATCCCATTTTTTCTCATTTCCTATCTATAGCATTGATCCTAGTATGGACACTAAATCTCTCTTGAAATATTTGCATATATATTACCTATCTTGATTTTTCCATTGAACAATGAAACATTGCTAGACACTGAAGACAAATTATTGCAGTCCTTTTTTTTTAATAACTCTTGATCGATATCTTATATCTCACAAATGTGACTTTGAAATTGTGATCTAGGTATTTTTTATCTCAAAATCCAAAAAAAATCATAGAATATCAAAATCCAAAAAAATCCATATATCTTCAAAATTCAAAAACATTATAAAAAATTGTATAATCAAAATCCAAGAACATCAAAATCTTGTAAAGTCAAAAATCCAAAAGCATTCAAAAAATTGTGAAGTTCAAAATTCCAAAAATATCCAAACCATCTCAAAATATAAAAAACATCCAAATCACATCAAAAAACCATAATTATGTCTAAAAATTCCAAAATTCAAAAACCCTTATTGAACTACATTGTCTCTAAGCATGAACCTAGGAAAGGTCATCATTGATGAGACCCCAAGGAATTAGGTTAGTGTTTAGGAGTTTGTCACAATAAACTAATAATCCATCGAGGTTCATATCCCATCAATAAATGGTTATTAGTCAAATTCAGTTGAAATACATCATCTCTACATGTATAATGTAGGCAAGTCCATCACTAATGAGCCCTTGAGGCACTAGGTCAGCTTCCCATTAGGTCTTGGTCTAATCTCAAAAAACACAAAAAACATTTGGAAAATATTGAAAACCCAAAATATTCATAAAATATTCAAAATACCAAAACAACATCAAATAGCTTGGAAACTAAACATTCACATACATCCAAAAAGATCAAAAATAGCCTCAAAACATTGCAAAATGCAAAAAACATTTAAATATTCCAAAAAGTTCAAAACCACCCATCTCATTTTGCTTTCACTTGCATAATCTTCCATCCATAATAAATCAACCAAAAACACAAATGAAAATAGGTACAACAATAACTAAACAGAAGAACCTTTAAACATCTCTTGATTATTATTAAACATGTCAATCAAACCTTCTATCAACAACCTTTTAAACAACCTATTAACCAACCAGTATCCACTAGTTATGTCCTAAGATACATATTTCGTACAATGGGCATTATCATTGACAATCACTTTGGATACTTATCCTTAAAAAAAAACATCTTTTTGGAAAGATATATAACTAACATTGACTATTTTTATTTATTTTTATCTTTTCTTATGGTTTGTCTTATTTATCCATTCCAGTGACCTCTCGATTATTTCTATCAAAAGGATTTAGAAAGAAAGGAATGGGGCATTGGTCTTTATATTTTGTTTGTTGTGTTTGTTGGATATTTTTGTGATAACACCTCAACGTATACTTATCTTACATGTGCAGGGTAGTGTCAAGTGAAACATTGGCTAGGACATATCAGGTTCTTCATACCTTTTTTGTTTCTCATTACCTTGATGACTTATTCTTTCACATGTTCAAACAAGGTTTTTGTATGTCAGGTATGGAAAAGGATGATCCTATCTGTTTACAGATTCAAGGTCCATTGCATTAGATACAAATCCATCCTAGTTATCAATACCTTGATGCATTTCGTCTATGTGATATATCAAAAATAAGGAATGATATGACGAAGTATCCCAATCCTTGAAACAAGCAAATCATCATCTCTCATCACTATATCTAATAAATTGTTGAATATGTTGGGATATTGTTTTCATTGATGTCAAAAGGGGATCAGGTGTGAGATGGAACTAAGCCTGCATGAAGCGACTTCCAAAATTGATGTCAAAATGTTGTCATTGATGTTTGAGGAAGATGGTGTATTGTGGATTTGGAAGGTGGAGTGAATGTTGCAAATGTTGTTCAAAGCGTTGCATTGTTTTCATGCAATTATGTCATGTTGTAGTGAATTCTTTTAGTGCTTAAGAGAAAAATATGAGTCCAAATTGGACATAGGTTTTATGAGAATAGCTTAGAAATATTTTTTCCATGTCTGGAGGCTAAAGGCTATGCTCATAATTGCTAGACCTGTGCTCTCAGCCTGATTTAGGGTTTTGCAATTAAACCCTAGTGTTAATGATCATGGTGCCTTAACAGTCTTCTATTTTGTTGTTGATTGTTGGTTGAAGGTTGTAGGTCATCTAAGTTATAACTTATGGCCTTTAAGTTCATTCAGTGACCAACCCCTTGACCTTGTCACCCAATTATTGTCACCGATGGGTTCCTTTGGTCATCTGATAGTTATCGCTAGATATCATACATCGCATAAAAATTTTCAAAATTGGTTTTTAGTTCAATGATACACAATGAAAATGGTTTAATGGTCACAATCAAGGTGATTGAATGACACATAGTGATGGAGGATAGTACCTTGGTGGGACTAGAGACATGTGGTATCATATCGCTTGATCTCTTCACATCGCTATTGTGAAGCGAGGCAACAAGATGATTTGAGCAATATGTGATGAATGGGAAAGATTAAATGAAGGATATCTAATAGATCACATTGTATTGTAGGGTGTTAGTTCACCACGATTATGAATTTAAAGGAAGTCAAGATTTTAGTGATGAGTGATAAGTGTTGAGAGGTAGTGGGGTATGATATCAGTAATAGACACACTTCATAAGAGCACCATCCCATGAATATATTGTTGCCTCATTGTCATAGCCAATGAGATAGTGGTGGATAGTGTAGATTGATCAATATTTGATCAAATGGTGATCGTTGCATTTTGGTACATTGTGGATAAGTTTGGTAATGTTCATAGCATATCATTGATTTTCGATGGATGAAAAAGATTAAAGGAAAGTGATCAGCTGATGAGTGCTACATCATGAAAATGGATGCAATTGTTCTAAGAGTTTTTTACGGTACATGGTGGTTATGAAGGACATGATCAATGAAGGAGATTTAAATGATTGATTATCATAAAATCATGATTTAAAGTTGTGACAGTGAATGAAGAACATAGGATCATGGTGCAAATGTAGGAGACTGATGGCCCTAATTTGAACAAGGTGATCACAAATGGCTAACTCTGTGTAAATAGGGTTTCTCCTACAAAATGACATGGAGATGAAAATTTATTACCCTACCTACTTCAACAACAGGTGTAATGTGATTTGTACATAGGTAAAAATGGCCATAGAGACAAGGATCAAGATCAGAATGAAGGTTCAAAAGAAAGTATTAACTACATATCCAATCTTAGGGTTTTGCAGGAAGAGTGTGAAGGAAAATCCTCTACACCAAGAATTAATGTTATGTGGCTCAATGTAGCTAGAAGACAGTGAAGAAGATATCCTAAACCTTAACAAAGGATCATATTATGGTAGAAGATCCTGAGGCAATTATCATTGATTAGCACTATCAAAACACACATGAGAAATGTGTAAAAGTGTATAACTAAAAATTGTAAAAAAAAGAAGGTAGAGTGCAAAAGAGATTCTGAGCTCCTAAGAAAACCAAAGAATACACAAAAATAGAAAAGGAGAGTTGAAGAAGGGTACACTGGTACATTAAGGTAGGCCGAGAATGCACTAATGAAGAAAGAGAGGAATAAAACTAAACTAGTAGGGTGCAAAGCAGTGAAGAGAGTTGTTGTGGCTGCAACAAATAGTTGAGAAATTATAGAGTAAGTTGTAACATTGATTAGAGTTCCTTAGGAACAAATTGTAATCATTCTACAAGTTGTAAATATGATAGGTTGGTATCATTAGATAACTAATTTTGTGCTCAATTCAGGGGATAGGTATCTCCTTAGGGTTGATGCCCTTAAAACTTGTAACAAAGGATTTCATTGTGAGTCTGGATTAGGATAGTAGCTCCTAGCAACATTTTCTCACTATAGTTTTTCCCATCTTGGGTTTTCCATGTATATTTATTGTTATGTGTTTATATTCTATGTGCATGTGTTTTTCATATCTATTTTGTTTTTATCTGCACATCTAACTTTAAGAGTTGTGTTTGCACTTAGAATAAGAGGGATAAAATTTATGTATCTACTGATTCACCCCCCTCTTAATAGATTGTCATGTTCCAACAACTAGTATCAAAGCCCTAGGTTTCCTAGGAGTATCTTTACCAGCTTGGGTAGATCCTTGATTTTTTGTAATGGCACCTTCAAATTTGAAGTGCCTATTTTGAAAAAAATTGATTTGCACACTTAGAAATGCTCCTAAAAAAAATGCCCCAGTGACCTACTTTTGAGGGTCATAATTTAGAGCCAGTTCATTTTCATGCCAAATACCTTGGTGAGTGTATTCATTTGTCATATTTGAGTTGATTTTAGCTTCCTATGATGAGTTTTGATAGGGCTTTGAAGTGACAAGTTGGAGTGTTCTGGGACTGTTTTGTTGTTTGCATACTCTCAAGCCTACGAAGTGGCCTCATGTTCAAATTGATATTTCATAGTTGGATGATCGTCATGGAAAATGGATTGGTGCTCTACATTCCCCTCATATTCATATGCTCCCTATTCTAGTTTTAGAGCCACAAGATCAAGTTTCATATTTTTACTAGGTCAAAAGTAAATGCAATTTGTTTTGTTTTTACATCTACATTTCCATAATGTTTCAAGAAGGTCAACTTTGACCCTTAATATCTTGTGAAGAATGTGGATTGAGGGAAATCCCTCTTGCACACATACTTAGTGGACCTAAGTGATTTAGTTTTTCCACTAGTAGTTTCCCAAGAGAGGATTAGTATTTTTTTGGGATGGTGATTTGGTGAGCCCTAATTGGTTTTTGATAAGTGCAATTGCAGAAAAGTCTAGTTGAGCCACTTTGGATGTTAATATCTTGTACCTTAGGATGAATTTTTCCAAGTTGTTTGTTGTACTAAATTTTTGGTTCAAATAATAACATGCATGTTCAGGTTTTTGCCCCCTAGATGAGTTTTGATGGGCTATTTAATTATCTTATGAGTGCAACTGGGCCAAAATTTGTGCTCTAGAAAGTTTCAAAATTTGAAATTCTAAAGGAAACCCATTTATCACTTTGGTCTAAAACCTCTCCAACTCCATTTTCATCAAAAACATAGGTCATTTGATGCATTATTTTAATGCATTTTAGTTGCGATGAAGGCATCCTGCAGGCTAGTTTCCAAAGGAGGTCCTAAAATTTTTTTAGCAATGCAAGTTTTAAGGAAATGGGTTTTATCTAAATAATTGATAATGTCCCTACAAAAAATTTCATGGCTCCAGGTGTCGTGATTTACCCGTAGTGAATTTTCCCCATTTTAATGACAAGAAAAATTAAGAATTACATTATTTCTTAAAGTTTAAAAGGAAAATGTTTAAAATATTTAAAATATTTTAAACACCTTCAAAATTTGAATCCAACGTCATTAGGGAAGATTTAAATTTGTAACGTTTTATAATGTTAAAACATTATAAACTTTGTAGGAGAAGCTTTCCTCGCCAGCCTGTGGAAGCTCTAGCTGATGACAAAAAAGTCTCATAGGGAAATGGGGAAAGCTATGGAGTATATGGGGAGATAATTAAACATTAAAGATTGCTTTATTAAACCTTGGGGATGTTGCACTAAATGTTTTTCAACATTTTACGCTACTTTTTTATTGTTTCTTGCCACTTTGTAGCAACAAATGCTACCGATAGAGGAAGCTCACATAAAAGTGGGGAAGTTAGTTGAGAGGCAATATTTGGGGGAGAATTTGGTTTTGGAACTTCATTGTTCTTGCTTCCACATGGTTTGAATCCATTTCATCACTACAAGGAGGAGATCTTTTATTGTAAATGGGGCAGTTTTAAGAGTGCAATCACTTTTTTGGCTTTGGGGTAGATTTTTTAAGCTGTATATGTGTTGCAAATGATGTTTTTCACCTTCCAAATGATTTCTAGACTTACCCACATGTGTTGGTAACATGTTCATTGTTGTTCTAATCATTTTTTCAGGTGCTTGCAACCATAAAAATGACACAACATTTGTAAAAATGCCCTTGCCAAAGTAAAAAGGTTCCTGGCTCTTTTAAAATGCCTCTAGTATGGACAAATACATCTCGAGCTTGTAGCTACAATGTATCAATTTTTTTGAAGAATCTTCATTTTTGCATTGGCACCCAAATTTTATTATATTTGGCCCAAGCATTGTTTAAGGAAACTTTCCTCACTTGCCTGTGGGAACAAATGGTGATGTCAGCAAAGGATGGTGGGGATGTAGGGAGGAGTTTATGAAAGGTTTTAATATTTTTAACATTATTTTATGAAGCCTTCCTTTGCATTGCGAATATTTTATTCTAGGCTTTATGAAGTATTTGTCGGTCAGCCCATAGGAGTTGGTGTTTTCATCATAAAAAGTAATGTGTGAGTGGGGAAGGTAGGCTCGTGATAAATATTTGAAGGAAAATATTTAAAATATAGTGTGCAAAGGAATAATCTACATGGGTAAATATTTTATATTGCTTGAGATATAATTAAAGTTTCCACCATGGTGAAAGCAAAGACTTTAAATATAAAATGCAAGGTGAAAAAGAACGGGTTAAATATTTGTATAGCCTAAGTAAAGTTTTTAAAGCCTTCCTAGGTAAAATGTAAAATTTTTCTAGGAAAATAATTAAAGTGCATGGATAAATCCATGAACAGATAAAAGAATTTAATTCTTTTATAATGTTAAAACAAAAACTTCCTATGCCAGGCATCAAGATGAGAAATAAAATATGAAGTATGGGTAAAATATTTTTACATTTTTCCAATGAAAAAGTAAAGATCTTTTGATGTCAAAGGAAAGTGTAAAATATAGTGGTGAGTGCATAGAAAAAATAAAAATAGAGTAAAAGCTTTCGTGGAGGAACATAAATATTTGTAGTTGTAGGGATCAACTAAGGAGTGAAGTTTTTCACGAAGTAGGGGTAAATTTTTGTTGCAGAATAAAGGTGAATGCAAGAAAAATGTGGAGGTAGAAAATATCAAACAAAATATTATTTAGTTGCAACTATGATGAGGAGTAAGGGCTTTTCACAATAAAATCAGATTTTTTATTACTAGGTGGAGAAGGCAAGTGCAAGAGGTGTGAATCAAAGTGCAGATTGAAAATTCTTCAAGTCAACGGAGTTGAGTATGCTAGGTGTTTGATGAAGATTTCCATTTAGGGTTTCTTCATCCTTAAATGTAATTTTATGTTTCATCTGAAGGAGGTTGCTCATTCTTTATTCTCACAGGAATACCATTCTGTAATAGGGCCTCAAATGTATAGTGTTGGTTTTAGATTTTTGGTTTAATTTCAGTCATGTAATGGAGAAATAAACCATGGAATTATCATATTTGTATGAAAATGATAAGATAATCTAAGTTGGTTATCTCCATAGTGCATACTGTATGGATTTTAAATATATGTAATCAAAGATTGCAAGTATTTTTCTTCTTTTCTTTCCTTAAATGTCTGTTTAGTGTTATTGCTATCATTCAAAGAATAAATTAAACTATATTAATGCAAATAGAGATTTATATAGCTATGTGCTAGGATTATTAAGAATGACCAGTTAAGTTGTTGGTGTTAATGATGTAATGAATCATTTGGTAGGCATAGTTATGGCAGAGTAAATGATGTGATGTATTTTGAGTTATATGGTTTAAGTGACTCCCCCCTAGAATATGGAACTGGTCTTTTGATGTTATAATTTCCTAAGATTGTTTTATGAGTAGCTAAAATTTTAAATAAATTTACTTATTTATCTTGTTGTGGGTATGTGTGGAATTTAATGCATATTACATATCTCATGTTTAAACCAGACATTACCATGAAGGTTAGCCAAGTCTTTAGGGTATTGTATCTATTAAGCATGTAAAGGAGAATCATCTTTTTATAGTGTGTTTGATACTTTAGCACACAAGTATCTACAAGCATACTATTGGGATCACCCTCCTAGGTTTAACAAAGCCTAAAGTGTAGGAGAGAAAGGAGTTTTTATTCAATCTCATGTTTGTTGGCCAAATCTATCATTGAATCTGAAAATTAGGCTTGGTAGCCCTTTAGGATTCAAGTGGATTATAGATTTGGGGAACCAAAAAATTTGAAACTCTATTGGGGAAAACATCAGAGGAGTATCCATTTTCATAGAGTTAAGAATTTGGTAAATTTGAACATCTAGTTCAGATATTGAGAAGTTTTGGGACCTAGAAGTGATTTTGTTGCAGGAATTTCAAAGAATTTATGTGTGATTCTACTATTGGGGGATACCCATAATGAAATTTATTTTTCAAAGAGCCTCATGCTATTTGAAATATAGTCCTCTATGAAGAGAAGTGTTGACTCTATCAAAAGAACATGATGAAGATTTGAAGAAAGTTTTAGATCTATAATATTTTCAATTAGGAAGAAGAATTTGCACCAGATGCAACATGTCTAGTTACTTTTCATATTTTGGTTTCCAAGAAGGCTAAAATTGTATGAAAACCATATTTGAAAGTTGTTTCATAGAAAAATGGCCCCTTGTCATTTTCATGTCCTTTTAGGTCTTGTTTCATTGTGTTGAAACTATGTTGCTTTGATTTTATGTTGTAACATGGCTTGAACATGCTTATTTAGTTACTAAAATTCAAAGAACAACATCTTGTGAAGGTGTTGTGAAGTGTTGTAAGACATTTCTACATTCTTCTAGACTCTATTAATTACAATTTACATAAAAATCACTTTTTTTTCATCAACAAGTCCTATTTTGAAGTGTTGTAAGGTCTTGTAACAAGCTTTCACACTCTTCTAGGAATATTTTAACTATTTATCCCTTTTTCATGCTTTATTTGGCCCATGTATGCTCTCATATGCTTAATTAAGTGTATTTTCAAGTATTATCCTGATAAACAACATTAAATACAACATATTTCCCAATGCTTGTTTTTAGGTCCTAGGTGGGACCCATTCGCCATAGGTGGCGAATGAGTCCCCCTTGACCCCAATTCAAAACATTTTAAATTTTCTTTCAGTATTTTATTCAAAATCACTTGATGTCATCCTGTGATGAGGTATGAACGAGTAACTAGGGCACAAGTGCATATAAATATGTGATTTTCATCTCATTTTACATCTCCCATAATATCCTCACTCATTCAAGTATTTCATCTCATATTTCAAGCATTCAAGCATTCTTACAACATCCTTTCAAGCACTATTCAAGCACTCTGAAGCAGCCATTGGCATTACTTTAGAATTGCATCATCAAGGGTTTGGTAAGTTAATAGCAATTGCATGTTGTTAGTTTATCATTCCTTTGTGTTTCATTATTTTATTGAAGGTTTGATTACAAAAAATAGGGTTTGATAAAGGTAAACCCCTATTCATTAACCTTAAACCATTTTTCCCTATTTCATGTTTGTTTGCAAACCTAGGTATGTAGATTTGACAAGATTTTTGGTGTTGAAGATTGTTTTACAAGTCAACTAGGTGGTTCAAGACAACTTAAGTATATTTCAAGCTTGGAGAAGGTTTTCTATCCATTTTCTGCAGAGTTGACTTCAGCAACCTGACAAGCAAACTTTTCCAGATCTGGTGTTGCCAAGTTATCTCCTAACTTTTTAAAAATTTGAGAGAGGACTAATTCACCACCTGTGGTGAATGAGTCACACCTTAGGATTGAAAATATAAATTTTATTAAATTATGGATCTTGATAGACAAAAACTTGCTTCAGATAGTTTTTCACCAAGAGGAGGACTAATTCACCACCCAGGGTGAATGAGTCCCACTGTGAAAAATTATCAATTTCCACTAGCATCCAAAATACTCCAGATTCATCAAAATTCATCCAGGTGCACTCAGATTCATCCCTTTCCTTTCTATTTTGCATAATTTCTTCATTTACTTAGTTGTTTTCATATCATAGTGTGTTTTCAAACAAAGCTTTAATTGCACTTTTGTATTCATTTTCATTCATCTAGATCAGTCAATTGCATTTATTTAACTTCATTTAGATTAAACAACATCACACATAACATTAAATTCAATGAACCATTATCATTTTTGGCCTACTTCTCTCCTTCTAGGTGAAAAACCCTTAAAGAGTTAGAGAAGCCCTAGGAACCAAAAATCAACAGTTCAAAAGTCTTGAAAAGATTTGGTTCCCTTATCTAGTGAGATTGAGCACTAAAATAAAGGAATATTGTAATTGAATAGTTGTAGAGGGAATAAATTCTATTTACAAATATGTATTGTTGTCCTAGTTCTCCCTCTACAAGTTTTAATATCCTGCTTAGAACACAGTCATGTCCTCAAAAGAAGGTTTTCACTAATGAAAGATATGAACCTTTAGATTTTAGTAAAATCCAAGGTTATCCACATTCTATCCCAAGAATAATTAATTAATATTTTCCTAAGTTTAGAGGAGATTTTGAAGAATTGACATTAAGACATGTACAAGGTTTTCTTGATGTGATGGAAGATTGTAAGATTGAAGAAGAGGATGCTATCATAAAGATTTTTGTAAGAACTAAAGAAGATAATGTTGAATCTTGGTTTTCTTGTTTACCAATGCATTCCATAGATTCATTGCATGAGCTTAGAATGCATTTCATTGATTATTTTGAAGAAGAATCAATAGACAATGAATGCTTATTTAAGGATAGAGACTTGCATACCCAAGAAAAATTTGAAGAGAAATCTGAAAATAAGTTGAACCCATATCATATATTAATGCATTGTGTGATATAGAAAGATTGGATGATGAATCCTTCTATGATTTTCATGATAAATTTATGAAATTTCTGCTTGACATACCAAAATTAGAAAGATCTAATGACTCATTTTGCATTGATATATTCTGTGAGAATTGTGAGCCAAGTTTGAGTACTATGTCAGCTCATTTGAAGCCCCCTAGAATTAAATGTTTATATCAATGGCTTTCACTTTTTGAATAAATAGTAGAGAAATATGGAAGTCATCTATTGTCTATATTATGTGATGGTAGTTTTTCCAAACTTAATCACATAGATCTACATGGTATAGTAGAAAACAAGAATGATGCATCATTTGGTGGTGAGAATTTTGTTTTTGAACAACCAATGGAGAAAATGTATGGAGAAGAAGATTGCAGCCATAATGGTGAAGATGTAAAACATGTTCAATTAATTGAAGCATGTGAAGTTACTCATATTTTCTTGAAAATATGGAAATGGTGAGTCAATTTTCTATATCAAAAGAAGGTTGCAATGATGTGGATGACACTGAAAGTATTTTCTCCTCTATGGACTTTGAATATATAGTTGAAGATTATGTTGATTCTGAAGTTTCATGTCTTCATGATGAGAACAATGGTGTTGTAGATGGAAGTTTGCAACTAGCTGAAAAACATTCTTTTCTGAGTGATCAAGATGATTACAATTCTATTTGTAGCCCTAGTGATTGTGATTCCTCTCAAGAGGAAGCGGTAGAATGTATTTCCTTAAGTGATAAATGTTTATGATATGGAAACCTATGATAGTCTTGAGTGTTCTTTGAATGGTCATCTCAATTCACATTTTACTAATGGTATAATATTTATTGAGCCTTGTATGGAAAGGTTAGATGTTGTGAACCAAGATGAATTGGACATCCTCTTTTCTAACAATAAACATAATGGAAATCCAAATTATCTTGGATAATAGCATGATGGGGTATATTAATTGAGCATTGTTTTTGAAGAGGAGATGTGTAATCAACAATGCTATGGCACACTTGGTCCTGCCTCTTCTACAAGTGAGTGTGGCATTGATACAAAGCTTCCATGATGATGAGACAAAAGAGTTTCCTAATTTAGGGAATACTCTTGAAAATGGTGGTGTATTATATGTAAATTCCCAATTGTTCAATGAGTTTCAATTGGAGAGACCATCCCCAAGCATCTTCAATGAAGAAATAAATTTGATGGTTTTCAATTTGATAGTGAAGAATGTCACCCTATTGATTATTGCAATAGTATGAACAAAGAAGGAGATTTTTATGAAAGAGGATCATTGGATGAATCAATTCAAGTAGTTGATTATGAGGGGCATGAATATATGTTGATAATGATGAACAAGGAACTCCTATTTTGTTTGATACTTTACTCACTTCTACTTCTTTTGTTGGTTTTAGAGTTATCACTAAATGTTTGCATGAGGTTAGCATTGATATAGTTGTACATAAAATTTGAAATGTAGTGAAAAATTTTAGTGTAGGTAATGAAGAACTTTATAATGAGTTTTCACTTGAAGAATGTGATTGTGTCAATCACATGGATGCATACAAGGATCTTTTTTCTAGATTTGCAACTCACAGTCTTTCTCATGAGCAGTATGCTTCATATTTTCATGTTGGTGTAGTAGGAGGTAATGTTGAGTATGATACTCCTTCGAATGGTGAATGTGTTTTGAACATTCACTATGAGGGATTTCTAGCAAACCAAAATTTTGAGTCATATGAACTTACAACTGAAGCCTTTTTGACTGATAATATGATGAGTATTGACAATGTTGTTTATGAACCTAAAGTGGAAGACATTGTTTGGGATGTTAATTCCTTTTTTCTATGCTATGAGTTGAATGTGGATAATGGACTTGTGGATGTTGATAAGTCTTATTTTGAGAACCTTGAGGCATGTAATAATGTTATTAGGTTGTAATTTTGGGATAAAGATAAACTTACCTATGGTGCAATTCAATTGAAGGAGTTACAAATGTGTGAGCATTCTTTGCTTAATCCACAAGAGGATTTCACACTATTTCCAGGGCATGATATCCTTCCTGAGCCTGACCATTATGAGGGTATTAGTAAAAGTGATAAGACTATGTCTTCATATAGTCTTGATCATTACCCTCATATTTTTTCAGTTTCCTCAGAATCAGAGAATGAAATGAGTGGCAATGATGTGGCCTACGTGATTTGGCTACCATGTGACAGTAAAGCTAGACAAGAATAACTTTCTCACTTGTTCAAAGGTAGCCTGATGCTTTTTTTTTGAAAAATGAAGTCACTCATGTTGCTGTTGTGTGACAAAGGTAAGTATGAATTGAAAGAGATCAACTCTTCTAACAAATTAGTGTTTGAAAAGGGGTAAGAATTAGCTTCCCTTTTTCATTTGGTGGCTTGGTGCCACCAAGTGAGGTTAAAAGTTTTTTGAATAAAGACTCTATCACCCAATGGTTTTGGCACTTGGTCTGCTCTTCCAAAATATTTTGAAATCTCACTTTGTTCACTGAGGAAAAAATATCCCTAGAAAGAGCCACTGATGGAACCTTCAAATTTTCCAAATTTGAGGTGCCTATGTTGAAAAAATTTGATTCACACACTTAAAAATGCCTGTAAAAAATCTACCCTAGTGACCTACTTTGGAGTCATATTTCAGAGCTAGTTGATTTTCATGCCAAATCCCTTCTTGATTGTATTCATTTGTCATATGTGAACATGTATGTCTGATTTCAACTTCCTGTGATGAGCTTTGAGAGGGATTTGAAGCAACAAGTTGGAGGGTTAGGGGACTGTTTTGTTGTTTGCATACTCTCAAGTCTACGAACTCGCCTCTTGTTCATATTGATATTTCACACTTGGATGATCATCATGGAAAATGGATTGTTTCTCTACATTCCCCTCATATTAATATGCTCCTTAGTCTAGTTTTAGAGCCATAGGATCCAATTTGATATTTTTACTAGGTCAAAAGCAAATGCAGTTTGTTCTAGTTTTACATTTGCATTTCCACAATGTTTCAAGAAGGTCAACTTTGACCCTTAATATCTGGTGAAGAAAGTGGATTGAAGGAAATCCCTCTTTCACACATACTCAATGGACCTAAGTGATTTAGTGTTTCTAGTGGAAGTTTCCTAGGAGAAGATTTAGTATTTTTTAGGATTGTGATTTAGTGAGCTCTAATTGGTTTTTGGGGTATGTGCAGGATCATCATGGAAAAAACAGGCCCTTAAGTGGCAAAAAATTCAAAAAAATCAGAGTTAGGAAACTTGATGTAAAAATTTGAATAATTTATCTATATTATTTCAAAAATATGTAAGAATAGATTTTGTAACAAACTAAATGTAGTTTCTAAACTACTAGGTTTGTTTAAAAAAAAAAAACTATTTGGTGAAAATTTGAAATTTCAATGCAAGGGTACTTTAAATTTTAGGGAAAAAATAAGTAGGTGTCGTCTCCACCCCAACCACAATAAAATGATAATATTTTTTTATAATATTTTAGATATAAGTAGAGGACTCATGTTCCTATGTGATGCATATTTTTTTTGTAATTTTTTTCCAAGTAAAAATTAATTATGAATTTTTATTACAACTTTAAAATAAATAAAAAACTCATGATGTCCGACCTTAACTTGGTCAAAACTTCGAAATTCAATTTTTCTTTTTAATCCTATAGTATGCAAAGCATAGAATGTGACATATTTTGGATTCAAAAAATGTGATACCGTTTGAAAGCTATAGATGTTTTTCAATTAGCCTATCAATCAATACTTTAGTCATAATTTGAATAGAAAATGAATAATAATTACTTATTAAATTCAAAATAAAGCATAATTTATATCAGTGGAAATTTGAGAATCTCCTTTAAAAACCCTTTTTGTTTCATCAATTTTGGGTAAAAAAATAGTCGTCAGCCACATACCCATCATATTGCCACTTTTTGGCCCATCATGATCCTACACATACCCTTTGATAGGTGCAGTGCAGAAAAGTTTGGTTGAGCCACTTTGGATGTTAACATCTTACACCTCATGATGAATTTCACCAAGCCATTTTTTGCACTAAATTTTTTGTTCAAATGGTAACATGCATGCTCAGTTTCAGGCCCCCTAGATTTTTGGTTATTTAATTATCTTCTGGTTGTAACCAGGCTAAAATTGGCATTCAAGAAGTTTTAAAATTTGCAATTCTAAAGGAAACCAATTTCTCATTTTGGTCTAAAACCTCTCCAGCTCCATTTTAATCAAAATAGGGGATCATCTAATTAATTATTTTAATGAATTTCAGCTGCGGTGAAGGCATCCAGTAGGTCAGTTTACAAATAAGGTCCTAGAATGTTTTCGGTGATGAAAGTTTTAAGGAAATGGGTTTTCTCTAAATAATTGATAATGTCCCTATGCAAATTTTCATGGATTTAGGTGTCCTAATTTTCCTGTAGTGAATTTTCCCCTTTTGAGTGACAAGCAAAATTAAGAATTACATTATTTCTTAAAGTTTAAAAGGAAAATGTTTAAAATATTTAAAATATTTTAAATACCTTCAAAAGTGGAATGCAACATCATTAGGGAAGATTTGAATTTGTATTTTTTTATAAAGTTAAAACATTATAAACTTTGCATGGCAAGCTTTTCATGCTTTTGGAAGCTCTAGCTGATGACAACAATGTTTCATGGGGAAGTGGGGAGAGCTGTGGAGTATATGGGGAGATAATTAAACATTAAAGACTACTTTATTAAACCTTGGGGATGTTGCACTAAATATTTTTAAACATTTTATGCTATTTTTTTTACTGTTTCCCACTAGCTTGTGGCAACAAATGCTGTCGACAATGAAAGCTCACGGTGAAGCGGGGAAGTGAGTTGAGATGCAACTTATTTGAGGGAGAATTTGGTGAACTAGAACTTCATTGTTCTTGTTTCTATGAATGCTTTGGCTAGACCTGCTCAAACATGAACAAAAAATCAAACATTATTCCTTAAACAAGTGTAAACAAGCATTCCCTATGAAATTCATTTGAACAAAAGAAGAAGAAAACAAAGTAAAATACCAAATAAATTACTAGTGAAATACTATTGTAATGATCAAACTAGCATCCCATAGGGGGATTGGTCCTTCTTTGATGTGGAAAGAAGCCCTTTCCCAATCCCTTGATAAGCTTGATGATGATGTGTGATTCTTGATGCAAAATGTCAATAACCTAGCTATGGATGATGAAATTCTATGCTAACATGGATTAAATTGTGAATAAAATCAAGGATGCTTTGGACTTTAAATGAATATAATGGATTTGTACAAAGTTGTGTCCCCCAAATCAATAGAGAAGGCCTTTATTTATAATCAAGAAGGATTGAAGATTGAAGAATGGGGAGAATTTGGGATTAAAAAATGGACTAATGGCATTGTGTCACTTGTCAACATGCTAATGAAGGGATGTGGAGCACATTTTGAAAAATGTGCATGTTAAATGCATGTAGTTGAGGTTTGAAAGCCAAGAGGTGGCTTGTGTAAGAGGAGGTGTAAGAGCCTTCAATGCAAAAGGTGGAGCACAAAAGTCCTTTGGGAGGGAAAATTCAAATGGGTGGAATAATCCAAGAATATGCCATATTTGAATGAAAATAGGGTAATTTAAAAAAAAATCCCCAAAAATTGTATCTTTGCTTGATATGAGAATAATTGATGATAAACTGGACTTAATGAGGCCTTGATTTGTGTTGTGAGGTGTTTACACATCCAATCTAGATCTTGGGACCTTGCAAATTGAATAAAATACATTTATTGATGTCTTGCAATAGTGTTGTAAGGTGTTGTAACATATATGTTGTGCAGTTTTTGCACACATGCCATGTTGAAAGTAGGGACCCTCTTTTGCTCCAGTTTTGGTTTCTTGGCCCTTTCTTTTTGAGGTTTTGTCATATTTAGGCATGTTCTTTAATGTTTATTTTGAATGCCTAGGTGTTTCCCTAGGTTATGCATTGAAAATCCTAAGTTTTGGATGAATTTCAGGCTTTTACTCAGATTCAGGATTTTCCACCTTGGTTGGATTTTCCCAGATTCCTCCCTGGTCAGATTTTCCCGGATCTCACTCGGACTCTGGCTCGACCCTTGTTGTTCATGGATTTTCAATCTTCGTGGATTTCCACGTGGGTCAGATTTTCTTGATTCTGCCCTATTGTTGGATTCCTGAATTCCTTCTTTGGCTATCTTATCGACTGCATTAATGGCTCTGTCCATGTTCTGAGAGATGTATTTAACTTGATTTTGAGGTCTTTTATGCCATCCTACTTCTTATTTTCCCTTGTTCAGCTAAGAAGTGCTTTCTTGTGAGTGATTGGTTGGGATTTTGGGGCATTAAGCTTTGAATTGACTGATTTGGTGGCATTTTCTTGTGCGTTCATGCCCTTGTTCTTTGTGGACACCATCCTCTTCGCATTTTCTGATTTTGGGATCGATTGCCACTTTGTAATGGTATGTGTTTGATTTCCTTGCCTTGAATTGATGATTAGGGATAGTGCATTGAAGTTATAAAAGCTTCTGGGACTTGAATTCCTGAATATTTGGATGCTTCATGACTAGGGTTGTGTAGTGATTGATTAATTTATGATCCCTCAAGTGATTCTTGAGTTTGTTGGCCTGTTTGCATTTTAATGAACTTACTTGAAAATCATGATGTCTTTTTCCCCTAGTGTGGTGTCGGCATTTGAATTACCGTAGTTGTAAGCTCGCATGTGCTTTAATGGTAGATGAGTAGGGTTTTAGACCTAGGGCAGTGCCATCTCAGGTGATTTCATCTTAAAACAGGCCTAAAACACAAGGAAAATCTATGAAAGGTCCATACCTGACTTGTTTTGAGTTAAACCTTTTGAAATTTTGCATTGGTTCAGTGTCTGGATGAAATCGGGACTCTCCGTCTCTTCTGAAATGTCTTCATTGTGACCCTTCAAAGTCGGGGAGATGTTATAATGTTCATCCTACATTTTTCTAAGAACCTTCTTAGGTTCATACTTGATGGTTGGGACAACGTAATTCTTATGCCAAAAATTCTTTCTATCGGCAAGACATGCCCTAGTCGCTAGGAGGTCATAGCAGGCTCCTTTTGTCTTACCGGTTTTCCTTTCTATTGCTCAGACCTCCCCTTTCGGTGAGACCTTTCACCAAACATATCCTGCTCTTGTCGAGTGCCCTTCAAAGTCAGGGAGACTCTGTCTAGTCAGAGAGACATTTCAGTGAGCTCACTACTCTTTCCGAGACCTTCGCTTTCGGTGAGACTCCTAACGGTTGCTAGGACTTCATAGCGAGGCCTTCTTTTCTTAGTGAGCCCAGATCTTTTTTGGGGAGACAACATATTGTCGGCTAGAGGTTATACCAATAGAACTCCACATCAGTGAAACATTACATAGTCACTGGGACCTCTAGCTGAACTCAAACGTTTCACCGAAAACCCTCCTAAATCCACATGTTCACTATGACAGTGTCTTTCTCACATCGAAGGTCTCTTGTTTTCTATCGCTAGTGAATGAGACCAAGAAAATTCACGGAGACCTTACCCCGACTACCCACTGGTCACATCGAGATGTTTGTTACATTGATGATTCGACAAGACTCTATAAGTTCACTGAGACATCATTTAGATAAACTTTAGTCTGGCCGAAGTTATTACTTAAACTCTGATGGTCGATGAGACAAGGATGGTTCGCCATGACTTTACCCTAAAGAAGATCTCTCATCAACATGAATTTCCTCATTGCATGATGGTGAGACATGCCCCACTTGGTGTGACCTCATCCCGAATGGAAGTTGTTTGGCCTAAGTACTTGCCTTTGCACCGATTGGTTCAGAGTTTTTCCTTATCCATGGATTTCCATCGGGTCCGGATTTCTCAAAAATTCACCGTCTCCCAAATTTCTTGAAAATCCTCTTTGGCTCATTCTTTGTGGGAATTCGTCTCTAGCAGATTTTCTCAAAAGTTGATGAAATGTAAAGGAATATTGAATAGCATGATGTGTTAGTGATTTTCAATGCATTTTATGATTTATTCATGCTATCTTATGATCTCCCATGTGGTTTACTGATAAAAAATGATCAGGTTTAATGGTTAAGTAGGTGTTTCTTGGTTATTCCTTTGGAATCCAATCAGTCTGGAATTTCCCGAAATTCCTCTATGGTTCAGATTCCACAGATGATCTTGAAACCCAAAATTTTTTGTGGTCATTTCATATGAGATTTAATAACACCTTGACTATATGAGATGCATTGTAACGGTGTTTTGATGGATCAACATGACTCTTTCCTATGCTTTTATTATGTTTTCATGTTGAGTGCAGGCTAAATCTAGCAAGGCAGTGGCTGGGTCTTCATTGTCTGATGCAAAGAGGATTAAGCTGGACATTAAGGTCCCTGAGAGCAAGATCACTTCTGTCTGGTCAGAAGTCACTGATACAAATTTTGGCCTATGGGATTATGAAGAATTTAAAGAAAGAATGGCAGTTGAGAATCCTCCTTTGGTGACTAGAAGGATGATGGAATCAGGCTTGTCCCATGTAGCTGGTTTCCCTTCTACGGTGTAGTGTTATGAGCTAGTCCTTGAGTGCACCAGGCACTATGATCAGGACACACATGATAATTGGTCCTCAAGGGAGAGTTGTTGCAAATCTCAACCCAATCTCCATTGCCCAAACCTTTGACATGCTAGACCAGTCTCATGTGGTGGGATTCACCATTGAGGTAGCTCAAGAGCTATGATGACCAGACTATAAAGTCACAACAATTAATCAATTCCTGACTGGAGAAGCCCAAGTCTCACTACTCCAAATTCCCAAAGCAGTTGTTCCAAGAAAAATTCAAGGACTACTATGATGCCACCATGTTTCTTAGCAGGGTGGTTGGATTGAAGAGTGTTGGTACATTTGAGAATTGGATGTGCCATGCAATTGTAAGGATGGAACAAGAGAAAATTAACTACCATTGGGCAGGGGTCATTAGCCAAGTAATTCACAAGCAGTTGTCCAATGTGTTGCAAACAAGGACCTTCACAATGACCTCATACTTGGTCTATGCACTTGCTAGGTTCCATCCCTTCAGGGGATTAAGTACAAGGGGCACCTTTGGATAGGATATTATTTATGAAGTTTTCCCTCAGTTGCATTGGGAAGGTTCAAATTATGACAGGGAAAATGATGCATTCACCATGTATATCACCAGAACACTTCAAGGGGTGGAACATGTCAGAATTTTAGACCAAGCCAAGGAGCTCATCAGGAAGTATGGAGCTTGGTTTATTCAATTCCCAACCTTCTCCTACATTTGGATTGATGGCTGCCAAAGGGCCCCATACAGACTTCCAAGGTATCCCACTAACCACATCATATTATTGGAAGTAACTAGACAGATTTGTGATTTTGATGCCATTGTCAAGAAGGACAAACACAACACAGGATTTGGTGGGGATTTTCCCCTAAGGATTGGCACTGGAGAAGCATGTCGTTCCATTATCTCTACCCAAGCTTCAGAGGAAGAAATGAGTACTATTGGTTTGTCTTTCCACTCTAAGAGGTCCAGGTTTGATATCACAGGTGAGGCTCAAAAGAAGGCCAGTAGAGAATATGGCCATAAGGTTAATTTGGAGGACTATTGGGCCAACTACAGTGATGAATACGAGGTTAGAAAGAAGAAATTCTCTCATCTTCTAGTAGATGCAGTCTGATTGTATAATGTAAGGGTAGTGCCTGATCAATTAGAGGATGATGGGAACTTAATTTAGGATCATGCCTATGAGGCAGTAAAAGATAGGCTGATTGGTGATATAGACTGGTTAGAGGAGGAGCAAATAGAACTAAAGCAATTGATGGAGCCAGTCATCAAAGTTACTAAGATGTGGCTCAAGCACACAGTATGGGAGTTGGAGAATAAAGGATTGAAATGCACTTATAACCTGATGGGAGATTTGGATCCCCACTCCACCTTTGAAGAGTCCACCAAGTAGAATCCTAAGGGCAAGGTTAAGCTGGACTCTCCTTCCAAAGTCAAGAAAAAAGGTGTTCAGGGAGAAGAGGCCCAGGAAGCTGAAAGACAGAGAAGACCAAAGGCCAAGAGGAGAACAAGGATTGAATGGTCCAAACACAAGGGAGCTAAGGAACAGAATCCCAAGACTGATGCTCCTATGCTGAAGAGAAGGAGAATTGTAAAATTATCAAGGAAGGCAAGCTCCAAGGTTGCAGAAGAGGTAACTTCCCCGCCAGTGGTGAATGTAGAAAGTTAGGAGGAGAAAGCAAAGGTATATACAAAGAGGTCTAGGACTCCTCCTTCTAAGGACAGTGTGCTTGAGGCTGGTCTTCCACTGGTTGTTCCTCATGACGTGCAGCATGGTGATGTTCCTTTCACTCACGAAACCCAAAGTGAACCAGGTGAGACAAAAGAGGTTGATGAAGATATAGGCACTGAAGGAGAGGAATTCAATGAGGGAGAACTCTATAGTGCAGAGGCTGAAATTGAAAAAGAAATGCAATCTCCCTTGGTTACATATACAGAGTCACTAGTCACAAAATAAGCGATTGAATCTCCTCCAAGGGAGGAAGAAGCAAAAATGGTCCTATCACTTGAACATAAGGAGGAACACATCGAGGAGGAAAGGAATAAAGATGAGACTCCTAAGAAACAAAATTTGGAAGAGGAAATACCAGAGGGTCAGCAAAAGGAAACAGGACCAAGCCAAGTGCAATTAGAGCTTGTTGTTCCAGAATGGCTTGACAACAAGATAAAGAGAAAATAGGTTGTCATAGAAGACACGCCACCGAATTGAGATGAGCTCCTAGCTAAAGTTGGGAGGGCTAAAGATAAGAAGAAGGCTAGAGTGATCTCAAGGGTTGAAAGGGATGAGGTGCATAACAAAGTTGTTCACATCGCCACCCCTACTCTAGGTAAAGATAGAGGTGATGTGGTTGGAAAGGATTACAGTGTTCAGACTTTCAACCTAGAACCTACATCAGTTGAGCAGGATATTGAAGATTATGAGGTCTCCAGTACAATTATTGTGGATAGATTGAGAAGGGAAATGAAGACCAAGCAGGAGCTAAAGAAAGAAAATGAAAATCTCAGGAAGTGCTTGGAGGAATTAATGAAGCCACTGCAGTCCATTAATCCTTCTTCCTCTGCTACAAATCCTCTACCTCAAGAGACCATCACTAAGCTAGAAAAGATGAAAGCCTCCACTGTTGCCACTGTGAATTGGTTGAAAGGGGTGTGAACCAAAGGTGATGAAGCTATTAAGGAAATCTTGTCAACTGGATACTATCATGGCGACTGAGTGGTTGAAGTGGGTGTTGGCACAAGATAAAGAAGACACGGATCTTCTTTTGTGAAAAACTGAGACTATTATGGAGTACACCTGGGATAGGTTGGTGAGTGACGAGATCCTTCCTTCTTCTAGAGCTGCCGAACCATGGGAGTGGTTTGAGGTATTGCAAATCAGGCAGAAAGTATTGAAAAAGATTTACAAATAGAGAAGACACATTAATGATACCCTAGCTGGTGTCTACAATGGTTGCATTTCTTTTTTTGAGATAATGATGGGAAGAAGGAAGATTGCTCCCAAGTATTTGAGCCTGGAGTAGTTGAGGAAGTGGTGGCATGATGTTTATGCACCACTTGATGATGGTTCCATTACTAAGCACCAGCTAGATGATGCGACCACCTACCTTGCAGTTATTGATAAGTATTTGGCATATAAGGTAGATTGGGATAAGTCAATCAAACACTCAAGGGATGAGATTGTTTCCATCGAAAGATGACTTAGGGTTTTTCCCTTGCCACCAGTAGCTAGCCTAGATGGGGCGTTCTTGAAATTTCATGAAATGCTAGGTCTGAGCATGGATAATAGGGAAGAGGGTTCATGATAGGCTACGACATGTTTTGTGCTTCCCTTTTATCTTCCCGCACAATGGTCTGAACTGCACTACGAATCTTGGGCTGACTTGGATGGGACATGCATTTAATACCTATTCGACCCATTTCAAAGACTCTCTTGGCCGGGTGTTTGTGCCGAGTTATTACTGCGAAACCCTTGCCTAGCCGATGGGTTCCTGGGGAATTCTATTTATTGGGCATGTTGCCTCATTTGTAAAGGGTTAGAAGGTTAGAATTTGTAACCAAAATATAGAGATTGATATAGCGCAGAGCTAGTTAGAAGTAGAGTAAGTTAGCAGGTAGTTTCCCTCAAGAAAATATTGTAACAGAAAGCTAGAATTGTTGCTACAGTGAACAATTTGAATACAAGAAATGACATTGTGATTTGGTGCCATACTTGTTTTCTTTTTTTTTGCATGGTTCTTGTTATTCTATCTTTAAAATTGCTTTGAGAAGGTTAATATTGAGATTAGATTTGATTTAATAATGTTTGTGATTTAATACTTGAATGTTGCAACAATCCTTCAGTCCATACTTTTCACAACCAGCTGATTATTAGTTGCTTTGCAAAGTTAGCCTGGACTTCATATTCAGTGTGCTTGTTTGATTGTGAGGATTTTTTCATTTTAACTACAATAGCCTAGTTATTTGAATGAATATTTATGATTTGAAAATCTTTACACCTCAGAAGATTGCACTATTCTCTGTAAGATTGTAGATTTATCTAGGTCAAGTGCATATCAGTTTTAAAGGATTGGTCCATTTCGAGTGTTAGTTGTTTTCATCATTAATCTTAGGAGTAGTATTAAGTTTAGAAATCTCTTTAAAACCCTTACTTTTTTTATTTATTTGATTATTGGGTTAAATCTAGGATTGAAGTATCACTAAGTTTGTTGAATCTGATAGAATCGATTCAATATTTTGCTTGTAGTAAGGTCCCATTGTGATTACTAGCATTTTCACATTTGTCACTGAGTTGTTTATGCATTGTCAAGAACTGAAACTAGAGACCTTGGGGTTATCTCTTGAGGCTTGCTAATAGAGATTTACCTTTCAAGAGAGAGGATTCCATATTCTGTCTGAGTTTTTGTTGTGTAAAAAACACCATCAACAATATCTTCACACTTTTCTATGACGATAATGTTATAATTCACCTAAATAACCTTACCAAGACCTATTTCAAAGTATTGTAAAGTCTTGTAACAAACTCTCACAATTTTCTAGGCTTGTCATCAATATTTACACCTTTCTTATGCTTCAGTGGCCTCTTTATGCACTTGTAGGCCTTAATTAGGTGTCTTATTGAAGAACTTGCTAAAAAACATTTAATACATCTTAATCTCCAAAATCCACTCAAAATTCCCTAGGTGGACTAAGTCACCACCTTGGGTGACTTAGTCCCATTTTTCTCAAAAATAAAAATTAATTTAAATTTATTTTGGGTTTTTATTCTTTAAGACCTAAGGTCAGCCTGTGATAAGGTATTTTTGGGAATTTATGCATAATTGTGTATAAATAAGGGTTTTTACCCTCATTTTTCAAGCTCCTAACTCATCTTAAGTCATAACTCATCATCATTCATCATTCATCATGTTGTCAAGTTAAGCAAGCTAGGGTTTCATCATTGCAAGTTATCAAGATAACTCCCAAGGGAATTCAAGGGAAAAATTTTCATTTTTTGCTACAGAAATTCAAGATCAAACATCATGGAAAGGTACTAACTCCATTTTTGCATGCTTCATTATATTATTTCTTCATTTGGTTTAATTATCTAAAAAGGGGTTTGACCAAGGAAAACCCCCATCCCCTAACATTCAACATTCCTTCTTCTCTTCTTGTGTGTTTTCAAATTTAGGTACTTTTAGGGTTTGAAGATCATTGAATATTTCTTTAAATACTTTTTGAATACATCTATTTTTTTTCCAAGCCAAAATATCAAATAAAAGTCACCTTCATGTCTAAACATCAGAGTTTCAAAAGTGGACACATTTAGGAAACCGAAGTGTAGACCTAGGGTATCTGTTTCCACTTTTGAAATTTTAGAGATTCAAAAGTGGACTAAGTCACCACCTTGGGTGACTTAGTCCCAATAGACCTTATTTTTAGTTATTTTTGTAGGTTTGGATACCCATTTGGCTAAAAAGGTTTTTTGGATAGTTTCCCTGAATTTGGACTAAAACACCCCACTTGGCGACTTAGTCCCACCAAGCTTAAAAATCAAAATTTCTAGAATCTCAGAGGTTTCTGCAATCTCTAGTCAACTCCTCTTTAGTTTTCAAGTGCATGGATTTTTTTTTCATTTTGTTTTATCGTCCATTGCATTTGTTTTATCTCTTTGCATATCACAATGTGTTTTCTAGCACTTTACATTTTCTAAATTTTACATTAGAGCATTAGGACATCTTGATTAGGCATAACACATTTCATTTGCATAGACTTTGAGTGTAAACCCTTGCATTTTGGGACCCCTTTCAATCTCCTTTCTCCTTTTAGGTGAAAAACCCTAGGAGGAGCAAAGCATTGTGAGGGAAAAACAAAATCATTGTTTCCAAAATCAAATAAATTGATTTACATGTGCAACTTGGTGAGGTTGACTTACCCAAGGGTGGAGTTAAAAGCTAGAGGAATGGGGGATTAGTGTTAGGAGCTAGGATTAATTAACTTAGATGAAATTAGTTTGATTGTGACATTTAATTTAAATGTTTGAGTTTATTTCAGTCAAATGAGAGGATGTTTAGGAACGTTAGGATTTCAACTAAGTAAAATTGATTTATTTAATTAAAGGAAGAACATTAGGATTTAAATTGATTTAATCCGATAAAGTGTATTATCTAATTAAGGGAGAATTTTTTATGAATTTAATTAATTAAATAAAGATTATTCAAATAATTGGTTAGTGTGGAAGTGAAGAATTGGTGTTAGTGAATCAAGTGCATGATGTCAATCAGGATATTTTGAGTGTCTATATTTTTCCTCTCTTTGAAGCAATGCACTTGCTATGCTTATTCAAAGAATAACCTTGCTGAGAAATTTTTTTAATTTTTTTTAAAAAATTGGATGCCCTAGTGGAAAGAAGTATATTGGTACATTGCCCCCTTGAGAGATTGAGTGAAAATTTCAATTTGAGGGTTGATACCATGGCAAAGAGGTTCAAGATGGATGTATGGATGGTTATGATGATGATGCTTGTAGTATGGATGTATGTATGCAAATGTTTATGCTATGCAATGATTTCAAGATGCTTAGAATAAAATATATATATTATTCCCTAAATGATAATGCAAAATGGGTGATGTGATATGCAATGAGTATGTGGCTAGATGCTTTATGCTATGAATATGTGATTTATGTATGTTAATGATGTGTGGATGTAGGATCAATGCACTGGTGACATTTGGTTGATTGTCATGATACCATGTTAGCCCAAAGAGAAGAAAGAAGAAATGCAATGATGAAAAGAGGATCCAACAAATCCATGATCTACTGAGACTTTATTAAAAATAATAATGAGAGATTGATGTGTTTCAATTATCAGAGATTGGGGACATAAAGAGCTTACTTTCCTTATGTTTGATAAAATGCATAGATATGATGCATCAAGGTATAAAGAACTAGGATGGTGTTGTATCTAGTGAGATGGACTTTGACTCCACAAGTAGATAGGAGTATCCCTTTTCACACCTTACATACAAAACCCTATTTAGGATGTAGTTCAGATATTTCAAGCATCTCAGACCAAAACAATCCCATGTGGTCAACAAGAGACCCATAATACCCTCCCTATAGATCATACAAAGTAAGCATGGCCAAGGTTATATTACAAGAATATCCAACAAGCACAATAGATAAAAAGATAATGATCAATGCCCCATTCTTTTCTCTCTAGATCATTTTTATTATACATCATTGAGAGGTCATTAGAATGAGCACAATAAGATAAATCAAAAGAAAAAGTACACAAACAAGCCAATTCTCTTCATACCTCTAGCCAAAGGGATTTTTTTGAGGATAAAAATCCAAAGTGTTCTGCCAAAGATAATGCCCATTGTAGGAAGGATGCATCTTAGGACATGTTAGTGGATGGTGGAAATTTGATTGGTTTTTCAAGAGGCTGATGATATAAGGTTGATTGGCATGTTTGAAAATTGTAGGATGCTAAATATGAATTTGCTCAAATGAACAACTAAACTTTAAGCAAATCAAATAAGACATCCTTATGGAATAATACATCAATGCTTCATAAATGCAAACAAAATAAACAACAAAGCTAAGCATATGAAAACATGAAATGAATCCTATCCCATATTGGATTGGTGCTATTGTTGAAAATAGCCCTTTCCCAATCCTTGCTTAAGATAAGCTAAATGATATAATGCCAATGATGATGATGGAGTAAGATGGGAAATATTAGCTCTCAATTGAAGAGAGTGACCTTGCATGAGGATTTGTGGAGCAAATTGTGGAGGATTTGCTAAAGAATGATGCCTTTATTTAAAGATTTTCAAATGCTAAGAGTGCCAAACATGGAGGATATGGGATTAAAGATAAGCCAATGGGGAGAGGCCACTTTTCATTATGTGAGTGGTTGATGCATGTGCAAGATTTGGGAAATGTACCCAAGAGGGGGAAATTTCAAATTTGAAATGAGAGTTAATACTGAGTTTGACCTTTGCAAGGGGACATGTAAGAGACATGTAAGACTTATTAAATGCCCTATTGGATGTATATTTCAACTTTCCTTTGAATTCAAATTTGAGGGAAGATGCCATGTGAGCCTTTGATTTATTTAAATGAATAGCCTTAGGACTAAAGACTGGATTTACCTAGTGAATGAGCGAATGCATACATGAATAATCAATTTATTTGATTAAATCTCTAAATTATATCCATTAAATTAAATAAATTAAAACCTTATTTGATTTAATCTAACACCATCCCTTTTAATTAAATAAATCAAAATATTTATTTAATTAGCCTCTTATCATATTCCTCTCTTATCTGATTTAAATGAATCCATAAATCTAAGTCAAATAAGTCACATCATCTAATCTCCTATTAAATTAATTAAACCCTTGATTAATTTAACCTCATCTCATGTCACATCCTATAGATAATCCCACTTGCACAAATAAATCCATTTATTGATTTATTTAAATCAGCATTTTCACTCAACATGGCATCCATGAGGAATATTCCATCAGGTTTGAATTCAAAACGAAAGTTGAAATGTACATCCAACAAGTCATTTATGAGCTCTTACATGGCTCTTACATGTCCCCTTCCAAAGGTCAAACTCATCATTCATTGCACAAATTTGAATTTGAATCTCCCTCTTTTTGGCACATTGACCAAAATGTGCTCATTCCTCATCCTATCACAAGTTGACAAGTGGCTTCATATCATTGGTCCAATCTTGATCCCACATTGCTCTCTCATAAGAATTCTTTCAACTTGAGAATCTTTAAATAGAGGCTTCATCCTTCAACAAATCCTCCACAATTTCATCTACATCTCTTGCAAGGTCACTCTCTTAAACTGAGAACTGATTTTGTTCATCCACTCCATAATATTAGCATTTCATTTACAATCATCATGCATGGTCACTCTCTTCAAGAGAACTGATTTTTTCCATTGCATCCTCATCATCATTAGCTTAAGCAAGGATTGGGAAAGGGCTATTTTCTACAATAGCACAAATCCAATATGGGATATGTTTGAGCATGCTTAGTCTTTTGGTATTTCATTACTCTACTTATTTAGCATGATTCAATATCTCATATGGATGCTTGATTTGCTATATTTAACTTGGAATTACTACTAATGTTCATTGAAGTTGAAATATTTGCAGGT
Organism: Sequoia sempervirens; assembly: GCA_007258455.2. Lineage (NCBI taxonomy): Eukaryota > Viridiplantae > Streptophyta > Pinopsida > Cupressales > Cupressaceae > Sequoia > Sequoia sempervirens. Next base: position 732,314,528 of record VDFB02281492.1, on the reverse strand, counting down.
TTAGCAACCACATTTTGGTGCTAGAAGGAGGGCTTGATGTGCTTTTAGTGCGATGTTACAATATTGACTTATTGCACTTGGTTTCGGTGGTAGGGGTGGCTGATTTGAAATTGTGTTGGGTGTAGTGACAAATGGTTGAGATACGCTTGGAGTGATCATGGTAGTGAGGGGTTGAGATATGATGGGTGTGATAGGGGTGGTTGGAGTGATTGAGGTGATAGGAATGGTCAGAATGACCAAGGTGATAGGTCCTTGGGAGACCATGTTTTGATTTTTCAGGATTGATGTTGTCATTTGATTAGATACCATCTGTTGGTATGATGTTGATGGTATATTCAAATGATTTGATGTGATGGCTTGATTGGAGTTAGTTGGGTTGATTTGGATGGAGTGATTGATGCTAGGTAAAGGAGGAAGCCCTAAACCAAGGAATGATGTTGATATGGGCAATGGTGGTGGAGATGTCTCTTGGCGTAATGACTCAACTAATTTGGTAAGTGTAGCAATTTGATCTAGCCAAATTTGTTCTTGATTTTGATTTTGACTCCCTTGATATAGTTGATTTGACTTGTGTTTAAGCAGATTTGGAGTGTGTAGTTGTGTTTGATTTTGGACAATGTTATGATTTGGGATGACACTCATATTTGGCATGATAGGTTGAAATTGAACATTGTTGGTGTTGGGAACCACATTGTCATGTTTTTGATTTTGCATGGTGTTACCTTGACTTGGATTGATACACGAAGTTGTTAACATCTTGTTTGGACTTTGAACACATTTGTATGATTTACAAACATACTTGTCCCAAAGTTTGCTGGATTCATGTTTCGAAAACTTGTACTTGGTACATTTTCATTTGGCATGTAGGGATTTTGTGGGATGAGGTTGTTTGTTTGAAGGCTCATGCTTTGATTGTTCGGTTGGAAAATTTGTAGGTTTGGATTTAGATATACCATCGGGAAATGTGTTCCAATCTTTGATTTGGGCATACTCACAATCGTTGTGCCATTGATTTTTGTCGAAGGCAATTATCTCATGTACGGTTTGTATAGATGTGAGTGTTGATAATCAACTGGTGTTGTAAGGCTTTGATAGCTTAGTTGACTTGGATTACTCATGATGTATGGATCAAGTTTATATTCCATGTTCCTCTTGTGTTTTTACCTTGTTGCAAAAGTTACCTCTAAGGTTCTTAGGGCTAATGACAAGATGAAGGATGAAAGGTGTAAAATGATATAAGTGTTGAATGTTTAGGGACTTTGGATCAATGCTACACTTAGGGTTTGATTTTGATTGGTTTGATTGGATTTGGATAATGAACTTTTAAACCCTAAGATGTAAGATGTTGTCTGAGAATGAACTTGTTCAAAGGGGTGCTAATTTAACTAGAGGTATGAGAAAGGATGCATTCCCATACTCCTAACTAAACAAGCTGATTTTGATTTTGATGATTTACCCAAGTCCAGAATGATGTTTCCAAAACTCTAAAGTTTGTTTGGTTGGATGGGATGATAAATGTTTGGGATGAATGAGGTGTTTGATTTGATCCTAAATGAACCTAGGAAGGACTTTTTTACTAGACCAAGATAGTGAAGAACATGCCTTTGTCTAAGAGCAATTCAAAATCAAAAGACCAATGTTTGCATGAAAACCATATGACCAAAAGATGCCAAGCACATATGTGGGGTCCAATTGATTTAATCTTTGCTTAATGGATTCTTTTTACCACAAACACACTCTTGATTAGATTTCAAACCGAATGTCCAATGTCTCAACTTCGTCTCATTTCACAAGGTATATTATGTGAAACTTTGATGAATTTAAGGCAAGGGTTACCTATTGTTTAACTTTAGTGGGAAAATTGAGATGTAGATTCAAGTGCCTAGAAACCTCTAAGGATGTAATCCCAAGGGCAAGCAATAACATGTGAATTTTTTCAAGGATATTTTCCTCTCCTAAAGGGTTTGCAATTTTGATGATTCATCGAATGTTGGTTTTCCAATATTTTTGATAAAAGCATTGTGTTTTCAAACCACAAGCAATATGACATCCTAGCCCAATTAGTACATTTTTCTTAGTGGGCTTGCCTCATGCCCTTCATAGAAGAGATGATTTTACATGCAACCAAGGAAAAAATATAAAGGTATGTTAAGAATGAAGTCTTAACCTCTATACTTTAACCAAGATCAGACATGGCAAGTAACTTCTTGGAATCTAAGTTCCAATGCACCACTTTGATAAACTCGCTCAATGGATCAATTGGTCACTACAAAACAAGGGATCTAGTTCAGAATTTCTGTTTGTGGAGATTGACCCATATGGCGAGAGTCCCCTTTCAGATCCATCTCGTCGGAGCCAACCGTGTGATACTGGCGTTTACTCCAATACCCACATTTATATCCCAGCTGGAAATACTCTTGGCTTTAGAGTGTTACCAGTTGAGTCATTCCCTTGGGTGAGTACTTTTTCCCCAAGGTAGGCCCTCTAGGATAAACAAAAGCAAGCAAAGACAAAATTCGTAACTTGATCAATCTTTGATGACTCAAAGAAAGAGAATATACACGAGGATTCTCTACTCACACTCGCACAAGATGTTCAATTTTAAACCCAAATCAAAGTGTGGAGGAAATATTTTATGCAACTTAATGTCATCAAAAAGACTTTTGATTCTCAAGATTGCCATGAAGCATGAGAGAAGTGCATACGCCTTTTTAGATGAGATTACTTTGAATAAGAGATTACCTAAAATGAAAAACACATGTTCATTTTAAGCCTCAAAGCAATGATGAGTTTGTTTTAAGCACCAAAATTCAAATGTGAAGTTTGTTTGTTCAAATTTTTAGACCAAAATCAAAGTCTAGTGAGTTTCTAAGGTTCAATTTTAAACCAACTTTGAAAAGATCAAAACAATGATTAAAGGTAAGCCAATGGGGAGAGGCCACTTGTCATTATGTGAGTGGTTGATGCATGTGCAAGATTTGGGAAATGTGCCCAAGAGGGGGAAATTTCAAATTTGAAACGAGAGTTAATGCTGAGTTTGACCTTTGCAAGGGGACATGTAAGAGACATGTAAGACTTATTGAATGCCCTGTTGGATGTTTCAACATGCCTTTGAATTCAAATTTGAGGGAAGATTCCATGTGAGCCTTTGATTTATTTAAATTAATAGCCTTAGGAATAAAGACTAGATTTTCCTAGTGAACTAGTGAATGAGCAAATGCATAATGTTAATTTTGCATGTCTACATTTTGCCCCTCTTTGAAGCAATGTACTTGTTGTGTTGGTTCAAAGAATAAACTTGCCGCAATAAAATTTAAAAAAAATTCTAATTTTTTTGGATGCCCTAGCGGAAAGTACACTGGTACATTGCCCCCTCGAGAGATCAACTGAAAAGATTCAATTTGAGGGTCGATTTCGCAATAAAGAGGTTCAAAATGGGTGGTATGGATGATTGCGATGATGATGCCAATGAGATGATGATGTGATATGCTATGATTATTTAATAGATGTTTGATTTATGCAGATGCTTAGCCTAACAGATCTATATTATGATGATGATGCAAATGCAATGCATGTGGGATGATATGAAAAATGTTGATGGTTTATGGATGCAAGATGTATGTATGATGGATGCATTGGTGATGATGATGTTAGAGTGAAAATGAGATGATGACAAGAGGATCCCACAAGTCCATGATTTGATAAGACTTTATTAGAGATGATGATGATGCTAGATGGATGGTGATGATGATAAATGATGATGATTTGCTTATCAAGGATTGGGATTTTAAAAGGGCCACTTACCTTATGTTTGATAAAACATGTAGGTACGATGCATCAAGGTATAAAGAACCAGGATGGCGTTGTACCTAGTGTGATGGAATTTGAATCGACAAATAGATAGGAGTATTCTTGTTCACACTTGACATATAGAAACCTTGCTAGGATGTACCTAACAAAGCAAGTATTTGCCAAGTTATTTTACAAGAACGTCCAACAAGCACAGTAGACAAAAGATAATGATCATTGCCCCATTCCTATCTCTCTAAATCCTTTTGTTCGGATATCATTGAGAGGTCCTTGGAATGAGCACAATAAGATAAATCAAACAAAAAGATCAAGTACACAAACAAGCCAATGTTCTTCATATCTCTAGCCAAAGGGATGTGTTTTGATAGGATAAGAATCCAAGGTGATATCCAAAATGATGCCCATTGTCAAAATGATATATCCTAGGACATGCATTGTATAGGATGATGATGGTTTGATAAGTTGATTGATTAGTTGTCGATATAAGGTTGATTGACATGTTTGAAATTGGTCAAGAGTTTGATTTTCTGTTTAAAGGTTTGTTGTTTCGATTTTGATTTTGCTGATTGTTGTGATTGTTTCTATTATTTTTGCCAAAGGATGAAGGTGATGATCAATTTATTATGGATGATTGATTCTTGTGGGTGCAAGTGAGATGGGGATGGATGGATTTTTTCAAATATTTGGATGTTTTTGATGTTTTGAAATGTTTTGAGGCTGTTTTTGGATTTTGATGTTTTCTGAATGTTTTTGGATTTTGATGTTTTTTCAAATGTTTTTGTGTTTTTTTGGATTTTGTGTCTAGGGGGCTTATCACATATTAGCCTTGCCTACATTTAAGCTTAGAGACTATGTAGTTCAGATTCCATGTTTTTGATTTTTTTTGACTTTTTGAGTGTTTTTTGGATTTTTGATGTTTTGGATTTTTTGATGTTTTGGATGTTTTTGGATTTTCACATGATTTTTACGATTTGTATATGGACATGTGTGACAATATCAGTGCTTTATTTTGGGTTTTTTGCTAAAAACCAAGCTAAGGTTGACTAATTGAATCAATGGATTGATGATGATAACATTGTTGAGGATACACAACAATGCAAGGATAGTGTTAAGTAACACAAGGATTCAGATGTTGATGGGATTGATGATGATAACATTGTTGAGGATGCACAACAATGCAAGGATAGTGTTAAGCAACACAAGGATATCCTGAGATGATGATTTTTGTATTGGATTTGATTGATCATGATTGATGAAGCTTGATTTAAAACAAAATTCATTTGAATGATTTGATGTGACGTTTGAAGGGTGCATTAGATGCGACTGAAATAAATTGATTATTCCTGATTGTGATATTGATGAAATAAGTTGGAGGACATAGATCAAGTTTTATTCCTAAAGCAAGATCTAAATATCTGCCCCCAATGTCTAGCAATGTATGGAATGCTATGGATGGATGCTCAAAGAGGTGTATGGACGAATGGATATGGATAAGCATGCAAGGGATGCCAAGGATTATCTTGAGATAAGATAAGGTGTTTGGATAAAGGATGCTCACTTGGATAATGCTTCATGGCTCAGATAATGCTGCATAGGATAGGATCAATGAAAACGGCCCATGTCAAGATGTTTACCATAAGCAAGCGTAAAGTGTGCACCAAAGTTGATTCAAGATCAAGATAATTTGGATGATGGATGCAGATGGATGAAAATGGATTGGATTAATAGTTTATGGATGAATGGATTTATTATGGCTAGATGGAATATTAGATTTATTACGGATGGGATGAGATGCTTTCACCTGAAGTGGCACACATAGATGCTCGATTCTACACATGACGCATGTTTTCCAGGTTTTCATCATGGTACCTGCCCAAAGTGCCGCCCATGCAGTTTTCACTAGAGGACAATTTTTTATCTTTACTGTTTTCAATCCATTTTTTGATTTTTTTTTTTAGATTTTCATTTTTTTTATTTTTTTTTATTTTCTAAAAGATTTTAAAGCTCATGCTAAATCACAAGGTGTTGCTGATGTAGATGCCCCTATCATAATGTGCCATCGGTATCCTTCTTGAAGAAGTTGCTTTGCTAAGATACGTGCACTTGAATGCAACTTTTGAGATTCCTAATCTTCTCTATTGATATTGGAGTTGACTTTGTCTTGGTGCGCACATTGTGATAGAGTGCCTTCTGAATCCTTATGATGAAGGGTTGTTGACAATACATGGTCAATGTGAGAATTGGATATTATGTGTGGAGGCATGGATGGAGCGTATTTAGGGATAAAAGATGGATTGGTTGATAGTTTGGAATCTATGACTCTCCAAACTTAGGAATATGAGCAATGATGGGTGGATACAAAAGTGTGCATGGAATTAGGACCAACTGCTTGATAGACTTTGTACGTCACTTGAAAAGCCTGCTTTTTCATTTGCGGACATCTTTGATGGATACTTTTCCCTTTTTGATTTTTCCCCATAGTTTCTTTGACTAATGGAGTTTGACAGGGATGATATTTTTTTGTATTCTTTGGTACATGTGTATTTGTTTTTTCCATTATGCTTCTCAGCTTCTTTTTCTTTGATAACATTCTTCATACTTTGATTCAAATCTTCCTTTTGACATTGGTCCCAATTCATGGATGGGGTGATGGGTGGATGAAGATTCATGATGTGACTGGTTGTAGCATTGGCATTGGTTTCACCATAAAGATTCTTTGTGCTCCCTATATTGACGCTTTCTTGAGACATAGTTGCCCCCAGTATTATGGAAGTAATACATTCATGACTTGATTCTTCCTATTCTGAGATGTCTTGTTCAATAAACATGCTCTAACAAATGACCATTGTAGATGGCATTGTTTCAATTTTCCGCTCTGCTAACTCTGGATTATACTGTTCTATCTGATTTTCTTCCTTGAGTGGATAATGTTCGATATCTTTATTCATGATTTCCTCAATTTGAGTTTGGGATATATCTGATCCTGATGTTGATAACTCTGTTTGACTGTAAGAGCTAATAATCTACTCTTTTTGTGTAACACAATCTTGTTCTAGATGAAGATCATCTGTGTGTCCATCCATAGAAAGCATCTCATGCCTAGATGGAGGAGTATGTGCTACATGGATATGATCATCTTGCATAGATAAGAGAGTGTCCATTAGATTATTGTAGTATCTTGAAGATACAAATTCTTGATCTTGAATGATTTCAGAGTTGCTTTCGACATGCTTTGGATCAAGTTCCTGAGATGGGTCAGTTTCAAAGGATGGATTGCTTACAAAGGGTTCTTGGACATCATCATTAGGCATGGTAAGTGGTTCAACATCCTCTTGATATTTGAGTAAATTTTGATCAAGTGTCAAGTTGAGGATTCTTTTAGTATCTGTAACCATGAGGTCAAAGGGGGTCAACATGTCGGGACCATTGCTAGACCTTGGTGAAAGAAGTTGATCACACTTTGGAATGGATTCTTGAGATATGTGCTCTAACTCATAGGGCAATGTAGAGACATTTTCAACATGATCATGGGTCGATGGATCGTGCATTATGTTGATAGGATCAAATAATTCTAACACTCCTTGAAATAGATCACTAAAAAGTGGCTCTTAATGTATGGTGAGTTGATCATCGGATGGGGTGGAAACATCTTCAAGGTGCTCATTGATGGAGAGATCTTGATCATTGTTTTCAACAATTGTGGTGGAGAGATTGTGAATGTTTTCAAACATAGAGTCAAGTGATGTTGACATTTCTTGAATTGGATCATTGTCGAGTATTATTGGTGGATTTTGATCATGATTAAAAAGTGATTCTCGATGTATGTTAATTTGATCATTTGATGAGGTGGAAAAATCTTCAATGTTCTCCTTGATGGATTGATCTTGATCATTGCTTTCATCTATTGTAGTGGGGAGATTGTCAATGCTATCACCAGTGGTTGAATGTTCATCGTTCTCCCCAATAGTTATCATTTTTTGAGTTTGTGCTTGTGTTTGTTGGGTAGCTTGAGAGGCTTGTTGCACTTTTTGAGCTTTTCTTGCTTGTTGCATGGCTAGATATCATTGGATGGACTTTTGGTAGGCATGGTGAGCTTTTAGCACAATGTCATATTGTCTTGTTGTGTTTGGTTTGAAAGTGACCCCTCGGGCCCCTTTTAAGCCTAAAAATTAGGGGTTTTTGACCCTCTAAGGCTGTCCTGCTAGGGTTTTGGACCCCCGAGCCTATTTTTATCCTTTTGAGGCTAGTTTTTCATCATTTTATTGCGTTTAGACATGTTTTAGCCTCCCAGACCCCTTTTAGACCTGTTGGGCACTTTGCCACCTTTTTTTGCGAGATCACCCAAAAAATTGAAATTTTAGTCCAATCTCTCAAGGGAGCATTATAATGGCATGTTTTCTCTCACCATGCAGCAATGGGGCAAGTTTTTAATATCAAAATTTTTTGGACTTGATCAAGATCATTTATTCTTTGAACCAACGCAATGAGTGCATTGCTTCAAAGAGGGGAAAAATGTAGACATAAAAAATATACTGATTGACATCGTGCATCTGATCCTAACTTACTAACATCATTTCTTCGAAATCATCCCTCGGTCTAACAGTTTAATCAAATTACCTTATCTGATTAAATTCATCAATATTTGTCTCTTAATTAAATAAATTATTTTGTCTAATTAAGTCACTTTCTCTTGTTAATTAAATCAATCCATCTGATCTAATTATCCCTACTTAATTAAATAATCAATTTATTTGATTAAATCTCTAAAGTCTATCCATTAAATTAAATAAATTAAAACCTTATTTGATTTAATCTAACACCATCCCTTTTAATTAAATAAATCAAAATATTTATTTAATTAGCCTCTTATCAGATTCCTCTCTTATCTGATTTAAATAAATCCATAAATCTAAGTCAAATAAGTCACATCATCTAATCTCCTGTTAAATTAATTAAACCCTTGATTAATTTAACCTCATCTCATGTCACATCCTCTAGATAATCCCACTTGCACAAATAAATCCATTTATTGATTTATTTAAATCAGCATTTTCACTCAAAATGGCATCCATGAGGAATATTCCATCATGTTTGAATTCAAAAGGCAAGTTGAAATGTACATCCAACAAGTCATTTATGAGCTCTTACATGGCTCTTACATGTCCCCTTCCAAAGGTCAAACACAACATTCATTGCACAAATTTGAATTTGAATCTCCCTCTCTTTGGCACATTGACCAAAATGTGCTCATTCCTCATCCTATCACAAGTTGACAAGTGGCTTCATATCATTGGTCCAATCTTGATCCCACATTGCTCTCTCATAAGAATTCTTTCAACTTGAGAATCTTTAAATAGAGGCTTCATCCTTCAACAAATCCTCCACAATTTCATCTACATCTCTTGCAAGGTCACTCTCTTAAACTGAGAACTGATTTTGTTCATCCACTCCATAATCTTAGCATTTCATTTACAATCATCATGCACTGTCACTCTCTTCAGGAGAACTGATTTTTTCCATTGCATCCTCATCATTAGCTTAAGCAAGGATTGGGAAAGGGCTATTTTCCACAATAGCACCAATCTAATATGGGATAGGTTTGAGCATGCTTAGTCTTTTGGTATTTCATTACTCTACTTATTTAGCATGATTCAATATATCATATGGATGCTTGATTTGCTATATTTAACTTGGCATTATTACTAATGTTCATTGAAGTTGAAATATTTCCAAGTTTAGCAACCACACAAATGATCACGATTTTGATTTTGCATTTAAAAGTTTGAAGTTTTCTTTTGTTGATTGCTCTACTTGTTTTTTGTTTTTATTGCCAAAGGATGAAGGTGATGATTTATTTATTATGGATGAGATTATTGTCGGTGAAAGTGAATGGGACGAATGGATTTTTTCAAATATTTGGATGTGTTTGATATTTTTGAAATGTTGTGAGGTTGTTTTTTGGATTTTAGGGTTATTTAAATGTTTTTGTGTTTTTTTGTGTTTTTTGAATGTTTTTTGGTGTTTTGCAATGTTTTGAGGTGATTTTGGGTTTTTCGAGATGTTTTGCAAATGTTTTGATTTTTAAAATTTTCAATGTTTTTCATGGTTTTTGATATTTTTGAATGTTTTTGGATTTTGTGTCTCGGGGGACCATCAATAATGGCCTTGCCTACGTTTAAGCTCAGAGATGACATAGTTCAGATAGCATGTTTTTGATGTTCTCTATTTTATGAGTGTTTTTGGATTTTGATATGATTTTGATTCTTTTTGGATTTTCACATGATTTTGATGGTTTGGATATGGATATTTGTGATGATATCAATGATCTATTTTGGGATATTATTGAAAACCAAGCTAAGGTTGATTAATTGGATTGATGGATTGATGATGATAACATTGTTGAGGATACACAACAATGCAAGAATAGTGTTAAGCAACACAAGGATCAAGATGGATATCTCTAGATGATGAGGGATTGATTGGATTTGATTGATGGATTGATGATGATAACATTGTTGAGGATACACAACAATGCAAGTATAGTGTTAATAAACACAAGGATTAGGAAGGATATCTTGAGATGATGATGGATTGATTAGATGTGATTGATCAAGAATAAGCTCAGAGATGACAGTTCAAATAGCATGTTTTTGATGTTCTCTAGTTTATGAGTGTTTTTGGATTTTGATATGATTTTAATTTTTTTTTAATTTTCTCATTATTTTGACGGTTTGGTTATATGGATATGTGTGATGATATCAGTGATCTATTTTGGGATCTTATTGAAAACAAAGCTAAGGTTGATTAATTGGATTGATGGATTGATGATGATAAAATTGTTGAGGATACACAACAATGCAAGGATAGTGTTAAGCAACACAAGGATCAGGATGGATATACTGAGATGATGAGGGATTGATTAGATTTGATTGATGGATTGATGATGATAACATTATTGAGGGTTCACAACAATCCAAGGATAGTGTTAAGCAACACAAGAATTGGGAAGGATATCCCGAGATGATGAATTGATTGGATTTGATTGATCAAGATTTTGAAGCTTAGTTTGGAATGAAATTTGTTTGAATGATTTGGTGTGACGTTGAAGTACAAATTAGATGCAACTAATATTGATTGTTTGAATTCATGTCTAATAAAGCTTGATAAGGAACATATCCTCGTCAAAATGTGTCATGGGCTAGTGATTTGGATTTTTTCTCATAAATGCTTTGACCAGTTTGATTTCACATTTTTCTAATGTTTAGATTACCACATAAGTTGGAAGATATAGATCAATATTTATTCCCAAAGCAAGATGTAAATATCTTCCCCCACTATCTAGCAATCTATGGAATGCCATGGGTGGATGCTTGGATATATGTATGGATGGATGGATATGGTAAGCACACAAAGGATTCCAAGGATTATCTTGTTATAAAATAACAGGTTTGGATAGAGGATGGTTATTTGGATAATGATTCATGGCTTATATAATGTTGGGTTAGGATAGGATCAATGAAAATGACTCATGTCAAGATGTTTACCATAAGCAAGTGTAAAGTGTACACCCAACTTTTACCAAGATCAAGATAATTTGGACCATGGATGCAGATGGATGAAAATGGATTAGATAAATGGTTCTTTTATGAATGGAGTTATTATGGATAAGATGGACAGAATGTTGGCTTTATTAAGGATGTGATAAAATTATTTCACCTGAAGTGGCGTACATAGATGCTCAATTCTACACATGATGCCTATTTGCCAGGTTTTCATCATGGTACCTATCCAAAGTTCCACCATAGTGGATTTCACTAGAGGACAATTTGTTTATCTTTACTATTTTCATGATTTTTTTATTTTTTATTTTTATTTATGTGAAAAATTTGTGCTCATGTTGAACCACCTATTAGTGTTTATGTAGATGCTTTTGTCATGATGTGTCATCGATAGCCTGCTTGAAGAAGTTGCTTTGCTAAGATACGTGCACTTGAATGCAACTTTTGAGATTCCTGATCTACTTTGTTGATATCAGAGTTAACTCTATATTTATGCACAAATCACAATAGAATTCCTTCTAAATCTTTATGATGAAGGGTTTCTACCAATACATGGTCAATGTAAGAATTGGATATCATGTGTGGAGGCATGGATGGAGTGTGTTTAGGAATAAAAGAATTGGTTTATAGTTTGGAACCTTTTACTCTCCAAACTTGGGAAGATAAACAATGATGGGTGGATACGAAAGTGTGCAATTAGGACCAACTACTTAATATACTTTTTACGTCGCTTGATTTTTCCTTTGTTGACATCTTTGATGGATACTTTTCCCTTTTTTATTTTTCCCCATAGTTTCTTTGACTAATGGAGTTTGATAGGGATAATCTTCTTTTGTATTATTTGGTATCCACATGTATTTGATTTTTCCATTATAATTCACTAATGTGATATAAGATGGATTCGCTACACACGGGTCTCTCCTTTCACAAGAGATCACTAGGGAATGAATTGCCTTTATACACCTCAAAATAACAGATTAACAAAATAGTAAAGAACTAAAACTCAATTATGCTTCATGAAAAGCTATCATAAATCCTAAGAGATGCAAACCAAACAATTCATATCTTAGAAGAGGGATCTCTCAGCCAAAAGATGTCAATAGAGTTCTAGGATGTTAGCACAATGTGCTATTGTCTGAAAGACATGATGGAATTCTGAGCAACATAGAAATCAAGAACTCAACGGATAGAGACAAATCCTACTTCCAAACTCACGAGTAGTCTATACGAGACTATTTAACTAATTAGGAAACTAAAAACTGAAGTGAACACGAGGATGCTTGGGGAAAGCTTACCTTTCTCTGAACGTTCAAGTCCTCACTTTGAGCTCCTTTTTGTGACCTACACACAAAAGATCGAGGAGAAATTTGTTGGGTGGCTGTGTAGGGGCCTACCTCAATCAAAACTCACTTTGGTTTTCCCACCTCCACAGATAACCAAGTTGGAAAGGAATGCTAAATAAGTAAATAAACTGTGTGGTGAAAGCAATACCCACTCAAGAGTAGAACCCGCACCATGATAAGCATGTGGTGAAAGCAATACCCACTCAGGAGTAGAACTTGCACCATGATAAGCGTGTGTTGAAAGCAATACCTGCTTAGGAGTAGAACTCACACCACGATATAGTAAACAAACAAGTATGAAAGGGAGAGAGAAAGAGAGAGTGTTACCCATAGCCCAAGGCCCTCTCCAGAGCACATGGATGCACCACTAAGTGCTTGCTTGAGTGTTGTTGTTGCTATTGGGAGGACCTGAGTTTGGCATAGCTTCTCCTATGAGTGCATTGTTATCAAAGAAGAGGAGATCTCAAAGTTGGAGCAAGTGGAGAGCTAGTGTGATGTCTTCCAACCTTCAAATGAGAGGGAGAAAAAAGGTTTTGATGCTTGCAAGGGTGGCAAAGAGTTGTTACTTTTAGAGAGTAACCACTAGGACACATGTCTCAAGGGTTAACCTCTGAGATTCCACATTTTGAACTTGAGAAATGGACAGGACATTAGCGTGCCACACAAACGTCTGCATGCCATGATTTTTTCCAAAGCTTTTATTCTTAGAAAACACATCACTGGGCTTTTGTTGCTCAACCACTTGTCCACATGGAGTCAAAATCATGAAGTTTTGAACCATAGGATTTTGTCATTAATATCTCAAAGCATCATAAATGCTAGGTATAAATGTCAAAATATGGAATTGCCCCTAGGTGCAATTCTATGATATTACATTTTTCCCCCACTTTAGTGGGCTCGATTTTGAAAAAATCAGCCTCACTAAAGTAGAAAATGAAAAAAATTATCCAAAATTTTGAATTTTATGGATTTTTGTGCCAACAGAGAGAGACCATAGCAGTTGTTGCAGCTGATCTAACCAGAGCTAGAGGTTCTCCCAACACTCGAGGTCAACAAACAGTATCAGAATGTTCGCAAAAAACTATCTGAGGTTTTAACCTACAAAACTCAAATTTTAGGTCATCCTCAAAAAATCTAAAGAAAGCTACCATAAAGAGAGGAATGATCAAGAAAACAGTTATTGATTCAGAAGAACAATATGATCAAGAGACAACTTTATGCCCCTCTTGAGTTTTCCCCACAGCTTGGTGGGGAAAATTTAGGAGAAACCGGGAAGCCACAAGCCCTAGGGAAAATGGGCCCTAGGGGGCCTATATATACCTAGGTGGGCCCCTAGAAGGGTCATTTTCACTATTCAGTATGAGAAATTGTTGAATTTTTTGAGAGAAAATTCAATAAAATGCTGAGTAGGAGAGAATACGAGGAGCTGAGTTTGGAGCTGCTATGTTGAGACATCATTTAGGGTCATGAGGTGGACCAAGTAGGCCACAAAATCTCATTTGTTGTGATTTTTTATGCATTTTTTTAAACTTTTTTGTCAACAAGGTGCACAGGCATCTTTATTTTACACCCTCTTTCAAAACTTGTTCTATTGTCATTAGTGGGCGCTATAGTTTTATATACGTGCTCTCATCTCAAAGACACGTAGTTTCCCTCAAGGTGATCATGGCAGTCAGCAGACATATGTGCAGTGTACATATGTTTGTGCATCACGCATAAGTCTTACTTATTTTTCTTTGTTTTGATGCATAATATTGATGTTATAACTTAAATTTTTGTTACTTTTTGTAGGAGTACCCAGAGATTCAAGAGAATCTAGGAGGGCAAGCATTTTGGCTCATTCATGAGTAGAGGGACCGCCTATTAGATGATGAGGTCACACTCTTAGAGTGGGTGAGCCTCTGGTTCGTATTCACCATACCAAAGATGAGATATCATGAGCAGATGTTGATGACCCTTATTGAGTGATGGGATGCCACTACATCATCTTTCCAGCTACCATGTGGAGAGATGACCATTACACTTGAGGACATTTATTAGATCCTTAAGCTACCCATCTACAGATGATGCATGGCCCTAAGTGGTACCTGATCAGTGAGGGAGTGGAGGGAGGGCATCCTCTACTGATTAGAGAGGAAATATGGTGGAAATGGTACAGGCCACATATATACACACTAGTACAACCAAGTGAGGACAATTGCACCATTGATCCACTGAGTCATGGTCATGACCATTGCTTTTTAGATCATGATTGATGGATGCAGCTTGCACCTACATGGGGGCCTCTTCCACACTATTAGGGAGATGGTGGAGCATAGGACATTTTTTTCCTAGGGGCACAACATGTCAGCGCACCTCTACTAGGATCTAGGTTGGTACATACACTATGAGTATTGTAGCCTCATAGTGTGCACTCTTTTGCAAGTGTGGTCCTTTGCCCATTTTACGTGCACCCAGCCAGTTGATTTTATCTAGTGGTGGCCATATCGGATCCCCATGGCCCACTGGTATGACATGATAGGCAAGTGGAGATTTGGAGATCTATAGTTTTGGCATTTATAGTTTGACACTCTCACTACAGATGGGGTTTGATGGAGACCCTACCAATTTTTCAGGTGGTTGGATGATAGTAGGTTCTTGAGGAACATGTAGCAGGATCATTTTTTGATTAGTCGAAAGTATTTTTTGATAGTACCCTATTACTGGAGTCAGGTCATGCGACAACATGGCTGACCACCGACCATACCAGTGGACGTGCCTGCATACACTAGGGCCTATAAGAGTGCAACAAGGTTGTGGATTGCCCTCACCCCACTATTATAGATATTTTCCCCTTAGATGATGATGAGCACAACCATAATCTACCGCCTATATCGATGGTAGATAATTTCAGGGTAGCGACTAATTTTACATAGTGGTGGGAGCGACGAGGGTGCCCTGAAAGGGTACCCTGGTCCATAGGGGGACTTACCATCCTAGCCACTACAGGATAGGAGGAGAGGTTGACAATAATATGGGAAGGAGGATGAGGCAACACCACTAAGGCCAAGGGAGTGAAGGAGGTTGGATCCCCCACTAGTTACACTTGTCTCTTGGCACCACCATCTTCTAATGTAGCTATGGTGCTAGTGGCTCTAGGTGCAACCACTAAAGTTGGCAATGCGGGTCTTAGCATTGATCCTCACCCTGACTCAACATGGCAGCCAGGGGACCCTAATATGTATGTAATATGTTGTTTATGTTTCTAAACTTTTAGTTTTTTATTTATGATATATGTACCTATACATGCCACATGATACTAATACCCTTTTCTTTCTCTGTGATTGTAGAGGATGCACATGGATGGACTGGGCTCATAGCACAATGTATTTCAAAGGTCACCCCTGATGTGTCAATTTAGGGATCATTTCTCAAGGTGTACCAACCAAAATTTGTGAGACGTCATTCCCCAACTTCGAGCTAGTTGCCCATCTAAGGACTGCTTATGAGGAGTATGGTGTGGAGATCATCCAACTCACTATAGAGTTAACAACCACCTGAGGGCAACGTGACTAGCTATCAGGGGAGTTGCAGATGGTACTCGCCAAGGGATACACAGTAGTAAGGAGGGATGATTCCACTGAGTAGGCATGTGATGCCCTCTAGAGTCATCTTGATGATCTTGATAGGTAGCCAGCGGCTGTGATCCTGGTAGATGTTTAGCAACTCCATGACTAGTTGTGGCAGGCAAAGCTAATTATATCTTATCTATAGGGGTAGATCAGGGGGATGTAGGTAGCCATGTCTGTATCACCCTCCATGACCACTGTTCAGCCCTTCCCATGGCTTCTAGAGCATTTTTCAAAGCCAGAGGGCTTTGGGAGCCATGCACTATAGTGATCAAAGACTCATCATCAATTTTGTGTATATCTTTTTTGTGCAAGATACATATACATTCATATATACTTGTAGTTCTTTTGTATAGACATATATTCAACAACCACTCATTTTTGTGGTAGTAGTGGCCTAATACATGTACATGACATTGGATGCATACATTATGTATATATATAATATGGATAAATTGCTTCTGACCTCATGGCATTATTTATCAAGATGTGTATGTTCTTTATTTTTTCTCATATGTTTATACTATAGATGTTATATTCTCATGTGGATGTATGCTTACACTAGATGCTAATATGATTTAATAAACACATGGTTGTATGTTAATTAAATATAATGATGATCTAATGATTTTAATGATTCATGCACACACACACATGTGGTCATTCACAACTCAAAATTTCCCATAATGTATTAATGAATAATGTCAACATATGTAGTGCTGCTATCCTTTTGTAGAGAGAACACCACATAGATGACACATAAAACACTATGCATATTATCGATGAAGATGAATTACATTAATAGGCTCTTTTAAAGGCGTTTCATCCATAGATGATAATCCATAGGCACCTGAACCATACACGAAGATCACAATGTAAGGGCGTAACTAGTTAGGACTAAATTTTCCTCTCTGATTAGGTGGCACATTTACATTTGTTTGGTTTTCACAAAGAACCAAATCTCCTATTTTAAAGGTTCTAGGAAGCACACTTTGATTGTACTATCTAGATAACCACTGTTGATAAGACTTAAGATGTTCGAGGGCTCATAAATGATGATCATCGAGCCTCTCTAGCTGATGCAAATTATTAACTCGATAGGTCTCACTAACAATTATCCCCTTAAGGGAAACCTATAGAGATGAAATCTCCAACTCCAAAGGCATGATAGCTTTGACACCATACATGAGGTTGTAGGGTGTTGTTCCTATAGCTATGTGAACACTCATGCAATAGGCCCATAAAGTGCATCTCAATTAAATGTGTCAATATTTATCATGTTTATTAACTATCTTATGGAGAATAAGTTCAAGAGTTTTGTTAGACACATTTGCTTGACCATTAGATTGTGGATAGTAAGGTGTGGAAAACCTATACAAAATATGAAATTTCCTAAGGAACTCATTTACTTCCTTGTTCTTAAATGGTATACCATTGTTAGAAACAAGCATAGCGAGCAATCCAAATCAAGAAATGATGTTGTTCAAGAGGAAAATACAGATAGCTTCAATGTTTGTGGATTAGAGTGGGATAGCCTCGAACCACTTCATGAAGTAATCCATAGTGTTAATGATGAAGGTATGTCCCTTGGAATAGGGAAGTGATATCTTTCCAATAATATCGAACCCCCATTTAGTGAATGGCCAAGGGGAAATTTGATTTTGTAACTGTTGGGTAGGTGAATGAATGAGACGACTGTGTTGCCAACATTGAGGGAACTTTTTAACAAATTCAAAGGAATCTTGTTCCATCATTTTTCAATAGTATCCCATGTGTGCCATTCTTCTTGCCAATGATTTACCACCAAAATTTCCACCCCTAGAGCCCACATGGGCTTCCTTAAGGGAAAGGGGTATCTTTGCTTTAGTAAGACACCTGAGAAGCGAGCCATTATAGGCTTTCCTATAAAGGATGTCAAATAGGATAATATAGAAAACTAAGAGCTTTCTTATACGAGTGTGATCATTCTTTGTCATATCATTGAGGAAGTTCCCAGTCTTTAGATAGTTAAAGATATCAAAAAACCATTCTCCAGAGTCCACATGGGAACACTTAAGGGACTCAACTTCAGATTCTTTAGGAACTGTAGGGGTTTTCAAGACCTAGACCATGAAGTGGTATTCTTTAGTATCTTCTTTAGAGGGTACCAAGGAAGCCGCACTTGCCATGGCATCAACATCTCTATTTTCTCTCCTAGGGACACTATCTATTGTGAAAGAAGAAAACTATTTAAGAAAGGACAAGGAAAGGTCCTAATATCAGGACAACTTACTTTTCTTGGCTTGATAGGCTCCCATTATTTGGTTCACTATATGTTTGAAGTCACCTATGGTACAAAGATGTTTTATTTTTAGTGCAATCGCAACACGTAAGCAAACAATAAGGGCTTCGTACTCAACGATGTTATTAGTACAAGGTAAATCTAGTTGAAAGGATAGAGGAATTGGTTTACCTTTCGGGAATATTAGAACCATGCCTACTCTAGAACCAATTTGACACCTTGATCTGTCAAAATACATTTTCCATTCAAGATCATGATTAATTGCAAAGATGTTTTCATCGAGACACAAATCCAACCCAAGAAAGGAGCGAGATGAGGGGACATTTCTTAGTTGATCAACAACTGCTTGACCCTTTATTGACTTATGAGTAACAAACTTTATGTAAACCTCAAAAAGTAACATAACCTGCTTCGCTAGCCTCCCTGCCAGGATGGTGCTAGAAAACAAATGTCTTAAAAGATCCATTTTTACTATGACGTGTGTTTCAACATGGAGGAGATAGTGCCTTAACTTTTTTGTAGTGAAGATGAGAGCAAGGAATTGTTTCTCCATGCAGGAATAATGAGTTTCATAGTCAACTAGGATGCGACTAATATAGTAGACCACTCTTTCCTTCCCAGTGTCATCATATTGAGCTAAAAGAGTTGTCAAAGCATATGGTGACACAACAAGGTAAAGCAAAAAGGATCTATCTTGCATAGCCGACATCAATACTAGAGGATTGGTCAAATAGGCATTGATTGAATCAAAGTCTCTCTGACACTCTTCATCCCATATGAAGCAAACATCCTTCTTCAATAAGCAAGTAAAAGCAAGGGTACAATCAACCAACAGAGATATAAATCTAAAAATTTCCTGAATCTTCCCCTATAAACTTTTCAACTCAATGATATTCCTTGGTGGAGGCATGTTAACGATGGCATCAATCTTATTAGTGTCAACTTTGACCCCATGGTGAGAAACTATAAACCCTAAAAGCTTTCTGGCGTGAATGAAAAAGACACACTTAAGGGGATTTAGCCTCATTTTATAGAGCCAATGTGTCTTAAAAATAAGATGAAGGTTCTTGGCATGATCTTGATAGGTTATCTATTTCACCAATATGTCATCGACATAATATTCTAAAATCTTGTTGATAAAATTATGAAATATTAGGGTCATTTTCCACTGGTAAGTAGCTCTCACATTCATTAACCCAAAGGGAATAACCACATAATAGAAAGTACCCCATGGGGTAGTGAAGGTTGTCTTGTATTGATCATCTAGATCAATATGGATCTGATTGTAACCTAAAAACTCATCCATGAAAGAAAGTAATGCATCGCCTGCAATCAAGTCGATGATCGTATCTATATTAGGTAGTGGAAAATAGTATTTGAGAGAAGCCTTATTAAGGTCTCGAAAGTCAATACATATGTGAATACG
The DNA here is from genome assembly GCA_007258455.2 of Sequoia sempervirens. Taxonomy (NCBI): domain Eukaryota; kingdom Viridiplantae; phylum Streptophyta; class Pinopsida; order Cupressales; family Cupressaceae; genus Sequoia; species Sequoia sempervirens. The sequence goes on along the minus strand of VDFB02281492.1, from coordinate 732,294,501 downwards.
ACCATCAGGCTTACTAATGGAAACTATAGTCAAAATCCAAGGGGAATAGTCAATAGGATAGATAACGCTTACTTTCAACAATTTTTCTATCTCATTCTTTGCCATGAAAGCCACCTTGGGATTGACCTTTTGGATTTTTTTCTTAACTAGCTTAGCATTGGGACATAGGAGGATCTTGTGAACCACTATAGATTCATCAATGCTGAGCATATCCTCGTATGTCCAAGTGAATATTTCAGGATGGGAATGTAAGAGATGAAAGTGTTCATCTGCTTCTCTCAAGGAGAGACACTTCCCAATTTTGATCACATTTTGAAGGGATGTAAGATCGATAGAAATTTCAACAGTGTCCCCCTTAATAGGGAATTGTAGTCTTCATGATGAGATATTGCAACGTCATCACTATTAGATTTCCAGAAATCTGTTGCTAGACAAAAATACTTCCACACAAGAGAGATTGATGGCGAGAATGTTGCTATCAATATGCAAGATTGATTCACGATTAATTGATACTAATGTACAAGATGAGGCTTGCTTATAAAAGGCAAGCATGCAACAACTAAATCTTATCTTGAGCAAAAAGATAGCTCGATAAGATAAGGATAAGATCCTATAACTTAGGAATTAAAGATTGCCTAAGTAAACTTATGAAGATGTAATTAAATAGTTAATTACACCAACACCCCCCCATAAGTGCAACTTAGGGAGAACATTATAATGCAAACTACTATGGGTCCCGGCAACTAGGCCATGTTAGGTACCCATTTACAGATGCAAATGAAATGCAATCTCTCATAAAGCAGAGAAAAGGGGAAAACCCAGTGGGAAAAAAACCCCTCTCCAAAAGAGAGAAAACAAGAAAAAAAAGGCATGACGAATGTAAACATGATGTATGGAGGACTCAATGATACCCCCCAAGGATTACATCCATCATGAATATACAATAAATTACCCCCCCATAAGAGGGAAGTAAAGAGATAAGATATCCCCCCCATGATGTATGATCTCCTGCAAGTATGGTTAATGTTTGAAGACAAAACAAAATCCAATGCCTACAAACAATGTTTCTCCCCTTAGGAAGAAGATACACCAAGTACAACTGCAAGAATGATTCCCATTCTGGATAGGAAGAAGGAAGAGGAATCCATATGTATGAAGATTGTGTCTCTAAAATCTGCTCATGTGCTGCCAAGTTCTTGGATGATGTAGATGATGCCACAATCCAATCAGGTACATGCCCAATCACAACAAACTGTGACAAACCAAGAACAAGTGGAAACTGATCTTGAACAAACTCCATAGACAAACATGAAGTGATAATAGTGGACCCATGACTATCATCAAATAAGAGAGATAAACCCTCAAATTGGTCCTCCAAATCTGAAATGTGAGACTCCACAAACAAAGAAGCAATGTCTGTCAAATAGGAATCCCAATCAGGAAGACTATCAGGAACCTCTGAAACATCTGCAATCTTGTCCAAAGGATCACAATCATGGGTTATCAACTCTGAAGAATGAACAAGCACATGTGAGTTGGAAAGAGGAGCTTCAAGAGATGGAGAAGAATCATGGTCTCCATATACCTCTCTAATGTGAATCCAAAGAGTATGAGGACATTTGAAGTGAATAAGAGTCTCCAAAATGTCATCATTTACATTTTCAAAAATAACTCTAAAGACTCTAGCCCTAAAGCCTATCCAATTGCAATACTCAACACCTGTGCTAGGAAAAGGAACTGTATTAAACAAATAGGGCAATAGATTTATCTCACCAATATGAGTGAGAATTAAATTACTCCATTGCCTATAGTTCCCATTCTCCAAAGTAATTAAGTCACCCATTTACAAATATATGAGCTCCGAAAGCCAAAAAAGAGATCTGTCTTCAACCTGGAAAATATGGCACAAAACTGCAAAATCCCTGCAAAATATCTGCACCACTGAAAATTTGACTCTTCCAGCTTTCCAACGATATCTCGTTTCTGAAAAATCGCCTTCGTATGCAAAAGTTATGATAAAATGAAAAAAAGGCCTATAAAAGGCACTATGGGGGCAAATACAGAGTCTGAAAAGACTAAATTGGTGCAAAAAATGGGCTCCCGGGCGCTAGAAGTTGGTCATCCATATGACCATCAGGCAATATTGGAAGCAAAATACAAACCACCTTGGCAATGGACTGCGACCTGCCTTCACACCGAACAATGTTAGATTGATGCAAGGAGCAGTATAACTAGCGACGCCTTCAATGGATGCCAATGAATGCTCCCGTCCAGACAAGGCAACATAATGCCTTCATGCGCTGATGAGCCAGCAATGACCGCCGATGATGGATAATGAATTGGCCCGGACCATGATTTGATGGCTATGCGACCAGTGCAGAGAATGGTACCCGCCGATGGAAGAATCTATGGCTTTGTACTCACAAGACCACCAGAAATGTGATCTATAATCTGACGCGCAGGACAGACGGCGGATGATGAAGGGACAACGATCTGTCCACCACTATGGAGATGATTGTACCCATCGATAGATTTGAAGCCAATAAAAGTACCAGATGACACTAGATCTAATAGCAACAAATACCTCTGTACGCCGATGCCGAATTGCCCTCAGATCTGACCAATGCGATAGCCAGTGACCGAGTAGTGGATTGATGATGCCGGATCTGACAAAAATTAGTGGAGATCCGCGTGGGCAGAGATAAGACAGCCGACCGATTGAGGCCTAAGAGTAACTCGCGCCAGAGGAAATGAATGCCATGCCCAAAATAACCAGTAATTTATGTAAGAGACCGGTGGTCGGTGGCCGGTTAATGAAGAAGCCGGTGGATTAATAGTCAATGCTAGAGGGTGGAAGCACGATCGGCCGACGAGAGTATGCACTGTGATCGGCGAGACAAAAAATGGGCCGACCAGAGTACAATGTGCCCTGCCAACAAAATCAATGCCTCTGCCACAAACTTATAACAGTCCGCAAAAATTGAAAAATGCCACCAATAATATTAGCCTGCCAAAAATTTAATAATGCCCGACGATAACAATTGCAATATTTTGCCGATACAAAATTTTTGCCCCAAAAATTGACGATAATTACGCAGAAAATATTTTCAACAAAATATTTTTTTTTGCGAAAATAGAAAATCGTACCGTACATGTAGTTATTCCAGCAAAAAAATTTTGCTTCAAAAACAACTTTACCCAATATAGGCGAATTTACAGTCAAAATTCGTCTGCGGAATCTTCTGATCTCAACCGTGAGGTTATTGAAACCCCAATCTGCACCCAACAAAAAATCTTCAAGCCAAAAAATAAAACCCTCAAATCCGGGAAGGATTCTGCAACCCCGGAAGCTCTGATACCATGTTAGATTTCCAGAAATCTGTTGCTAGACAAAAATACTTCCACACAAGAGAGATTGATGGCGAGAATGTTGCTATCAATATGCAAGATTGATTCACGATTAATTGATACTAATGTACAAGATGAGGCTTGCTTATAAAAGGCAAGCATGCAACAACTAAATCTTATCTTGAGCAAAAAGATAGCTCGATAAGATAAGGATAAGATCCTATAACTTAGGAATTAAAGATTGCCTAAGTAAACTTATGAAGATGTAATTAAATAGTTAATTACACCAACAATCACTAGTGTTAGATAGAGGGTCTTCCTCATCAATGCTCAAAACAAACTCTTCAAAGTACACTTGGCTATGTAAATGATGCGAGAATCATTTCTTGTGATGATAAGGAGGCAACAGGGAATAAGCACCTAGAAACTCCTCTAGAACTTCATCTTAGGAGAATACATCTAGAGGGACTTTCTCAACTTGTTCCCCTTCCTTTATCAACTTAAGGTGAACTAGGTTCAATAGATCGAATGAGATCATATTAACACTCCACCAAGGCTTTTGTTTAGACTGTTCAACGGAACACCGAGACCTAGATAACATTGTCATGAATTGAACTAGATAGGGACTTGAATCCCTTATTTGATATACCCTAGTGCTTTTTTCCCATAGCCATCATGAGAAGCAAGCTCATATCCGAACCTATAGTGAGTTTGTAACACCTTAGGAGGTGGTGGCTCTATGTAGAGCTTTTTATTGCACCATTGGATGTAAAATGTTTCTACGGGGGTACTTTCACCTTCCTCACTAGGCTCACAAACGTTAATCTCTTTTATAAGAGGGGGATTGTTCTCCTCAACATAGGAAGGGGTGATCTCCTGAACAAGTTCACACTTCTCCTCTGTGGGAGTGTCATCTTCCTTTGTGTTAAGGGGATCTAGAAGTTTATGCAAGAGGGTTTCACCTTATACTCTGCAATGAAGAACTTAGAGAAATTCAAGGAACCCCAATCATCTCCAAGGAGAGCATTAGTTTGAGAATAAAATGAGGGAGACTTAGGGTCTTCTACTTTAGGCAGTTCTTCACATCCGACACTCACCCTGGGTACCACTTCCATAGAGGGTATGGATGAACATGCCATAGCATTGATAGTTAGAAGTAATACAATTATTGAGAGTAGATATAGTCAAAGTGTGACTAGAGACAACTAGTTGATAGATGCAAACACTTTTTGGATGTGCTTTAATTGTAACTACTCGGTTATTTGCGATGAACTTCAAGGAATAGTGTAAAGTAGAAGTCACCACACCCATAGCATGGATCCAAGGTCTCCCTAAGAGGAGATTATATGGTAAGGGGTCGAGCATCACATAAACTAATGTGAGTAAGGAAATGGGACCCAGCTACAAAGGTAGAATTATCATACCTAGAGCTTGGTGTCCAACATTATCGAATCCATGAATGTACAAGGAGGAAGCTACTAGAGAAGATTAATCAATCTTAATTTTAGGTAATAGGTTTGTTTCACAAACATTGAGAGGTGAACCAGTGTCAATGAGGGTGCACCTAATATAAATGTTGTTAACATTGACTATAATCATCAAAGGCTTTGCTTGCTTTTGTGCATATAGAGGTGGGAGTTCTTACAAGTGGAATGTCATATTTAATGAATCTGTATGAATATGAGCCAAAAATGCATTAACATCTATGGGCCTAGCAGAGATAGGAAAGAGGATCTTTTGTAGAACTTCCTGAAGCATCTCTTGAGTAACACGAAGCTGCTTGACGAGATCATAATCACCTGGTGCTTTGATTGCAGGTTTAGGTGTTGAAGGAAGGCTTGGTTGAGAAGGTGGTAAAGAAGTAGGGACATACAATTGTGATGTAGGAACAGAGGGTTGTTGATTCAAATTTTGTTTATTACTCCTTGTAGGCTATGTGTTTCTGACAACATTATAACATGTAGATTTCATAGCTTTGACGAACTTAGAGTATAAGTCCACTAAATTGTTATGACATGAAATTCCATCGACGAAAGGGTCACCTGGGGTCACATAGTTGATGGGTTTCTTAGGGTTCGGAGGAGCCACTGAAAGCACCTCTAGAATGGTAAAGTGAAGCCAATGGAGAAGAAATCACTTCAAGGGCATGTACAGGATCATCATGGAAAAAAAAAGTCCTTAAGTGGCAAAAAAATTAGAAAAATTAGAGTTAGGAAACTTGACATAAAAATATGAATAAGTTATCTATATTATTTAAAAAATGTGTAAGAATAGAATCTGTAGAAAATTGAATGTAGTTTCTAAACTAATAGGTTTATTTTTTATAAAAATCTATTTGGTGAAAAATTAAAATTTCAATGCAATAGTACTTAAATTTCAGGAAAAAATAAGAAGTCGATGTTTGTCTAACCACCCTAACCACAATAAAATGATAATATTTTTCTATAAGATTTTAGATATAGGTATAGGAATCATGTCCCAATGTGATGCATATTTTTTGGTAATTTTTTCCCAAGTAAATAATTAATTATGATTTTTTTATTACAACTTTAAAAAAATATAAAAACTTGTATGTCTAACCACCTTAACTTGGTCAAAACATCATGAAATTCATTTTTTCTTTTTTTAATCATATAGTATGTGAAGCATAGAATGTGATGCATGTTTTGGATTCAAAACTATGATACCATTTGAAATCTATAGATGACTTTCAATAAACCTAGCAATCAAGACTTTAGTCATAATTAAAATAGAAAATAAATAATAATTATTTATTAAATTAAAAAAAAGGAATAATTTATATTGGTGGAAAGCTAAGAATCTCTTTTAAAAACCCTTTTCATTTCATAAAATTTTGGAATAAAAAAATTTGTCAGCCACATACCCTATTTATACCCCTCATATTGCCACTTTTTGGCCCATCATGATCTTGCACATACCCTCAATACTATTTGTCATTTGAGAGAGATTAAAATTTTAATTTCAAAAAATCCTAGTAAAATCTCTAGGGTGAATTTTGAGGCACGTAGAGGCTCTGGATGGGCTTGAAAATTGGAAGATCAAACAGAGTTGTAGATGCCTTAAGTAGAAGGAAAAATTTGTTGATAAAGATGAATATAGAGGTTGTTGGGTTCAATGAACTCAATAGTTTGTATCCAGAAGATCTAGACTTTGCAGAAGCTTGGAAGGCTTGTTTGGAACCTATTACATTAGATAGGACAAAATGGTTGGATTTCTTAATCCAAGATGGAATGTTGTTTAGAGCAAGCCAATTGTGCATTCCAAGGAGCTCTATGAGAGAGAATCTAATCAAGGAGAAGCATAGTGGAGGATTAGCTAGGCTTTTCAGTTGAGATAAGACCATTTTTCTTGTTAATGAGAATTATTACTGGCCACAGTTACAATAGAATGTGAAGAAGTTTGTACAAAGTTGTTGAGTATGTCAAATGGAAAAAGGAACAAGTCAGAATATTGGATTGTATTAGCCATTACCTATACTTGAGAGGCCATGGGAGGACATTAGTATGGAATTTGTCCATGGATTGTCGAGGATGAAGAGAGGGCATGATTCCATATTTGTGGTGGTGGATAGATTTTCAAATATGGCACATTTCATTGTGTCATAAAAGTTGTGATGTTGTTCATATTGTAAAGTTGTTTTTTAGATAGATGGTGAGACTAAATGGTCTACCGAAGAGTATAGTTTCAGACAGAGATACCAAATTTATTGGTTATTTCTAGAGAACATTATGGAAGAAGTTGAAGACATATTTGAAGTTCAGTTCTACTCACCATCCACAGACTAATGGACAAACAGAGGTGGCCAGTAGGAGTTTGGGTAACTTGCTAAGATGCTTAGTAGGAGATAAACCAAAGGGATAGGATTTCATTTTACCATAGGTGGAATTTTCTTATAACAATTTTGTCAATAGGAGCACTAGTAAATCACCATTCTAGATTGTATATGGGAGTAGTTTGAGGAATTCTTTTGAACTAAGATTTAGATGGATAAAGGAGAGAAGAGTAGTGCTGAGGCTGAAGATTTTGTTGAGCACCTGAAGAATTTGCATGATGAGATGAAGAAGCATATCAATAAGATGAATTCTTATTATAAGGCTAAGGTAGATAAGAAAATGAGGTATAATTAGTTCTAGGTAGGATATGAAGTGATGGTTCATTTGTGAAAGGAAAGGTTTCCAGTTGGCACATACAACAAATTGAAGATGAAGAAGTTTGGACCATGCAAGATCTTGAAGAAGCATGCTTCAAGAAACGGATATGAGGTAGAGTTGCCTAATGGAATTCATATTTCACCTATGTTTAACATCTTAGATTTAACAGAATATCATGAGGGAGGAATTTATAAAGAAATAATAGAGGCATAGTGAAACATTCCAACACCTACTTCAGAAAAGGAGAAGATAGAAGATATTTTGAATAGCCATGTGGCAAGAAGCACAAGAAGCAGGCAATATGCAAAGTACTTGGTGAAATGGAGAGGAACGCTTGTTGAAGATTCAACATGGTTATCCAAGTATGAGGCTATCTAACTTGCTTTCCCTCTAACTCCTGAGAAGTGACACGGTCACTTTTCAAATTACCTTGGGTGTCTGATGCAAGAGCACTTGCATCACCCAAAAAAAATGTTGTTTCTTTTCAATAAGGGCTAAATTATGTAGGGTTACTATTTTTGTAAGTTTGCATTTATGCACAGTTGGACATGAAATCCTACACAGACCTCCACAATGGTAAATTGAAGCCAATGGTGAAGAAAACACCTCAATACCATTTGTCATTTGAGAGATATTATAATTATAATTTTCAAAAATCCTAGTAAAATTTTTGGCGTCAATTTCGAGGCACTTAGAGGCTCCGGATGGGCCTAAAAATTGGTGGAAAATGAAAGTAGTTGGCCTTTACACCCTATTTCCAATAAAAAAAATTTCTCGAGACCTTTCTAAAAAGGTATTATAATAGAAAATTTGATAGTTGGATCAAAAGTTATGACCTTGCAAAGTTGTAATAACCAAATTAATAAAATTTTAAAATATCTTGCTAAGGAAGTTCAACTTTCTATAAGATTCTATGGTGGTTACACTTTCCATAAGATTCTAGGGTGGTTACACTTTCCAAATAAAGGATGTAAGGGGAGGCTACAAAGAGAAGGATAGAGAAAAGTAGATGGTGGCTCCGATTTGTAGATTTGTAGATTTATGTAATCAAAAAGCCCATGTGATGGCAAATATAATGTTGTAATTTCATTTTCATTTTAGTGATAATAGAAAATATTTTCTTTCCTTCTTTCATTTTGTTTGTTCCATTATCTATTGTTTTTATAATTTTTAGATTGTAAGGGGAGTACCCTTCATCAAGTGGTATTAGAGCGAGCTTCCCTGAGTGTATAAATAGATCACCAAATGTGAGGTAGTTTGCACGAGGACTTGTGGTTGTGGGTTTATAAGAAAATATTCCTCCATGAAGAAACTATGTTGAAAGAAATGTTGGGGTAATAAAAGAGGGTTTTAGAGCCCTCCAGAGACAAGTTCAAGCTCTGTAAGAGGAGTTTTGTAGGGGAGCTGATGTCAGAAGAAGAGATGAAAGTCAAGCTGAGGGTAAAAATGCGAAGCCATTCAAAGAGGAAGCATATGATATAATGGATTCTAGAGAAGTCAGGCTGATTAGGGCCATTTCCAAGATTGGAAAGAGGCCAAAGATAGAAGTTTCTAATTTTTCTAGAAACCTAAATCCATAGGAGTTGATCGATTGGATCAATGACATGGAAGATTATTTTGAGTATGAGGAAATAGAAGACACAGATAGGGTCAAATTTACAAAGGCCAAATTAAAAGGCCATGATAGCGTATGGTGGAAAGAAGTCAAGTTGGAAAGAAATAGAAGAGGAAAAGAGAAAATAACAAGATGGGATCGGATGGTGGAAAATTTGAAAAGATAGTTCATTTTTGGGGATTATGAGTTGGATTTGTTGAAGAAGATGCAAGGGTTGAAACAAGCAGGAAAAATTGTTAAGGAGTATATAGAAGAATTTTACCGAGCCTTGATCAGAATAGGTCATTCTGAGGCCAACAACGAGAAATTTGTCTATTACATAAATGGGTTGAAGCCAAACATTCAAGAAGAGCTAAGTCTAGTAAGAATTTCTACCATTGAAGATGCATATCCATTTGCTTTGAAGGTAGAAGAGAAGTTGAATAAGAGGTTTGAAAGTAAGCAAAGAGGTGGAGGTTTCAGTGGAAGGACTAGTGGATGGTCATATGGAGGTCAAAATGAAGACAAAAAGACAAGTGAAGGATCTAGTAGCAACTAGAACCAAAAAGGGTATAACACCTATCATCCTCATAGTGGAGACCAAAGAGGAAGAGGATGAACTAGGTGAGGACTAGGGAGAGGAGGCTTTCATGGAACCTGTTTCCATTGTGGAGAAGAAGGGCATAGGGCATATGAGTGTCCTCAACATCAAGGAAGGATAAATAGAAGACTTGAGGGTAATGCATGAGTTGCACATGTAGACAACAATGATGAGACTTCACATACTGAGGATGCGAAAAGAGGAGAGGTTCTTGTTACTAGAAGAGCCTTGTTAAATGAGGAGAAAGAGCCAACTCAAAAGAAGAATTTGTTTCACACCAGATGTAAGTGTGAAGGTAAAGTTTGCAATGTTATTATTGATGGAGGTAGTACTAATAACCTTATTTCAGAAGAGATGGTTAGTAAATTGTAGTTGGAGAGAAGAAGGCATCCAAATCCATACCGGATTGCTTGGTTGCAAAAGGACCATAACGCTTTGGTAAATGGACAATGTTTGGTAAAGTTCAAGATTGAAAATTACCATGATGAGGTATTGTGTGATATTATTCCTATGGATGTTTGTCATACGTTGTTAGGTAGACCATGGTAGTTTGATTGGTAAGCGATACATGATGGACATGCCAACACCTATTCTTTGACAAAGGATGGAGTTCATCATAAGTTGAAGGCCATGAAAGAGGTAGAGGAAAAGGTATGTAGTAATGAAAGAATTTGCGTTGTTGATGGAAGAAATTTCCTAGAAGGTATGAAGCATGAGCATATGTGTTTTGCATTGATCCCTAGAGTTGATAAAGAAGATACTATTGAGGTACCTATAAAGGTTTCAAATTTTTTGAATGAGTTTCAAGCTATTATTTTTGATAACGTACCTCAAGGTTTTCCTCTGGTAAGAAAGATTATTCAACAGATGGACCTGATTCTTGGAACCCATTTTTTGAATAAGGAAGCTCATCATATGACTCCAATAGAGAGCGAAGAGTTAAATAGACAAGTGCAAGAGTAATTGTGGAAGGGATTGATTCAAGAGAGTTTGAGTCCATGTGCAGTACCTACAATACTAGTACCAAAGAAGGATGGGGAATGGCGGATGTGTACAGATTCTCGAGCCATCATCAAGATCACCATCAAGTAAAGATTTCCCTTGCCAAGGATGTATGCCATTATGGATTGTTTGAGTGGAGTTGAGTACTTCACGAAGATAGATTTGAAGAGCGGATATCACTAGATTTGTATTAGAGAAGGAGATGAATGGAATATGGCCTTTAAAACCAAGGAGGGATTGTACGAGTTGTTAGTCATGCCTTTTGGGCTAACCAGTGCACCAAGCACATTTATGTGGCTTATGAATGAGGTATTAAAATAATTTTTAGGAAAATTTGTTATTGTTTATTTGGATGATATTTTGATTTTCAATAAGACATTGGAGGAGCACTTGATGCATATCTAGAAAGTTTTTGAGAAACTAAGGGAGGAGAAACTATTGATTAATTTGAAGAAATTTAGTTTTGTAAAAAGGGAGTTGGTGTATCTAGAATTTGTTGTCTCGGCAGAGGGTCATAAAATGGATCCAGAGAAGGTGGGAGATATCATTGAATGGCCTACCTTGAGGAGTATTATAGAGGTAAGATCATTTCATGATCTAGCAAGCTTTTACAAAAGTTTACTAAGAGTTTCAGTAGTATTTGTGCACCTCTAACTGAAGTAATGTAAGGTGATAGAAAAGAGTTTAAGTGGACTACAGGAGCATAATTTTTTTTTGATATGTTGAAGAAGAAAGTTACATGAGAGCCAATTGTGCATTACAAGGAGTTATATGAGAGCGAATCTAATCAAGGAGAAGCATAGTGGAGGATTGGCTAGGAATTTTGGTCGAGATAAGACCATTGCTCTTGTTAGTGATAATTATTATTGGCCACAATTACAAAAAAATGTGAAGAATTTTGTACAAAGTTGTAGAGTATGTCAGATGGAAAAAGGAACAAGTTAGAATATTAGATTGTGTCAGCCATTACTTCTACCTGAGAGGCCATGGGAGGACATTAGTATGAAATTTTTCCTTGGATTGTTGAGGACAAAAAGAGGGCATGATTCCATATTTGTGGTCATGGATAGATTTTAAAAGATTGCACATTTAATTCTGTGTCATAAGACCTATGATGTTTATATTGCAGAGTTGTTTTTCAGAGAGGTGGTGAGACTACATGGCTACCAGAGAGTATAGTTTCAGACAAACATACCAAATTTGTTGGTTATTTCTAGAGAACATTATGGAAGAATTTGAAGATAGATTTGAAATTCAGTTCTTCTCACCATCCATAGACTAATAGACAAACAAAGGTGGTCAATACAAGTTTGGGTAACCTGCTAAGATGCTTAGTAGGAGATAAACCAAAGGAATGGGATTTGATTTTACCACAGGAAAAATTTGCTTCTAACAATTATGTCAACATGGGCACTGGTAAATCACCATTCCAAATTGTATACAGATTAGTTCAAGGAATGCTTCTAAACTAAGAATGGATAAAGGAGAGAAGAGTAGTATTGAGGCTGAAGATTTTCCTGAGCATGGGTGAAGAATTTGCATGATGCTGGTGAAGAAGCATATCAATAAGATGAATTCTCAGTATAAGGCTAAGGAATACTAGAAAAGGAGGTATAAGAAATTCTAGTTAGGAGATGAAGTCATGGTTCATTTGCAAAATGAAAGGTTTTCTAGTTGGTACATACAACAAGTTGAAGATGAAGAAGTTTGGACCATGCAAGATCTTGAAGAAGCACGATTCAGGAAATGCATATGAGGTAGAGTTTCTTGATGGAATTCATATTTCACCTATCTTTAACATCTTAGATTTAACATAATATCATGAGGGAGGAATTTCTAAAGAAACAATAGAGGGACAGTGGAACATTCCAACACTTACTTTAGAAAAGGAGATAGAAGACATTTTGGATAGCCGTATGGGAAGAAGCACAAGGAACAGGCAATATGCAAAGTACTTGGTGAAATGGAGAGGAATGCTTGTTGAAGATTCATCATGGTTATCTGAGTCTAAGGTTAACTGACTTTGTTTACCTCTAACTCTTGTGAAGTGATAGGGTCACTTTTCAAATTGCATCAGGTTTCTGATGCAGGAGCATCCAGGGTGTAAGAGAAATCTAGCATCACCTAAAAAAAATGTTGTTTTTTTTCAATAAGGGCTAAATTTAGTAGGGTTACAATTTTTGTAAGTTTGCACTTATGCATAGTTGGACATGAAATCTTACACAAACCTACAAAATGGTAAATTGAAGCCAATGGTGAAGAAATCACTTCAATGCCATTTGTCATTTGAGAGATATTAAAATTTTAATTTTCAAAAATCTTAGTAAAATCTTTGGGGTCAATATTGAGGCACATAGAGCTCTGGATGGGCCTGAAAAGTGGTGGAAAATGAAAGTAGTTGGCCTTTAGGCCCTAATTTTGGCACAATATTTCTGGAGACCTTTCCAAAAAGGTATTATAATAGAAAATTTGATAGTCAGATCAGAAGTTATGATCCCATGAAGTTGTAATACCAAAATTAAAAAAAAATCAAAATATCTTCCTAAGGAAGTTACACTTTCTACAAGATTCTAGGGTGGTTATGCTTTCCATAATATTCTAGGGTTGTTGCACCTTCCAAATAAAGGATGTAAGGGGAGGCTATAGAGAGGAGGCCAGAGCAGAGTTGATGGTGGCTCTGATTTGCAAATTTGGAGATTTATGTAATAAAAAAGCCCATGTGATGGAAAATATAATGTTGTAATTTCATTTTCATTTTAGTGATAATAGAAAATATTTTCTTTCCTTCTTGCATTTTTTTTGTGTCATTATCTATTGTTTTTGTGAGTTTTAGATTGTAAGGGGGGTACCTTTCATCAATAAGATAGCTTTCCCTAGAAAGGTAAGTGACCCAAGTTTATAAGTGATAGGATCCTCCATAAGTGGGATAACTTCTTGATTCATATCTTTGGCTTTATTTTGTGAAATATCATATTTTAATGCTTCTTCAAGAGGTGTTGATGATTCACTGTCCACATAAAAGGCTCCCTCGTGATTCATTTTTAATATTCCTTCACAGGATGTTTCTAATTCACAACTTTTGTAGAAGCCTTCTTCATGACCCATTTCTGATATGTCTCTATATTTATCTATATCTTGATCATGTGTACAAATGTTAAGAGTGGGAGACTCTTCTTCCTTCATAATGATATCAAGAGTACAAGACTCTTGTTTTGAATGAAGATCATCTACATGTCCATTAGGAGTAAGCATCTCATGGGTAGATGGAGGAATATGTGCTATATGGATATGATCATCATTTGCAACATCTTGTATAGATTGGAGAGTGTCCATTAGATCATTGTAGTATCTTGAAGATACGAATTATTGATCTTGATTAATTTTGGAATTGCTTTTGACATGCTTTGGATCAAGTTCTTGACATGGGTCAGTTTCAAAGGATGGATTTCTTACAAAGGGTTCTTGGATGTCTTCATTAGGCATGGGAAGTGGCTCAATATCCTCTTGATCTTTGAGTGGACTTGGATAAAATGTTGAGTTTAGGATTCCTTCAATATCTATAACCATGAGGTCAAAGGATGTCAATATGTCTTGGAAATGACCATTGCTAGACTTAGGTGAAAGATGTCGATCATTCTTTGGAATAACTTCTTGAGATATGTCCTCTAACTCATTAGGTGAAGTAGAGAAATTTTCAACATGATCATTGGTCGATGGATCATAGATTATATCAATAGGATCAAATAATTCTAACACTCCTTGAAATAGATCATTGTCGAATATTGTTGAGGGGTTTTGATCATGACTAAAAAGTGACTCTTGATGTATGTTGAGTTGATAATTGGATGAGCTATAAACATCTTCAAGGTGCTCAATGATGGATAGATCTTGATCATTGTTTTCAAACATTGTGGTGGAGAGATTGTCAATTTTTTCAAGCATAGGATCAAATGATATTAACATTTCTTGAATTGGTTCATTGTTGGGAATTTTTAGTTGATTTTGATCATGATTGAAAAGAAACTCTTGATATATGTTGATTTGATCATTGGATGAGGTAGATACAACTTCAAGGTGCTCATTGATGGATTGATCTTGATCATTGTTCTCATCAGTTGTGGTTGAGAGATTGTCATTGTTATCAGTAGTGGTTGAATCTTGAACATTGTCCTCAACAATTATTATTTATTGATCAATAAAGTCTTGGATAAGATTTTTGAGTTGAATACAATTTGATGTTTTTTGAATATTTTCTCTATGATACTCACAATTAAATCCACCCCTACTCCAAGGGAAGTTTAGACAGAGTTGAAAGCACTTACCTTTGCAAGAGTGATGAGTTTTTCATTGAGTATCTTTCTTAGTACTTATTCGATTGGATCTCCAAAAGGAGTGTATTCATGTTTGTGCTCTTGTGAGATTTGTATTCGTTGAGGTGATTCTTGTTGTGATTGATCTTGGAGATGTGGTTATTGGATTTTTTGTTGATGTTGTTGATCTTGATATCCAATCTCTTGACATTGGGGATATTGTTCTTGATGTGGTTGTGGAGACAACTCAATGTTTTGATGAGATAATCCTTCTACAGTGTGTAGATTTTAGGGTGGATATGTCTCTTGGTGATATGAATCAATTAATTTACTAAGTGAAGCAATTTTATTTCACAAAAGGGTATGTGCAAGATCATCATGGAAAAAATAGGCCTTTAAGTGGCAAAAAGTTTAGAAAAATCATAGTTAGGCAACTTGACGTAAAAAATTGAATAAGTTATCTATATTATTTCAAAAATTTCAATGCAGTAGTACTTAAATTTTAAGGGAAAAATAAGAAGTAGGTGTCTGTCTAGCCACAATAAAATGATAATATATTTTTATAAAATTTTAGATATAAGTAGAGGAATCATGTCCCGATGTGATGCATATTTTGGTAATTTTTTTCAAGTAAATAATTAATTATGATTTTTATTGCAACTTTTAAAAAATATAAAATTGCATGTTTGACCACTTTAACTTGGTCAAAACTTCATGAAATTCATTTTTTTAATCCTATAATATGCAATGCATAGAATGTGACACATGTTTTAGATTCAAAAATTTGATACCATTTGAAAGTTATAGATGTTTTTCAATTAGCATATCAATCAAAAAATTAAGTCAGAATTCAAAATAGAAAATGAATAATAATTATTTATAAAATTCAAAAGTAAAGCATAATTTATATTGGTGGAAAGCTGAAAATCTCCTTTAAAAACCCTTTTTGTTTCATCAATTTTGGGTTAAAAAAAATTTCGTTAGCCACATGGGCCATCATATCACTTACATATCACCACTTTTTGGCACATCATGATCCTGCACATACCCAAAATTTGATCTTTATTTTGATCTTGACACCCCTAATATAGTTGAATTGGTTTCTATTCAATCATATTTGGAATGTATACATGTGGTGTTTGTATGGGATCATGGGAAAATTGATTTTTGACAATGTTCTAATTTGGGATGATGTTTAAATTTGGAATTATAGGTTAAAATTGAACATTGTTGTGGTTGGGAAACACATTTCTTTGATTTAGGTAACCTTGATTTTTCATGGTGTTACCTTTAATTAGATCAATACATGTATGGAGTTGCTAACATATTTTTTGAGCTTTGAACAACTTTGGTTTGATTCACAAACATATCTATCCCAAAGTTCACCAAGTGTGGATTTGATTTGTTCATTTTTGGTAAGCTTGTATTTGGTATAGTCACATTTGGCATGTATGGATTTGGTGGGATGATGTTGTTTTGTTGAAGAATCATGCATTGATTGTTTGGTTGATAGATTTGTAGGTTTGGACTTTTATTTAAATATACTATAGGGAAAGGTGGTCCAAAATTTAGATTGGGAATAGCCACATTTGTTGTACCATTGAGGTTTGTAGGAGATAATGATCCCATTTATGGATTGTATAAATGTGAGTTTTGATAATCAATCGACATTGTAAGGCTTTAATAGTTTGGTTGATTTAGATTACTCATGATGTATGGATCAAGTTTATATTCCATGTTCTTCTTGTGTTTTGACCTTGTTGACCTCTAATGGATTTAGGACCAACGATGAGATGAAGGATGAAAGGGGTGAATGATGTGGGTGTTGAACTTTTAGGAACTTTTTTTCAATGTTAGAATTAGGGTTTGATTTTGATATTTTGATTGGATAATGAACTTGTGAATCCCAAGATGGGCATCTGATCTTTAGGATGAACTTGTTCAACAAGGTGCTAATTTAACTAGAGGTATGAGAAAGGATGCATTCTCATGTCACTCCTAACTAAACAAGGTGATTTTTATTTGGTTTAAGGATGTACCCAAGTCTAGATAAGGATTTTTCCAAATCTCTAAAAAAATTTTTGTGGGATGGGATGATAAATGTTTGGGGATGGATGAAGTGTTTGATTTGATCCTAGATGAACCTAAGAGGACTTGTTTACAACACCAAGGTAATGAAGAACATTCATTTTCCCTAAGATTATTTCAAATCAATACACCAATGTTTGTATGGAAAACCATAGGACCAAAAGATAATAAGCACATGTGTGGGGTTCAATTGATTTCATCTTAATTAATGAATTACTTTTACCACAAACACTTTATTGCTTAGATTTTCTAGTAAATGTCTATGTCTTAATTTATTTTCATCCCGCAAGGTCCATCATGTGGAAATCAAGAGAATCAAGGTAATAGTTCCCTAATGTTGACTTGAGAGAGAGAAAATTGAGATATAGGCCCAAATATTTAGAAGCCTCTAAGGATAAATCCCTAGGGACAAGCAGTAATACTTGGACTTTTCAAAGGTGTTTTCCTCTTCTAAAGGGTTTGAAATTTGATGACCTTGTTACATGTTTTTTTTCAATATTTTGGAACCAAGCAATGCATTTTAATTGACTCAAAGATTGCACAACCCTAGGATGGAAAAGATAATATTCATTGAATTCCCACTTGGATTTCTCTAGCTACGCTTATTCAGAGTGAATGATTAGAAGCTTGACCACATTGGATCCCCTCCATGACACTCACTTCTATAGGTCATCCAAGCTTAAGTTCTCATGAATCTCCCATGACGAACTCTTCATCTCTACTAAGAACCACAAGTATGTGGGATGACTTCAAAGGTCTGACCTCTTGTACCAACAAATAGTAGAGTTTTTGGATTTTACATAGATTGGTTCATAATTAGGGTACCTGTTCAGATGGCCACATGAGAGGAAAGATCAACCCATAGAAAGAGTATCACCTACTTTTCCATAGGAGCACCTATAATGATGTGTTTCCTCAACATTCAAATTTATATACAAGTTGGAATTAGCTTGACATTTAGCTCGTCACCAGTTTGAGTCGCTCCCTTGGGGTGAGTACTTTTTCCCACCAAGGTAGGCCCTCTAAAGGTAAACAATATTAAAGGAGTACATTTTTAGTTTGACTACCTAACACACTTAGGGGGGAACACACACAATGCCTTTTCTTCACACTCGTATGATTTGTTCAATTTTAAACCCAGACTTGAAGTGTGGAGCAAATCATTTAGACAACCTAATGTCACTAAAATTATTTTGATTCTCAAGATCACCATGAAGCATGAGAAGTGCATACACATTTGAATTGTATTAGTTTGTAAAGAAGATTACAAAAAAAAAGTAACCACAAGTTCGTTTTAAATCCTCAAAAAAAAAAAGAGTTTTTTTTATAGAACCAAAACCAAATGTTGAAATTTCTTATTCAATTTTAGCGTCAAAACAAAAATTATAGTAAGTTTCTAAGTTAAATTTTAACCAACTTTGAAGAGATCAAATCAATGGTTAATTTTAAACCCAAAACTGAAGTGATTTTTCCTAAAATAGAAAACAAAAGCAGTAATGAAAGCCCTAGGATATTACAATAAGAATTTAAAAATGCTCTCTTCAAGTTCCAATTCAAGGTCCACTTTCAACTCAAAAATTCTCCAAAGATTATTTCCTAACTTCAATTTTGCAAGTTCCTTGTGCAAACAAAATCCCTCCTGCAAGATAGAAAAGACAATTATGCAAGGATCAAGTTACTTAATTAAAGTCATTTTAACCATTAAATTCAAATAATGGAATGATTTTAGATGAAAAGATTAATGATTTTTTGAATTGATAAATGAAGCATTAATAAGAATACTACTTTCAATAGTCTTTTCCCATCTAGTATTCATAATCAAATAAATTTAGCTTCTTCTTCCCACCAATGTTTGCACAATACATACTTCAAATCACATAGAATGTTCCCTGGAAAACAATAGTAAATGCAAAAAGAAAGCTTGAAGAACACAATAGTCAACATTCAATGCAATGCAACAAAGCTCGATTTCACCCTGCATAGCCAATGATTGATGAGGGAAGCAACAATATTAATGAGAGAAATGACAGTGTTAATATTCCTTCAATTTATTGGATTTTGAATAGCAATATATGATTGTGACATACTCGTACCCATTATCTACTTCCATTAAAGTTAAATGCTAAAAATTGCATAGCAATTAGGTGCCATTATTATTTTAGTAAAATGACAACATTAATGCATTAAATGACCTCCATATGGTGGGATCTTGGTTGATTTCTTGCAAATTACTAAATTGATTTCTCTACTTGACACTAAAGCAATGAAATAAAGCAATTAAATATCTGATTGAATCTTTTTCCATAACTAACATGGGCATTATCTTTATAGAAAGATCTTTATCTTCCCTCCACAAGTGACACATTTACCAGTAGACTGCTCCCATAGCTTGTGCCCTCTCAGTGGCAAACATTCAACACATGTACGTGACCAAAACAAGATCGATTCAATCAATTTGCAATCTGGAGGATAATTTTCAATTATAAAAAAATAAATTCCTTCTCAAAACAAAGAACGATTCAAGGTTGTACGGTCAGAAATTTAAACTTGTATTCTTCTTCCAGTCATGAATTGCATTATAGCAAAGTCTATAAGATATTTAATGAATCTATATTTAGCATAGAAAACAAATATTTCAATGCAAATAGATTTTTGTCGATGTAATAAAATATTCAATGCATTGCATATTTTAGTGCACACAAAGTGAAATAAGGTTGCCAATGTCTGGTTAAACAATTAAAGTTTTGAAACCTTGACTATGGGTAACTTCGACTATGGCAGTATTTCTAAAATATTCAACATTATTAGTGTTGGAGTAATGCTAGTCAAGTCATGATAAAAGCTCAACATATAAAAGAAGACTAGGAATTGTACTTCATTAGCATCTCCCTGAGCTTCATCACAACACCCAAGGCCTAAAAGATTGATTTGAGAATGGCAACACAAGTTCTAATAAAGATATTAACAATTTACAATGCTTATTAATGAATCTAAAATGTCACAAAATCTTTTCTTTGATGTAGCTAAACAAACAAAGAGTGTGAATGAGATTTACAAAAAAAAAAGTAGAGACCAAATATTATTAACCATGAATCCCAAAATGCAATTCACATTAGTCAATACATTTCAGAATAGCAATCAAATAAATGCAGCCAACTCGATTAAAATTTATTCAGTGTTGTGCGTTGTACGAATATTTGGGAATGAGAGACTAGTGAAGATGAGGCAGTTGTGTGCAATAATATTAGGATTTCTTGAGTGTCATGTAATGATTTTTTCATCTAGTGGGAGAATAAAGTGTAAGGCAGTTCGATGCAAAGCAAGGAGATTGGAATTTCCCCCACTACGGCCATATGCACAACCCTCATCCAAGGGCTATGTGCACGAGAGGATCTAAATGGTGCCTTGTATTTTTTGAATAAAATGAAATCAATGGAACCTAATTGTGCCCCCAATGAGCTAACATATAAGATCATCCATGGGTTATGCCAAGATTAGCTACATGAAGTGGGTGTGGAACTTTTGCACGATGAAAGTAGTAAATTGTGACAAATTTATATTTGATATAGAAACACAACTATATATTATCAATTTTTAAAACTCCTTTGATCCTTTCAAACATATTTTAACTTATTTTATTTTACTAAAATAATGTGGTGCAAGCTACTAAAATGACTCACTAGCTTTTTGAAGCAGGCAATAAGTCCTAAGATTTTAAACTTTCAATTTTCACTATCAAAACTACAAGCTCAAATCGATTTACATTATCTGACTGATACCTATTTCAAAACGTGATGAGTATTTGACAATATACATGTGCACACACAATCATTTGACACTTAATAGACTCAATACCTTCATTACAAATTGAAAAGCAACTCTTATAGTTGAAAATAAATTCAGAATTAAGGAAAATTGAAAAGCAATGCTTATAAAAGCAATGAATGAAGTTGAAATGACCTTCATCTATAAGAAAACAACTACTACTTGAAGTTAAATTACATAAACTTTTCAACGTCCACATTGCCCCATGGTGGGCGCCAAAATGTGAATGCTTTGGCTAGACCTGCTCAAACATGAACAAACAATCAAACATTATTCCCTATGACATTCATTTGAACACAAGAACATGAAAACAAAGTAAAATACCAAATAAATTACTAATGAAATATGATTCTAATGCTCAAACCAGCATCCCATAGGGGGATTGTTGCTTCTTTGATGTAGAAAGAATCCCTTTCCCAATCCCTTGATAAGCTTTATGATGATGTGTGATTCTTGATGTAAAATGTCAATAACCTAGATATGGATGATGAAATTCTATGCTAACTTGGATGAAATTGTGGATAAAATCATGGATGCTTTAGACTTTAAATGACTATAATGGATTTGTATGAAGTTGTGCCCCCCAAATCAATAGAGAAGGCCTTTATTTATAAGGAAGAAGGATATTTGAAGAGTGAAGAATGGGGAGAATGTGGGATTAAAAAAGGGACCAATGGCATTGTGCCACTTGTCAACATGCTAATGAATGGATGTGGAGCACATTTTGAACAATGTGTTGTTAAATGCATGTAGTTGAGATTTGAAAGCCAAGAAATGGCTTGTGTAAGAGGAGGTGTAATAGCCTTCAATGCAAAAGGTGGAGTACAAAATTCCTTTGGGAGGGAAAATTCAAATGGGTGGCATATTCCAAGAATATACCATATTTGAATGAAAATAGGGTAATTTTAAATCAAATAAATTGATTTACATGTGCAACTTGGTTGGGTTGACTTACCCAAGGACGGAGTTAAAAGCTAGAGGAATGGGGGATTAGTGTTAGGAGCTAATTAATCTAGGATTAATTAACTTAGATGAAATTAGTTTGATTGTAACATTTAATTTAAATATTTGAGTTTATTTAAATCAAATGAGAGGATGTTTAGGAACATTAGGATTTCAATTAAATAAAATTGATTTATTTAATTAAATGAAGAACATTACGATTTGAGTTGATTTAATCCAATAAAGTGTATTATCTGATTAAGGAGGAAATTTTGATGAATTTAATTAATTAAATTAAGATTATTCAATTAATTGGTTAGTGTGGAAGTGAGGAATTGGTGTTAGTGAATCAAGTGCATTATGTCAATCAAGATATTTTGAGTGCCTACGGTTTCCACATGGTATGAATGCATTTCATCACTATGAGGAGGAGATCTTTTATTGTAGATGGGGCAAATTTCATAGTGAAATCACATTTTTGGCTCTAGGGAAGATTTTTGAGGTTGTATATGTGCTGAAAATGATGTTTTTCACCTTCCAAATGATTCCTAGTCTTATACATATGTGCTGGGAACACTTTCACCATTGTTATGATCATTTTTCAGGTTCCTACAACCATAAAAATGACCCAACATTTGTAAAAAATCCCCTGCCATAGTAAAAAGGTTCTTGGATTTTATAAAATTCCTCTAGCATGGACAAACACATCTCGAGCTTGTAGTTACAATGTATCAGATTGTTTGAAGAAGATTCATTTTTGCACTGGCACCCAAATTTTATTATATTTGGCCTGAGCAATGTTTAAGGAAGCTTTCCCCGCTTGCCCATGGGAACAAATTGTGACATCATCAGAGGATGGAGGGGAAGTGGGGAGGAGTTTATGAAAGGTTTTAATATTTTTAATATTATTTTATGAAGCCTTCCTTTGCATTGCAAATATTTTATTATGGGCTTTATAAAGTATTTGTTTGCCAACCCATGGGAGTTGGTGTTGTCATCATAAAAAGTAATGAGGGGTCAGGGAAGATAGGCCCATTACAAATATTTGAAGGAAAATATTTAAAATATAGTGTGCAAAGGAATAATCTAATGGGTAGATATTTTATATTTCCCAAGATATAATTAAAGTTTCCACTGTGGTGAAAGTAAAGACTCTAAATATAAAATGCAAGGTGAAAAAGCACAAGTGAAATATTTGTATA
Source organism: Sequoia sempervirens (assembly GCA_007258455.2). Taxonomy (NCBI): domain Eukaryota; kingdom Viridiplantae; phylum Streptophyta; class Pinopsida; order Cupressales; family Cupressaceae; genus Sequoia; species Sequoia sempervirens. The sequence goes on along the minus strand of VDFB02281492.1, from coordinate 732,271,417 downwards.
GCTTGAGTAAATTTTTTAAAGCCTTCCCAAGTAAAACTTAAAATTTTGCTAGGAAAATAATTAAAGTGCATAGAAAATCCACAACCCGATACAATAATTTAATTCTTTTATAATGTTAAAATAGAAACTTCCTATGATGGTATTGGCATGGTGTGATGGTTTATTGGTGGCATTGTTGTTCTTGCCACCAAGGTTCAAACCCCGTTGGGGTGTTATTGTTGAATGGTTGTATCCGGTAGCTTCGGTCAAAAGCATTTACCCCTTGAATAAAAAAAATAGAAACTTCCTATGGTGGGCAACAAGATGAGAAATAAAATATGAAGTATGGGTAAAATATTTTTACATTTTCCCGATGCAAAATTAAAGAGATTTTTATATGAAAGGAAAGTAAAGTGTAAAATATAGTGTTGAGTGCATAGGAAAAATAAAAATAGAGTAAAAGCTTTCACGGAGGAACATAAAGGGTATGTGCAGGATCATGATGGGCCAAAAAGTGGCAATATGATGGGTATCTATAGGGTATGTGGCTGATAACTTTTTTTTAACCCAAAATTGCTGAAACAAAATGGGATTTTAAAGGAGATTATCAACTTTCCACCAATATAAATTATGCTTTACTTTGAATTTAATAAATAATTATTATTCATTTTCTATTTGAATTATGGCTAAAGTCCTAATTGATAGAGTGATTGAAAAAGATCTATAGCTTTCAAATGGTATCACATTTTATGCTTCTCATACTATAGGATTAAAAAAAGGAAAAATGAATTTCATGAAGTTTTCACCAAGTTAAGGTGGTCAAACATACGAGTTTATATATTTTTTTAAAAGTTGTAATAAAAAAATCATAATTAATTATTTGCACAAAAAAAATTTACAAAAAAATCTGTATCACATCAGGACATGAGTCCTCTACTTATATCTAAAATCTTGTAAAAAAATATTTATCATTTTATTGTGGTTAGGGTGGTCAGACAAACACCTACTTATTTTTTCACTAAAATTTAAGTACTATTGCATTGAAATTTCAAATTTTCACCAAATAGATTTTATTTTTTTTTTAAAATAAACCTTGTAGTTTAGAAACTACATTCAATTTGTTATAAATTCTATTCATACATATTTTTGACATAATATAGATAACTTATTCAAATTTTTATGTCAAGTTGCCTAACTCTAATTTTTTGGAATTTTTTGCCACTTAAGGGCCTATTTTTTCCATGATGATCTTTCACATACCCTAAATATTTATAGCTACAAGGATCAACTGAGAAGTGAGGTTTTCACAAAGTAGTGGTAAATTTTTGTTGCAAAATAAAGGTGAATGCAAGAAAAATGTGGAGGAAAAAAATATCAAACAAAATATTCTTCAGTTGCAAGGTATGATAAGGAGTAAGGACTTTTCACAATAAAATTAGATTTTTTGTTACTAGGTGGAGAAGGAAAATGCAAGAGGCATGAATCAAAGTTCATATTGAAGATTATTCAAGTGAAAAGAGGTGGTTATTGATCAACAAAGCTAAGTATGTCAAGTATTTGATGAATATTTCCATTTAGGGTTTCTTCTTCCTTAAATGTAATTTTTTGTTTCATCTGAAGGATGTTGCTCATTCTTTGTTCTCATGGGAATGCCATTCTGTATCAAGGTTTAAAATGTATAATGTTGGTTTTAGGTTTTTGGTTTAATTTTAGTCATGTAATGGAGAAATAAACCATGACATTGTCATATTTGTGTGTAAATGATAAGATAATCTAAGTTGGTTGTCTCCATAATGCATATTGTATGGATTTTAAATATGAGTAATCAAATATTGCAAGTATTTTTCTTCTTGTCTTTCCTTGAATTTCTATTTAGTGTTATTACTATCATTCAAAAAATGAATTAAACTATATTAACAAAAATTGAGATTTATATAGCTGTGTATTGGGATTATTAAGAATACCCAATCAAATTTTTGGTATCAATGATGTAATGCATCGTTTGGTAGGTATAGTTATGACAGAGTAAATGTTATGATGTATTTTGAGTTATATGGTTTAAGTGACTCCACCCTAGAATATGTCACCTGTTTCTTGATGTTGCAATTTCTTGAGACTATTTTGTGAATGGCTACAATTTTAAATCATTGTTACTGATCTATCTTGTTACATGTGTGTCTGGAATTTAATGCATATTATAGATCTCTCATGTTTAAGCCAAACATTACCATGAAAGTGAGCCAAGTCTTTAGGATATTGTGTTTGTTAAGAATTTAAAGGAGAATCATCTATTTATAGTGTGTTTGATACTATGGCACACAAGTATCTATGAGGATACTATTGGGATCACTCTTGAAGGTTTAATAGAGCCTGAAGTGTAGGGGATAAAGGGGTTTTTATTCAATTTGCTATTCGTTGGCCAAATCTCTCATTCAATCTAACCATTAGGCCTGGAAACCCTTTAGGATTCAAGTGGATTGCAGATTTGGGGAACCAACATTATTAACACAAATGGCCAATCAATAAAGCTCTTCCTCAACCAAGCCACCTAAGTTTGATGGAATAGATTGTGCCTATTGGAGCTCATTAATGAAATGAACTACTTTAACACCTTCAAACCATTTAAAGGGAAACTTACTCTTGTATTTGTTGGATCCTCTTCTTAGTCTCCTGATGAAGTTTTCCTCCTATTCATCAGTCTCATCATCCTCAGATGGAATCAACTCTTCCTTGTCTTTCTTGGGAGGTACATCCTTCTCCTTGTAAATAGCCTTAAAATAAGCTTCTTTCCTGGATGGTTCTTCATTTCTCATTCTCATCTCATAGGTTGTGAATATACCATGTAGGTCATTCAGAGTTAGTTTTTCTATTTCTCTCCCTTCCTTAATAACTAAGATCTTGGAATCATACTTGTATGTCATTGATCTAAGAACTTTTAGTACAACCACATCTTCTTTCAACTCTTCTCCATATCCTTTGATAGAGTTCACAATATCATTAACTCTAAAAGATAGTTTGCAATCTTCTCTTCCTCTATCATCTTCAGACCTTCAAATCTAGATTTCAATATTTGAAGCTTTTCCAATTTTATGTTATCATATCCTTCATATATCTTCTTCAATGCATCCCAGACATCTTGTACATTCTAACAATACATAAATTTGTTGTGCACAGATCTAGATAGACTATTCATGATAGAAAACCATGCTTTTTCATTGGTTTCAAAGTCCTTTTTAGCTGCAACATTAGTAGGAGGTGTGATCAGTAGTGTGTATCCAATTACCACTAGCATCCATACATCAAAATCTAAGGATCCGAATAATCATAGGCTTGTTAGACTTTTGAATCAATCTAAAAGCAATGGTTAATCAATATCCATCTCATTCTTCTACTCCTATTTTTCTTATTCTTCTATCTTTACTAACATTTCTATCCAAGTATTGAATCTATGTGTATATATACTAAAAGATACATGAGGCTACACATGGCTAATGGATTTCTATACATCATAAAATTTGTCTACATCAAACGTATGAGATTTCTAAGAAGTATATTTTATCCTCTTTGTGTTGAATTGATCCTACATCCTTGTCACAATCTTGACCTAAAAATCAATTTTTTTTCTTAATCTCTCGAGAGGGTAGTATAACAACATAATTTCTGTTGTGAGGCACAATGGGGCATCCAAAAAATCATGAAATTTCTAAATTTTTTGATCTAAGTAGCAACGTTGATTTGAAAAGTGATAGTCTTTGAACTAATGCAATAGGTACCTTGCTTCTAAGAGGGGAAAAATGTAGACACTTGAAATTGTACTAATCAATATTGTGCATTTGAATTCAATTATTAACAACGTTTTCATCCCAATTCAACCCCTTTCAACTATATAATTAAATAGTCCTAATTGTTTAATTAAATCCATCATTTTTCTTCTATTAATTGAATAGTCGACATTATTAGGTTAATTCACCCTTTTCATACTAATTTTCATCCTATTTGATTAAATAATTTGAATTGTTTAATTCAATCCCTTAAGTCCTTTCATTTTATTAAATAATATGAATTATTAGGTTAATTCCATCTTTTCATACTAATTTTTCAAGAGATCTTCAAGCTCCAAGACACCAAGATCTACAATCACACATGTAGAGAGAAAAACTTGTTTATTTGTTAGTAAATGGGGGTTTTCCTTGGTCAAACCCCTTTGGGGTAATTAAACCAAACAATGAGACAATGAAATAAGGACATGAAACATTAAACATGAGAAATGATACCTTGAATGATCTCTTGTAAATCATCAACCTAACATTGAGTTTCCATGAAGGATATATATCTAGACCTTGAAGTAAGTGTAGAATAATGCATAAACTTTGATCTTAAATGCAACATCACAACACTAGATCAACAACATGCTTGATGCTTGATAACCTTGAAATAATGATTGAACTTGCATTGCTACAATAATTGATGAAAAATTCTTCCCTTAAATTTCTTAGAAGTGATCTTGTAAACTCTCTTGATTCTCTTTTAAAGTCTTGGAATGCTTAACTCTTGAGTGCTTGACTTGATATCATGAAAGGTTAATGAAATAATGATTTGAGACCTTCCTTATATAGGAAATCTATCCAAGTTACCACTTATTATATCCTTAAGGCCAACATTCATAAAATTTGAATTTAAAACCCCGATTTATTGCTCAAAACCCTAAAAAAGGGGCCAAATGGGACTCCTACACCATATGTGGCATTTGGGTCCCAACAAGGTGGACTCATATGCCCAAGGTGGCATATGGGTCCCACTTGGGTGGGAATCATATGCCCAAGGTGGTGTATGGGTCCCACCTAGGTGGGACTCATATGCCCAAAGTGACATATGGGTCCCACCTGGGCGGGACTCATACACCCAAGAGTTAAAAAATTAAGTCTATTTGTTGATCTTGTTGTTATTTTAGTTGAAATGTGCCTCAAGATCCATAACATGGGGTCTTAGGGGCCTATTAGGGATGATATAAAGGTCATAAATGCAAGAGTGACCAATACTGAATGGGTATGGATGATCCCACAAAGCTAGTTTACAATTTCTGGGAGATTTTATTTTTTGTTGAAATCACATATTTTTAGAAAATATAATAATTTAATCCTTAAAACATTCCATTTAAAGCATTCCAATTAAAGAGGGTTTGATCAAACTACCTTAGATCAAACCCCCTTGGATACAACCCTGCTAGTTTTAAACCATACCAATAACAAAGTCTCCTTTACACCTATCAAAATGCTAATTGAACCATTGATTTTTGGCTCCTATGGACAACTCTTGCACTTCTATTGTTTTTCACCTAAAAGGAGAGAGATAGGAGAAAAAATGCTAATGGTTCATTCAAATAATGTTATGTGTGATGTTTTCTAACCTAAATGAAGTTAACTAAATGAAATTAATTAATTTGAATGAATGAAAATGAATGCAAAAGTGAAATTTAAGCTATGTTTGAAAGAACATTGTGTAATGCAACAATGAAATAAATGAAGAAAATATGTAGAACAAAAAGGAATGAGTTAAATTAGAGTGGGCCTGGGAAAAATATCATGAATTTGGAATGTTTTGGATCCTAGTTGAAATCGCTTATTTTTCATAGTGGGACTCACTCACCCAAGGTAGTGAATTAGTCCTCCTTGTGAAAAACTGTTGAGACCAAGTTACTGTCTATCAGGATATGAAATTTGAAAAAATTAAGATTTTCAATCCTAAGGTAGGACTCATTCACCATAGGTGGCGAATTAGTCCTCTCCCAAATTTTTGAAAAATAAAGAGACAACTCTGCAACACTAGATTTGGAAATCACTACTTGTCGGGTTGTCGAAGTCAATTCTCTAGAAAAAAGACAGAAAACCTTCTCCAAGCTTGAAATAGACTTAAGTTGACTTAAAGCCCCTAGTTGACTTGTAATCCAATCTTCAACACAAAAAATCTTGTCAAATTTGCATACTTCTAGGTCTACAAACAAATATGCAATAGGGAAAAAATGGTTTAAGGTTAGTGAATAGGGGTTTTCCTTGGTCAAACCCCATTTTTGGTAATCAAACCATTTAATAAAATAATGAAATGCAAAGGAATGATAAACAAACAACATGCAATTGCTATCAACTTACCAAACCCTTGATGATGCAATTTTGAAGTAATGTCAATGGCTGCTTCAAAGTGCTTGAATAGTGCTTGAAAAGATGTTGTAAAATGCTTGAATGCCTGAAATATGAGATGAAATGCTTGAATGTGTGAGGAGATGTAAAATGAGGTGAAAATCACATATTTATACACACTTGTTCCTTAGTTACCCATTCATACCTCATCATAGGCCGATATCAAGTGTTTTTGAATAAAATCCAGAAAGGAAATTTAAAATATTTTGAATTTGGGGCCAAGGGGGACTCCATTCACCACCAATGGTGAATGGGTCCCACTTAGGACCTAAATTTTTTTTTCAAGAAATATGTTGTATTTAATGTTGTTTTTAAGGATAATACTAAAAATACACTTAATTAAGCATATGAGAGCATAAAGGGGTCAAATAAAGCATAAGAAAAGGATAAATATTGAAGATGTGCCTAGAAAAATGTGAAAGCTTGTTACAAGACATTATAACACTTCAAAATAGAACTTGTTGATGAATAAAAAGGTAATTTTTAGGTGAATTATAATTAATAGGGTCTAGAAGAATGTAGAAATGTCTTACAAAACTTCACAACACCTTCACAAGACGTCGTTCTTTGAGTTTTAGTACCTAAATAAGCATGTTCAAGCCATGTTGCAACATAAAATCAAAGCAGCATAGTTCCAACACCATGAAACTAGACCTAAAAGGCCATGAAAATGACCAACGACCATTTTTCTATGGCACATTTAGCCCCCACTTTATTGAGAGGATGAACTTGCTTCAAACTCACACTAAAGTAGTCATGAACATCGAGAGGAGGGTTCAAATTCACTTATGTTAGCAAGATGGAATGACAATGATCAAGAGGGATGATCGAGCCCCTAGGATTAAGATCCCATGGAAAACTATACATAAGAACAAAGGAACACACAAGTGTTGAGAAGAATTAGATGAAGCTTTGATCTTCAATCCAACTAGTTGTGGATTAAATCTAGGATAATTGTTTGAAAAAGAGAATGTGTACTCACTCTAGGGTGACAAAACATATGATGGTCTATTGTGGGAGAAGGCCCAAATGTACTCACTCTGGGGCCACAGACCTAGTTGCCTACGGGGTGAGAAATCCCAAAAAGGTAAGATACATACACTAGTTGGCATGCACTCACAAACACAAAAGTGGCTATGGGGAAAAGTCATGCTACTAGGCGGGCTTCCCGCTCAACCATATTAAAGTTATACCTATTGATAACTTTAACAAGGTGCCACAAATAAATATACTATGAACAAAAGGACAAAGTACGACAATCATGCAAGGTGGAAAAAATGTAAAATGTAAAATAAGTTCAAAGGATTCTTGTTCAATTCGTGCAAGGTCAGTCACTTAGGGAAAATTGTGTTTAATGTATCCAAGAGAGGACCAATCAAATAATAGAATATTCACACAACTTAGGGGATGTGTCACATCAGGCCACCAAGAGGAATGTAATATGCTAAGATAGATCACTATTATGAAGGACACTACACCCAATGTCATCCACAAAGTGATGAACACATCATTTAAATGAAAAGGATGCAATAGGAACCAACAATGTAAATGAATTATGGTAATGGATGCCCCCCACCTTAAAACAATTGCTACACATCATTATATGAGAAATTTCATTAAAGTAGAGAAGAAAAGAAAAAGTAGAAGGAAAAAAAGATATGATAGCCAATCTTGGAAAGCCTTATGCCAAGTCATATGTTTCGAAGTTAGGTTGCATCATGTCAAGGAAAAAAAAAAGAAAAAAGAAAGGGAGTTTCCCCCTAGAAAGAGCATACAAAATGGGTATGTACATGATTATCATGGAAAAAATAGGCCCTTAAGTGGGAAAAAAATCAGAAAAATTAGAGTCATGCAACTTGATGCAAAAATTTGAATAAGTTATCTATAATATTTCAAAAATATGTAAGAATAGAATCTGTAGAAAATTGAATGTAGTTTATAAAATACTAGTTTTATTTAAAAAATAAATAAATTTATTTGGTGAAAAATTGAAATTTCAATGCAGTAGTACTTAAATTTCAGGGAAAAAATAAGTAGGTGTTTGTCTGACCACCCTAACCACAATAAAATGATAATTATTTTTTATAAGATTTTAGATATTACTAGAGGACTCATATCTGGATTTGATACATATTTTTTGTAATTTTTTTCCAAGTAAATAATTAATTATGATTTTTTAATTACAAATTTTAAAAAATATAAAAACTCGTATGTCTAACCACCTTAACTTGGTCAAAACTTCATGAAATTCATTTTTTTTAATCCTATAGTATGCAAAGCATAGAATGTGACACATGTTTTAGATTCAGAAAATGTAATACCATTTGAAAGCTATGGATGTTTTTCAATCAACCTATCAATCAAGACTTAAGTCTTAATTCAAATAGAAAATGAATAATAATTATTTATTAAATTCAAAGTAAATCATAATTTATATAGGTGGAAAGTTGAGAATATCCTTTAAAAACCCTTTTCGTTTCATCAATTTTGGGTTTAAAAAAAAACATCAGCCACATACCCTACACATACCCATCATACCACCACTTTTTGGCCCATCATGATCCTGCACATATCCAAGCACATAAGGGATCTATAGATTTTGGGTCAGTATGTTTGTTGCTACAATGTTCTTATGAAAGAGCTCGCAACTATCATCATTCCCCAAATCACATAGAATTGGAGGAATGGCACAAAGAGAGACAAAACAAAGGAAAAAGGGAGTCTATTTTGGGTCAACATGGAAGAGACATTGCGGTCTCGATGCCTTGCATCGTCCCCAAAAGGAAAACACAAGTGAAATGAAAGAAAGAAAAAAATAAAAATGAAAATGAAAAATCTTTTGGGTCAACATGAAGGAGACATTTTGGTTTCAATGCCTTGCATCATCCCCAAAAGGAAAACAAAAAACAAAAAGCGAAAAAGATAAGGACCTTGTGGGTCAACATGGAAGAGACATAGGGCATCTCTATTTCATCCCCAAAAGGATAACACAAAACAAAAAGAGAAAAAGATAAGGACCTTTTGGGTCAGCATGGAAGAGACATAGGGCATCTCTATGCTTTGTGTCATCCCCAAAAGGATAACACAAGAAAAAAGAGAAAAAGACAAGGACCTTTTGGGTCAACATGAAAAAGGCATAGGGCATATCTATGCTTTGTTTCATCCCCAAAAGGAGAACATAAAACAAAAAGAGAATAAGACAAGGGCCTTTTGGGTCAACATGGAAGAGACATTGGGTGTCTCTATGCTTTGTGTCATCCCCAAAAGGAGAAAAAAATAAAAAGAGAAAAAGACAATGTACGACATATGAAAGAAAAGGGATATGAATAGAATAAGTGTACAAAGAGAGGCATTATCAATGCCTGATACAGGGGAACATGATACACGCATGAAAATGAAAAGAGAAGAAAAAAGGCTAGTTAGGTGAATGCAAGTCAACCATTTAATAGGTCATCCACCTCCCAATCATGTTCAGTGTAATAGGAGGATGAAGGGTGATTTCTAAGGATGGATGGATCAAAAGTGGACATTGTTGAATTGGTCCAATTTGTTGTGAAGGTTGCACTAGACTGTCATGTGGCAGGTCAGGAGAAGGAGAGTGGTCATCTATTACTTTAGTCAAAGGTAAAGGTTGATTTATGTTATCTTCTTCTATGTGAGATTGATGAGCAAGGAGACGACGATGAGGCCTTCGTTCCCTAGCATTGTGGTTTTATTTAATTCTATTTTGGAGTTGTTGAGGTGTAAGATAAGATTGAGTCATCATAGGTTCATCTACTTCCGAAGAGGGAAGAATCGAAGAAAGTGAAGAGGACGGATCAACCACTTTCTCTTTGGATTTATACACTTGTTTAAGGCAAGAAGGCATGACAGGGGTGGTTTCAATTTCCCTTGGTCATTTAAATGATGGTGGGGAAGTATCAAGGGGTGGTTGCTCAGGAGATTGTATGGTTTGCTCAATGTCAAACTTGGGTTGAAGCATGGTTTTGTCTATGATAGGAGGTGTGGATGTGAATGAGGACAAGTTATGAAGAGACAATTTGGCTATCTTTTTGCCTTTAAAATTTTCATAGGCAATAAAAAAATAAGTCCTTTCGAGGTGTGATAGGTTCCATAGGTGTAGGCCAAAATAATTCTAATGAAAAATTAACTTTGGAAGATAAAGGATTAAAGCCACTATGGTGTATGGTGACTATCTCATCATCATGTGGAAACTTCAAACACTTGTGAACAACTGATGAGACCTCTTTCATTGAGCAAAGCCAAGGGTGGCCTAGCTACAAAAAAAATTGGTCAGATTGTGTAATAATTGAAAATGTTACCTCTAAATTTTTAGGTCCTATTTGTAAGGGTAGCATGATCGATCTGATCATAGGGCATGCAAAACAAGTATACATCTTAATCCATGCAGTCGGTTTATTATATTCATCTTGATATAGCTCATGTAATACTAGAAACTCCTCTATGATCACATTCTCACCACAAGTAGGATCTATTAATATCCCATTAGTGGGCTTATTATAGATTCTGCCTGCTATGTAAAGAGGAGCATCAGGAAGTTTTTGTAGTATGTCGTTAGAAGAAAAGGTGATATCAAGAGACTTAGAGGTTTGGCCCTTATGAGGGATAATGTCTATTGTAGCGACTAGCTCATCCATAAGACTTTTTGTAGTAATAGGGGGAAGTGTATCATGTTGTTAATTTTTTGTATAAATAGTCATTACATCACTGGTTGAAGGGTCGGTAGCCTTGAAAAATGAGGTAGTATGTTTAGGCATGGGATTAGTGAAAATTTGCAAATTCTGGTTAGGGGGTGCAACAAACTTATTGCCTTGATCATTGACACCAATAATGGACAGATGGCCTGAAATAAGGAGGTCTTGAACTAAATTTTTTAAACGCTTGCAATGTTCAGTGCCATGTCCATTCTGGTGATGAAAATGACAATAAGCATTAGGTTTGAAGGTGGGTGGTAGAGTTTGGTTTGGATCAAGCGGTCAGACGGGTGGCAAAGTTAGTAGGCATTATTGAATTAATTGGTTCATTGTATTATGAAGGGTGTTAAGTAGGGGAGTAAATTGTCTCTTCGAGTCCCCATAGGTATAAGGAACTATTGCTTTAACAACTGCCACTTGAGTTGGAATGGATTGACTTGGATATAGTTGAGGTTGAGGAGGAAGATTAAACTACAAAAATCCTCTATTTGGTTTACAAAAGTTTTGTTGGTTATTTTGGTGTTGATTGTTGTGTTCAGGTTTGTCTGCTTGATTAGAAATATTTTTTGAATCATGACTAGAAATTGAATTATGGTATTCACACAAGGTTATGCATAAATGCATAAATTAAGGGAATTTCATCATTGTTAATTTATCCTGAAGGTGTGTGTGCAAGTTTTTGATAAACATCTTTTGCAGATGTGCATCAAGAATCTTGACATCAATTTAGGCATACACAGATTGGTATCGTGAGATAAAATCTATTACTTTTTCATTTGTGTTTTTTCTACATTGCATAAGGTTAGCCATTGTCTTTTTAGGTGTCATGTGAACTTGAAAGTGGCTTATGAAAGCATCCACCAATTCATTGAATGAAAGCTGGAATGATTAGGCAAGTTGGAAAACCATTCTAAGGTAGTGTCTTTCAAGGTCCTTGCAAATAGTTTGGCTAAGAGTTTATCATCAATGACAAAGTCACTACACAAAGCTGTATAGGAATTAACATGGTTGACAGGGTCTCCTTTTCCTCCATATTTCTCAAACTGAGGGATTTCTATCCCTTATGGCATCAAGGTACGTAAGATTTCTAATGATAAGGGGCTACCACGAACATGATATGTAAGTTGAGCGGATTGACCTTGCCTAATGGTGGAAAGTTGATGCTACATAGATGAAATGGTGGTAAGGAGTTATGTAAGAAGGGGATTGGGGTATGTGGGTTGAGGTGGAAGGGAAAATGGTGATGGAGTGTAAGTGATGTTAGGTGAAGTGAAAAGAATACTATGGGGTGTGAAAGTGGTGGAAGGGACTTGCAATGCCACAAGGCAAGTAGGAATGCTAGTGGAAATCGGAAAAGAGGTAGCTCCATAATTAACCTGTTGCATAGTTGTATGTATTTGCAGATTGGTATAAGTTGGTATGGAAGCTATAGTTTAAGGGGGGTGAACTTTAGGTCCTCCTTGGCTTACAGGAATGTTTGCGGATTGGGTATTAGAAGAGGCATGTTTATTGTAAATCTCAGCAATTTTCTTCATCACTTTCAATCAAATGATGAAGATTATCAATGGTAGGTATAGCAATTTGAGAAATATTTTCAAGTGACAAGTCTTGTTGTAAATGTGAAAATTTTTCATGAATACTAATGACCTTGTTTTGAGGAAGAGAGTTGTTTTGGTTGTCAATATTCATTGGATGGAAAGGTGAAGGCATGGAAGTGGTATTGTCAGGCCCTAATGCACCATTGTCCATAATTGGAGTAGGAGCTTGTGAGATCCCAAGGTCCACAACGAAAGTGCTATTGCAGGAGGCCATGAGTCTAGAACTTCTTCTCTTTAAAGTATTATCAACGAGGCACCAAACACTGATGCAAGTACCAAAAAGGAGGGAGGGAAATCAAATGCAAAGTTAATCTAAGAGCTCCAATAATATAAAGTCTGCAAAATGTAATAGAGATCTAACTACAAAAAATAGAAATGCAAAAAAATGCCAGAAAAATGCTAGAAATACTGTCTAAAAAGTGTAGAGAGACTGATTCACCTAGGGTGGCAAATGAGTCCCAATATGCATTTTTTTGTGTTTTTCAGAAATTCTAAGATGATTTTAATGCTTTATAGAATGCAAATAGGGATGCAAAATGTAGATTTTTACTTTTTTCAATGAGATGCAATTCAAAAATGAAATATAAATGAAGCTTTCACTAATGCAAGATAAAATGTCCTACAATGCAAAAACAAAACAATGTACTTATTGAATGTTAATGCAAATGCAAACTAGGATGCAATATATGTAAATGGAATAAAAAATGCAAAGTGCTCAAATGTCGGGTTCACCAAAATGAACCATTGATTTTTGGCTCCTATGGACAACTCTTGCACTTCTAGGGTTTTTCACCTAAAAGGATCTAGAGATAGGAGAAAAAATGCTAATGGTTCATTCAAATAATGTTATGTTTGATGTTGTCTAACCTAAATGAAGTTAACTAAATGAAATTGAGTAATCTGAATGAATGAAAACAAATGCAAAAGTAAAATTTAAGCTATGTTTGAAAACACATTATGCAATGCAATAATGAACTAAATGAAGAAAATATGCAAAATAGAAAGGAATGAGTTAAATCAGAGTGCGTCTACAAAAAATATGATGAATCTAGAATGTTTTGGATGCTAGTTGAATTCATTGATTTTTCACAGTGGCACTCATTCACCCAGAGTGGCGAATTAGTCCTCCTCTTGGTGAAAAAATGTCAAGAATAAGTTTATGTTTGTCAGCATCTAGAATGTGAAAAAATTTAGATTTTTAGTCCTAAGGTGGGACTCATTTTCCATAGGTGGTGAATCAGTCCTCTCCCAATTTTTTGAAAAATTATGAGACAACTCTGCAACACTAGATCTAGAAATCATTGCTTATCAGGTTGTCAAAGTCAATTCTATAGAAAACGGTCAGAAAACCTTCTCCAAGCGTGAAATAGACTCCAATTGACTTGAAGCACCTAGTTGATTTGAAGCACCTAGTTGACTTGTAAACCAATCTTCAACACAAAAAATCTTGTCAAATCTACATACCTATGTCTGCAAACAAACATGCAATAGGGAAAAAATGGTTTAAGGTTAGTGAATAGGGATTTTCCTTGGCCAAACCCCATTTTTGGCAATCAAACCTTTAATAAAATAATTAAATTCAAAGGAATGATAAACTAACAACATACAATTGCTATAAACTTACCAAACCCTTGATGATGCAAGTCGGAAGTAATGTCAATGGATGCTTCAAAGTGCTTGAATAGTGCTTGAAAAGATGTAAAATACTTAAATGCTTGAAATATGAGATGAAATTCTTGAATGAGTGAGGAGATGTAAAATAAGGTGAAAATCACAAATTTATACATAATTGTGCCTTAGTTACCCATTCATACCTTATCACAGGTAGCTAACATCAAGTTTTTTTGAATAAAATATTGAAAGGAAATTTAAAATATTTTGAATTTGGGCCAAAGGGGGACTCATTCGCCACCCATGGCAAATAGGTCCCACCTAGGACCTAAAAACATGTGTCAGGGAATATGTTGTATTTATTGTTGTTTATCATGACAATACTAAAAAATATACTTAATTAAGCATATGAGAGCATAAAGGGGTCAAATAAAGCATAAGAAAAGGATAAATAGTGAAGATGTTCCTAGAAAAGTGTGAAATATTGCTACAAGACTTTACAACACTTCAAAATAGAACTTGTTGATGAATAAAAAGGTGATTTTTAGGTGAATTGTAATTAATACGGTCTAGAAGAATGTAGAAATGTCTTACAACACTTCACAACATTTTCACAAGATGTTATTCTTTGAGTTTTAGTACCTAAATAAGCATGTTCAAGCCATGTTGCACAATAAAATCAAAGCAACATAGTTCCAACACCATGAAACAAGGCCTAAAAGGCCATCAAAATGATAGGGGGCTATTTTTCTATGACATACTGATATAAAACCACTTTTGATTTACCTTTTTGGGGATCAAATGAATTCATTTAAAAATTAGTTTTTGTAAGTATGTAGTCCTTATTATAAGCTTTCCAAAAAGTATAATTTTAAATAAATTAATTTAATTATTATATTTATTTTTTATTTCTTGTGAATGTAGGTTTTTCACCGAAAATCAAGCTCTTTGTTTTGCACATGTAGGAAAATATAATATTATCAAAACATATATATTTCAAAATATGAGTGCACTAGATATTGAAGTCCTTGATAAAACAAAAAAATAAAATTGAATTTCGATACATACAAAAATAGTTGTGTTATACAGTCCACCTCTTTTTGAATTGTAATTGATTTGACTTTGAAATTTGATTAAGGAAAAAATATTCAATAAAACACTATGAAACCAATTAGAAGCACTAGATATCATAGTTACAAATCTAAATTCATAAAAAATAGAACTTTATCCTTGATGGAAAAAATGTTATGTGTTATACGGTGAGCATCACTCCTTAAAATTGTGTTCACTTAAAAAAACTAGTTGTCAAAGGAGATGGAAAAAGAACTGCAATCTGATTCCAACAATTTTGAAAAAAAAAAAGAATCTACAGAAAAAAAATGTCACAAATCACTAGTTTGCATAATCTTCAAATTCCTCATGGTTTAGCCGCTATAGGTTCCTGAAAGTGAAGATTTAGTTAGAAAAAATGAGTTTAGTGTCCAATTTGGCCAAAAATTGTAAACCACTATTGTTGGATCACCTGTATATGTAGGATCATCATGGAAAAAATAGACCCTTATGTGGCAAAAAATTCAGAAAATCCATAGGAAACTTGTAAAAATTTGAATAAGTTATCTATATTATTTCAAAAGTATGTAAGAATAGAATCTATAACAAATTGAATGTAGTTTCTAAACTACTAGGTTTATTTTTTAAAATAATTATTTGGTGAAAATTTTAAATTTCAATGTAGGAGTACTAAAATTTTAGGGAAAGAATAAGAAGTAGTTGCCTATCTAACCACTCTAACCACAATAAAATGATAATATATTTTTATAAGATTTTAGATATAAGTAGAGGACTCATGTCACGATGTGATGCATATTTTTTTGTAATTTTTTCCCAAGTAAATAATTAATTATGATTTTTTACTACAAATTTTAAAAAATATAAAAATTCATAGGTCTAACCACCTTAACTTGGTCAAAACTTCATGAAATTCAATTTTCCTTTTTTTAATCCTATAGTGTGCAAAGCATAGAATGTGACGCATGTTTCAGATTCAAAAAATGTGATACCATTTGTAAGCTATAGATGCTTTTCAATCAGCCTATCAATCAAGACTTTAGTCATAATTTAAATAGAAAATGAATAATAATTATTTATTAAATTCAACGTTAAGAATAGTTTATATTGGTGGAAAGCTAAGAATCTCCTTTAAAAACACTTTTCATTTCATCAATTTTGCATTAAAAAAAGTTGTTCGCCACATACCCTACACATACCCATCATATCGCCACTTTTTGGCCCATCATGATCCTGCACATACCCCAATGTGAAAGTATGAATTAATATAGTTTACAACATCAAATTAAGGGAAAAAAGGTCTTTTTAGCTTAAAAGGGCCATAAGTCCAATGTGAATGTGTACAACACATTAAAACACTAGATTAAGGCACCATTAGGTCCAAGGGCCCTAAATTTAATGTGAAGGTGTATATCAATAAACTAAACAACATTAAATCAAGGAAAAGTTAGGTTTATTTAGCTTAAACAAGCCCTAAATCAATGTGGATATGTACAACACATTACAACACTAGATTAAGGTGACCTTAAGTTCATTTCAACATTAAGTATTCCCAAATTAAGTGTCAAAAAGTAAACAATGACATTTTTCAACACTAGGGTATGTGCAGGATCATGATGGAAAAAATAGGCCCTTAAGTGGCAAAAAATTTCGGAAAAATTAGAGTTAGGAAAATTGACGTAAAAATTTGAGTATGTTATCTATATTATTTCAAAAATGTGTAAGAATATAATTTGTAGCAAATTGAATTTAGTTTCTAAACTACTAGGTTTATTTAAAAAAACAAATCTATTTGGTGAATATTTGAAATTTCAATGCAGAGTACTTAAATTTCAGGGAAAAAATAAGTAGTTGTCTGTTTGACCAGCCTAACCACAATAAAATGATAATTATTTTTATAAGATTTTAAATATATATAGATGACTCATGTCCCAGTGTGATGCATATTTTTTTGTAATTTTTTTCAAGTAAATAATTAATTATAATTTTTAATACAACTTTTAAAAAATATAAAAACTCGTATGTCTGACCACCTTAACTTGGTCAAAACTTCATTAAATTCAATTTTTTTTTTTAATCCTATAGTATGTGAAGCATAGAATGTGATGCATGTTTCAGATTCAAAAAAAAATATACCGTTTTAAAGTTATGGATGTTTTTCAATCAACCTATCAATCAGGACTTTAGTCATAATTTAAATAGAAAATAAATAATAATTATTTATTAAATTCCAAGTAAAGAATAATTTATATTGGTGGAAATTTGAGAATCTCCTTTAAAAACCCTTTTTGTTTCATCAATTTTTGGTGGAAAAAAAGTTGTCAACCACATACCCTATACATACCCATCATATCGCCACTTTTTGGCCCATCATGATCCTACACATACCCACTACAGTGTTAAAGTCACTTGGTTTCTCTAAACCATTACAATTATGATATTGCTATTATGAATCAACCATGTAGTTTCGAGTCAAACTCATTGATGGGCCATCTTTCATAAGTAGTGGTTTATAAGAACCCATCTCTAATGATAATGAATTTTCCACTTAGCACTCATTACATCTAGGTGATGCTCATAGAGGTGAAGCACCGGGTCTTCCCAGGAGGTAACCCATCCCAGTAATACTCCATCTCAAGCATGCTTAACCACAAAGTTCTCTCTAAGGTTAAACCCATTTAACTTCCAACCCCAATTACAAAACCTTCAAAAAGTGTTGTTCCCTATGAGCCATTCATTATAGAGCCCCTCTAGCTCATCAATTGATAGGTAGGAGATATTTTCCACAGCTTGTCAAATTATGATATTGTTATCAAGATTTAACCATGTAGTTTTGAGTCAAACTAATTGACCATGTTTCATGAGTAGTGGTTCAAAACAACCCAGATCTCATGATAATGAATGTTCCACTTAGCACTCATTGCATCTAGGTGGTGCTCACAGAGGTGAAGCATTGGGCCTTTTTGAGATGTCACCTATCCTAATACTACTCCAACTCAAGTGTGCTTAACCACAAAGTTCTCTCCAAGATTAAACCAACTTAGCTTCTAACCGCATTTGAAAAACCTTTATGAAGTGTTGTACCTTATGAAACATTTATTATAGAGCTTTTTTAGCTCATTAATTGTTAAGTAGGAGGTATTCTCCATAGCTTGTCAAATTATGATATTGCTATCAGGATTGAACTGTGTAGTTTCGAGTCAAACTCATTGGTGAAAAACCCATGTTTCATGAGTAGTGGTTCACAAGAACCCATATCTCATGATAATGAAAGTTCCACTTAACACTCATTGCATCTAGGTGATGCTCACAATGGTGAACCACTAGGCCTTCCCGGGAGGTCACCCATCCCAATACTACTCTTGCTCAAGCACACTTAACCATAGAGATCTCTTAAAGGTCAAACCCACTTAACTTCCAACCCAATTTGCAAAATCCTTTAGAAAGTGTTGTGCCTTATGAACCTGAACCAAATATTTTTGGTTATGGAGGCCTCTCTTACACTTTTAGGGTTTTACACCTAAAAGGAGAGAGGTATCCTAAAACCTTGATGGCTCACTCAAGAATATTCCCTTGAGATTCCAATGCAAAGATGATTGAATTTTTTCTATGGGGAATGTCCTAGATGTAATTGATTGATAAAATATATTGATAAAACTAAGAAAATGCAAGATGTTTGAAAACAGGCTATGATATGTAAAATGAAAAAAATATGGAAACAAACTATATCATAAATTTACAAAACTAAAGGTGTGCACCTAGAAGCTAGAAAGGGATGGAAAGAGGCTCTAGAATCCTATATAATTCAATTTTGAAACCAACTAGGACTCATATGCCAAGCTGGGCGACTTAGTCCTATTTTAGGGAAATTTTGTTGGAACAAGTTTCAAACAAAAGGGTACTCAGAACTACAAATCCCACTTTTCAGGCTTGGTAGTGGGACTAATACATCATTGATGGAAACTTAGTCAAATTTCATATTTTGAGAAATTCAAAAGTGCAATATGTAGCTTCTAGTCTGCACTTCTACTCCTAATAGACTTCCAAATCTGAAACTGCAAAATTTGACCTGTACGTGTTCTCCAAGCTTCTTTTAGGGATTTTTCCACTTTGAATGACTTTGATAAATGTTTGAAAACTTTTCACAGATTTCTCTTTAAAAATCTACACACAAGACCTACAAAACACATGCAAAGAGAGGATAAAGTGTTAAGGGTTAGTGAATAGTGGTTTGCCTTGGTCAAACCTCAGTTTGGTAATTAAACTCTTGAAAATGAAATGAAAAGAAAAGAGAATTATGAATGAAAAACATGGAATTCTACAACTCACCAAACCCTTGAAGTAGAAATCTAAATACATGCAAGTGAAAGCTCCAATGGATGTAGACTTGAAGCTGGTTGAAATGCCTAAAATAATTGATACTCGATGGAATGCTTGAGTGAATGAATGGGTGAATTAATGATTGAATGGGGGTGAAATGAGAGGGAAAACCCTATATTTATACTTTATTATGCAAAATTTCCCAAAATAACCATATTACAGGCCAACCTTAGGTCTTAGAAAATAGTATCTCGCTAGAAATTTGAAATAATTTGGCTCAAAAAATAATATCTTGCTAGAATTTTGAAATAATTTTGGCTTTTGAGCCTAATGGGACTCATTCACCCCTATTGGAAAATGGGTTCCACTTAGGAATTTTAAGTGGGTTTCAAAAATTAAGATGTATTAAATGATGTTTAATGGGATTATTCTCAAAAAGACACTTAAGTAAGGCCTATAAGTGTATAATGGAGCCAATTAAACATAAGAAAGGGTCAAATTATTGATGACAAGCCTAGGAAAGCATGAAATTTTGTTACATTACTTTACAATACTTTGAAATAAGGCTTGGTAATTGGTAAAAAGAGGTTATTTAAGTGAAATATATTAACAAGGTCCTAGAAAAGTGTGAAATTGTGTTACAACACTTCACAACAATTCTAAAAGGCATTATAAAGTTATTATTTATTTACAAGGTGTAGACGCGTAAAACGTATTGATTGACATTGGACATTTGATCCTGACCACTAACATCGCTTCATCCTGAATCATGCTTCGGTCTAACCATTTAATAAAATGCCTTTATTTGATTAAATTCATTAATATTCCTCTCTTAATTAAGTAAATCAGTTACCTAATTAAGTCATCCTTTCTATCTCTTAAATTAAATAAATTAAAACCTTATTTAATTTAATCTAACATGATCATCTCTTTTAATTAAATAAAACAAGAGTTCTTATTTAATTAATCCTTTATCATATTCTTCTCATATTTGATTTAAATCAATCCATAAATTTAAGTCAAATAGGTCACATCATTTAATCCCTTCATTAAATTAATTAAACTTGATTAATTTAATCTCTTATCATGTCTCATCCATCATTTTTTGCCACTTGCACATGAAAATAGAGTTATTTGATTTATTAAATCTCTATTTTCTTCAACAAGGCATCTTTTAAGGAATATTCCTCAAATTTGAATTCAAAAGCCAAGTGGACTTTGTCCTTCCAACAAGTCATTTACTCCACCTATAAAGTCCTTTTTCCTTGAGCCAAGTGGCATTCAATGCACCTTCTTTCCTTCTTACATGTCATTTCAACAATTTCAAAATTCAAATATATGCATTTATTGACACATTCTCCAAAACTTGCACATTCCTCAACCATTCACATGTTGACAAGTGGTACCTTTCCATTGAATGAAAGATAGTCCCACATTGCTCTATTTTTGACATTCTTTCAACTTGTCAATCTATAAATAGAGAGCGCCTCTATTGTATTTGGCATCCACAATTTGAGTAAACTTACTATGCTCAAATATTTAGCAATCTTCATCCATACTTTCAAATTTGTAGATAGGTTATGTAGGTTTTTATCTTGGAGCATTCATCACTCTTTGTCAAAGTGGATCAACATTCATCATCAAATCACCATTGCATCATTGGAGTTGGGAAAGGGCCAATTTTCACATCAAATTGCCACCAATTCCCTCAAGAGATTAAGAATTTACTTTGCTTTAGAATAGGGTTTGATATGTTTTAAGTTTTGTTGTATTCTTCATTTCATTTCCTCTCTCTTTTGCAAATTTAAATGAATTTCTTGAGGAATCTAAATTCTAGCTTGCATTCAAATCTAATGTGTTGTTTGTTTATTGTGTTATTGCAGGTTTGGGATCTAGGTTCGTACACAAGGGTCCAAGACCTAATGTGAATATGTTGACCACATTACAATGTTCATTAAATAAAGGAAAAACTAGGCCAACATCCATAAGAAATACCCAAATGAGTGTAAAAATGTCCAAAGATCCATTTTTCTATGCTATATTTAGCCCCAACTTTAGTGAGAGGATGCACCTACTTCAAACTCACACTAAAGTAGCCAAACATGCACATCAAGAGGGATCCAAATGCACCCATACTGGCAAGATGAGACAACAAAAATCATGAGGGATGATCAAGCCCCTAGGATCATGATTCCATGGAAAACCAAACATTAGAACAAAGGAACATACATTAAAATGATGCAAAAGAATGAAAGGGAGAAAAGGAAAGAAAAGAGAGAATAAGATCAAGATTCAATCATTTGTCCATCTCGTTGTGGATTAGATCTAGGTTGTTTTTCTGGAAAACACATACTCACTTAGAGGTGATGGAACTCATGGCTTCCACTAGGTGAGAAGACCTAAAAATGTGAGAAACATACACTCATCGTTGGTATGCACTCATACACACACAAGTGGCTATGAGGAAATTCATGCCTCAGAATGGGCTTCCCGCTCAACCATACCAAAGTTATACCTCTCAATAACTTTAATAAGGCACCACAAAAGAAAATGACTTTTTGAGCTTCATGAGACAAGCAAAACTTCATATGCTTAGAACTCATGAAAAAATGTGATGGCTCAATAGGCATGCAAGTTGTGTTATGCAATGTGGCCATATAAAAAATGAAAAATGCAACATGCAAAGGATGTTCAAATGATTCTTTCTTAGTTCATACGAGGTCTATAACTTAGGGAACATTGTGTCTAATGTCTCCAAGAGAGGACAAGGTCTATAACTTAGGGGATGAAATGGGTCACATCAAGCCACTATGAGGAATATAATATGCTAAGATAGATCACACTCATGAAGGACACTATACACCCAATGCCATCCACAAAGTGGCAAATGCATCATATAAAGTAAGAAGGCTGCACTAAGAACCAAGAAAAAAGAAAATGCAAAATGATAATTCCAATGTATGCCCCCACTTTAAAGGAATTGCTACACACCATACCATGAGAAATTACTTTAAAGTAGCAACTGAACTATGCAAACAAAAAGAAAGAAATGAGAGCCAACTTGGAAAGCCCTATGCCAAGTCATATGTTTCTGAGTAAGGCTACATCATGTGAAGGAAAGAAAGAAAAGAAAGGGGTTTCTACCAAAATGAAAACACCAAAAACATAAGGGATCTATGGATTTTGGGTTAGTATGTTCTTTGATGTAATGTGTGTTAGAGAGCTCGGAACTGTCATCATCCCCCAAATATATAAAATCAAAAGAATGACACAAAGCAAGCAAAAAAAAGAAAAAGAAAGAACCTTTTAGTTTAACATGGAAGAGACATAGGGTGTCTTGATGCTTTGCATCATCCCAAAAAGGAAAACATAAGCCAAATGAAAAAGAAAAGGTGAAAGAAAAAGGAAAAGGTTTTGGGTCAACATGAAGGAGACATGAATGTCTCATTGTCTTGTGTCATCCCCAAAAGGAAAATACAAGCCAAAAATAAAAGGACAAGCGAAAAAGGAAAAAGAAAAGGGCCCTTTTGGGCCAACATGAAAGAGACATGAATGTCTCAATGTTGTGTCATCCCCAAAAAAGAAAAAACAAGAAAAATACAAAAGAAAAGGAAAAAATGATGCATGACATAGAGAAGAATGAAGATACAAATAGAGGAATGTTACAAAGAGAGAAAACATCATGGGGGATCACATTACAGACATGAAAACACTAAAAAGAAAAAGAAAATAAAAGTGTCAAAGACTAGTAAGAAAAAAATGATTCAACCATCAAGCAATTCATTTTCCTCCCAATCTCAGTTGTTATAAACAGAAGGTGAATAACATAGCTGAGGGACAATGACAAATGCATTACTAGGACAAGGCTAGCAACTTCTTTCCCCCACTGGGTGCAAGGAAATAATGAATTGAGATAGGTGATGGGAAAGGTCATTGATAGTGAGAAGGTAAATGTTCTACAACTATGACGTGACAATGAGTTGAAGAGTGTTTTATGGGTTTAGTGGATAGCAATTATCATCATCAAAATGATACTTGCTCAGTATTTCTTTCAATTGATGATACTCATCACTATGATGTCCAAGGACACGATGATATGCACAATGTGTCCAACATTGGCATCTTTAGGATATATTACCAACCTATTCATAGGTGGTAATAGTATGAGTCCTTTGTTGAAAATTATTTGCAATTTCCTTTCACATTCAAGTGGTGGACAGAGAGGAAACTTGATTTTTTGTAACTTGTAAGGCCTCTTGTGTTTTCTAGAGTCACCCTTTTCTCGAATTGAAGGAGGAGGACCCAAAATGATCCTCCCATCCTTGTCATTGCTATTAGTCAAAGGTTGCTTGCTAGGAAGAAGAACATTTAGGTCAGGAGGGGAATCAAAGATCAGTGTGCCATCATCATGAAGCTTTAGATATTCTCTAGGAGGCTTGTTGTTATGAGAGGGATCTTGATACCCTAACCCCATTGTGTTGTCATCTTCTGAATGTTGCTCTAAGAGTTGATTAATTTCGTGTTCAATTGTTATATCACATCCCTTTTTTCTCAAGATTGTGAAACATTTTCCATATGTTTCTTCAAGGTTGATTGGAGAATTTGCTAAATTATTATCATAGAATTGTTGAGTGGTTGTTTGTTTACAAGAACTAGGTTCACCTTGTGTAGGGAACTTAGGTTTTGTTGTTTTTTCATGATGTAAGTAACCAAACATTTCAAGAGGTGGTACTATAGGAAGGTCTTTTTGTTTCATGGATGGATAAAAGGATGCATTGGCTTCAAGGTTGTCAAGGAAATTGTTTAGGAACTTGTTCATGCTATCATCATATTCTCCAATGATGTCAACATCACAAGGAGGACATGCATTAGGAGTTGAGTGGGAATGTGGAAGTTCAATGTCATTAGGATCAGTTCCAAAGGCATAGATTGACATGTCAACTAAGGATTTTAATGGCATCCAAATCTTATTAAAACACATATCCATGATGCAAATGAATGAAATCAAACTAAGTGCAAGAAATTGAATTAAATAAAAAATAGAGAAACATCAATAGAAAGACAAAAGTAGAAAACAGAAATATAGGGAATGAATTGGAAATGATAGAAAATGCAATGTGGAATATGCAACTGGACTAAGTTTCCCAGGGTGGCGAATGAGTCCAGGGAGTGATTTAAAAAAATAAAAAAAATAGAATTTTTGAAATGGTTTTTATGATTTTAAAATTTTTAGATGCAGATATAATATATATATATATATTAGACTGTAGGAATCAGGTAGCACGACCCCATATAAACTATAGTGCACTTGGTAAACTTTTTAACGTGATCGGCGGTGCTGGCACGACACACCCTCTGGTACCACGGGGGTGGGGGAGACTAGACCTCATGACCAACCTCCTGCAACAGGAAATATTTATCCAACCGAGCTAGAGCCCCAACCCAATGCAGATATAATATGAATATGTACAATTTTAGCAATTTTTAATGAAATGAAATACAAAAGTGTAAGCTATATGAGCTTTTCACTAATGCAAATTTGAAAAATCCTAGGATGCAAATTAAACAATGCAAAATGCAATGCAATGCAATGCTAATGTAAGTTATTCCTAGGCTGTAAATGCAATGTATATGATGTTCAAAATGTAGGTTCACCAAAATGAACCATGGATTTTTGGGTATGGGGGACTCTTTTACACTTCTAGGGTTTTGTACCTAAAAGGAGAGAGGTATCCAAAAACCTTGATGGCTCACTTGAGAATATTCCCTTGAGATTTCAATGCAAAGATGATTGAAATATGTATAAGGAGAATGTCCTAAATGCAATTTATTGATAAAAGAGATTGATTACTAATGGAAAACTAAGAAAATACAAGATATTTAAAAACACGCTGTGATATGAAAAATGAACTATAAATGCAAACAAATTGTAACAAAAAATTAATGAAGTTGAAGATGTGCACTTGGAAGCTAGAAAGGGATGGCAAGAGATTTCGAATCCTGCAAAAGTCACTATTGAAGCAAAATAGGACAGATACGCCAAGCTGGGCGTCTTAGTCTTGTTTCAAGGAAAAATTTCTAGAACAAGTTTTAGATAAAAGGGTACTCAAAACTACAAAAATCCACTTTTTAGGCCTGGTAGTGGGACTTGTGACATAGATTTTAGAACCCTAATATGCTAGCTCTCTTCCTAAGATTTTTCACCTAGAAACAAAGAGATTTGGTTCCTAAAAGTGCAAGTTAAGTTATGTTTGAAAACACGCTATGATATGCAAACAACTATGAAAGATGAAGAAATTGAAAGAAATATGTAGAACAAAAGGTATAGGGTCAAATCTGAGTGCACCTAGATGTTGTATGAGCTTTCTAGAGTTTCTGGAATGTTGGTGTTTTTTTTTTATTTTTAGTAGTGGGACTCATTTGCCAAGGGTGGCAAATAAGTCCTCCCACAATTGAAAAAGTGTTAGGAACTGATTTCTGATAGCTAGGAGTTGATTTTTGACAAAATGTATATTTTTAGATTTCAAGTGGGACTCATTCACCAAGGGTTTTGAATAAGTCCTCCCCAAGATGTTTGGAAAATCAAGTGACATCAATGCTACTCTAGATCTGGCAATGCCTGAATATTAGGTTGGTGGGGTCAATTCTGTAGAAAAGGGACAAAAAACACTCAAAATGCTTGAAAAGATCATGAGTTGACTTGAAGAGCCTAGTTGAATTGAATTCCGCTTTTCAACACCTTTAAACCTGTTAAATCAGCAAAACAAAGCTATAAATACACATGCACAAAGGGGGGAAATGTTGCGAGGTTAGTGAATAGGGGTTTGCATTGGTCAAACCCCACTTTGGTAATCAAACCCAATATAAATGAATGAAATGTAAAAGAAATGATTGATGAATATCATGAAAGTATTACAAACTTACCAAATCCTTGAATATGCAAATCTGAAGTGATGCAAATGGTTGCTCCAAAGTGCTTGAAAAGTACTTGAATTGATGATGCAAAATACTTGAGTGCTTGAATGACTTAGAAGATTACTTGAATGAGGAGATGTAAAATGAGGTTAAAATCACATATTTATACAAATTTTGTAGCTTACAATATGTTCATACCTCATCACAGGCATACATGAAGTGAATTTGAGTAAAATACCAAAAGAAATTTTGAAATATTTTGAATTTGGGGCCAAGAGGGACTTATTCACCACCCTTGGAAAATGAGTCCCACCTAGGACCCAAAACCAAGTGTTGGGAATAATGTTGTGTTTAATGTTGTTTGTCAGGATATGACCTAAAAATACACTTAATATAAGCATATGAGGGCATAAAGAGATAAAATAAAGCATGAGAAGGATGTAAATAGTGAAAATATGCCTAGAAAAGCATGAAATCTTGTTACAAGATTTTACAACACTTCAAAATAGGACTTGCTAATGAGTGAAAAGGTGGTTTTTAGGTGAATTGCATTAAATAGAGTCTAGAAGAATGTAGAAATGTCTTGTACAACACTTCACAACACCTTCACAAGATGTCGTTCTTTTAATTTTAGCACCAAAATAACCATGTTCAAGCCAAGATACATCATAAAATTAAAGAAACATAGTTCCAACACTATGAAACAAGACCTAAAAGACCATGAAAATGACAAGGGTCTATTTTACGATGACACATTTAGCCACCACTTTAGTGGGAGAAACTTACTTCCTCACACTAAAGTATCCATGAACATCGAGAAGAGGGTTTGAATGCACTTACATTAGCAAGATGGAATACAAAAAACAAGGAGGATGATCAAGCCCCCAGGATGAAGATCCCATGACAAATTGAACATAAGGACAAGGGAACACACAAGTGTTGAGAAGAATTAAGTGAAGCTTCGATCATCAATCCAACTAGTTGTGAAAAGAGATCTAGGTTGATTGTTTAAAAAAGGAAGAATGTGTACTCACTCTGGGGCCACGAAACTAGTTGTATGCAGAGTGAGAAAGTCCAAAAATGTAAGATACATACGCTAGTTGCTATGCACTCACAAACACGCAAAAGTGGCTATGGGGAAAAGTCATGCCGCTAGTTCGGCTTCCCACTCAACCATGCCAAAGCTATACCCATTCGATAACTTTAACAAGGAACCACAAAGACAAAGAAAATGCAAATGTTGGTTTAAGTTTCATAAAATAAGAAAAATAGGATGGCATCACAAGAATCCAAGTTGTGTTATGCAAGGTGGCCAAACAAATAAGACAACTCCACAGGCATGCAAGTTGTGTTATGCAAGGTGGCCAAATAAGAATGTTATGTGTAAAAATGTTATGTGTAATATGTTCAAAGGAGTCTTGTTCAGTTTATTCAAGGTCAATCACTTAGGGAACATTGTGTCTAATGTCTCCAAAAGATGACCAATCAAAGAATAGTATATTTGCAACTTAGGGGATGTAGTGCATCACATCAAACCACCAAGAGGAATGCAATATGTTGAGATAGATCACACTTGTGAAGGAAATCACACCCAATGTCATCCACAAAGTGACAAATGCATCACATAAACAACAAGGATTCACTAATAATGCAAATTTAATAATGGTAATGTATGCCCCACACTTTAAATGAATTACTACACATCGTTCTGTGAGCAATTACTTGAAAGTAGAGAAGAGGAAGAAAGCAAGAAATAAAATATAACTCGAAAAGCTCTATGCCAAGTCATATGTTTCAAAGTTAAGCTGCATCATGTCAAGATGGAGAGAAAAAAAAAAAATGAAAGAAGGGAGTTGCCCCCCAAAAAAGAAAGCACACCAAACACATAAGGGATCTATCGATTTGGGGTTAGTTTGTTCGTTGTTGCAATGTTTTGATGTAAAGAGCTCAAAACTGTCATCATTCCCCAAAGCACATAGAACTACAAGAATGACACAAAGAGAGTGAAAGCAAAGGAAAAATTCCATTTTGAGTCAACATGGAAGAGACATTACGGTCTCGACACTTTTCATCATCCCCAAAAGGAAAATAAAAGTGAAAAGTGAAAAATCCTTTGGGTCAACATGAAGGAGACATTTCAGTCTCAATGCCTTGTGTCATCCCCAAAAGGAAAAACATAGGAAAAGAAAAAGGAAAGAGGAAAAGAAAAAGGGGGTTTTTGGGTCAACATGGGAGAGACATAGGGCGTCTCAATGCTTTGTGTCATCCCCAAAAAGGAAAACAAAAAACAAAAGTATAAGGCATGAAAAATAGAAGAATAGAGATACACATAGAAGAAGTGTACAAAGAGAAGGAAACATTAAACACACGATACAGGGGAACATGATACACAAATAAAAAGAAAGAAGAAAAAGGGTAAAAGACAAGCTAGGAAAAGGAAAATCACTCATCTAACAAGTCATCTGCCTCCCAGTCATTTTCAGTGCAATGCGAAGGTGGGTGACTATCCAAAGGATGAATCACAAGTTCTGAACTAGGGGTTGTACCAAGTTCTTCACTTGGTGGAGAGGATTTATCATTTAAGATCATTGTAGATGAAAATAAAGAGTTTAAATCATTGTTTATTTCTTCATTTATTTTAGAAATCATCCCATCATCATCTTTATTGTCAATATTAATAATGGCAGGAGGAGGAAGGGTGATTTCTAAGGATAGATGTATCAAAAGCAGTGGTTGTTGAATATGCTCATTTTGTTGTGATGGTGGTATAGGACTATTGTGTGGTTGCTTAGGAGAGGGAAGGCGATCATCTATTTCTTCTATCAAGGGTATAGGTTTATTTTATTTATTGTTTGTTAGGAAAGATTGACGAGCAATGAGACAATGACGACGCCTTCGTTCCCTAGCACCATGGTTCTGTTTAATTCAGTTTTGCAATTGTTGAGGCATAAGATTGGACTGAGTCAGTATAGGTTTGTCTACTTCCAAAGGGGGAAGAATAGAGGAAATTGAAGAAGAGGGATCAACCACTTTTTCTTTTTCTTTATATACTTGTTTGGTTTGAGGAGGCTGAGTAAGATTTGTGTCAGGTTCCCTTTGTCATTTGAATGATCGTGTAGAAGGGTCTAGAGGGATTTGTTCTAAAGTTGTGTTGTTTTGTTGAATTTCATGCTCAAGTGTAATCACGGTTTCATCTAGGATAAGAGGAGTGGAAGTGGATGAAGATGTATTATGAAGAGGTAATTCAACAATTCTTTTAGCTTTAAACTTTTGATAAGTGATGTAAAAGAAGTCTTTTTTGAGGGGTGATATGTTCGATGGGTGTAGGCCAAAAGGATTCTAATGAAAAGTTACCTTTGGAAGATAAAGGATTAAAGCCATTATGGTGTATGGTGACTACCTCATTGCCATGTGAAAACTTTAAGCACTTATGAATGACTGATGGGACTACTTTCTTTGAGCAAAGCCAAGGAAGGCCTAGCCACAAATGAAATTGGTTAGAGTGTGGAATAATAGAAAATTTTACCTCCAAAGTCTTAGGTCCTATCTATAAAGGCAGTACGATCAATCCAATCATAGGGCATGCAAAACCATGATGTGGTTTGATCCATGAAATCGGTGGATTATATTTATCTTGATATAGATCATGTAATACTAGAAATTCTTCTATGATCACATTCTCACCACAAGCGGGATCTATTAATATCCCATTAGTAGGTTTATCATAGATTTTGCCAGCTATGTAGAGAGGACCATCAGGAAGCTTTTGTAGTTGTCTTTAGCAGAAAAAATAATATCAAGAGATTGAGTGGTTTGGCCCTTGCGAGGGATAATGTCTATCATAGCGAAAAGTTTATCCATGGGACAATCTTGGGGAACAGTAGGAGATGTATCAAGTTGTTCATTGTGTGTATCAACAGCCATCACATCAAGCTTGGAAGGTTCACTAGCCTTGATGAATGAGGTAGTATGCTTAAGCATAGGGTTGGTGAATATTTCAAGATTTTGGTTAGGAGGTGCAACAGACTTATTGCCTTGATCATTAACACCCATAATGGTTAATTCACCTAAATTAATGAGGTCTTGAAATATATGTTTAAGATGCTTGCAATGTTTAGTGTCATGGCCATTTTGATGATGAAAATGACAATAATCATTAGGTTTGAAGGTAGGAGGTAGGGGTTGATTAGGATCAAGTGGTCAAATAGGTGGTAATGTAAGATGCATTTTTGAATGAGTTGGTTCATTGTCTATTGGAGGGTGTCAAGTAAAGGGGTAAAATGTATATTTGGATCACCATAATGATAAGGCACAATTGTTTTAAAGGTGGCCATTGAATTTTGAACTTGTGAAGTTGGTTGTGGTTGGGAGGTGAACTAAATTGTAAGAAACCTCAGGTAGGTTTGTAGAAATTTTGTGAGTTATTGTCGTTTGGATTGTTATGTTTAGGTTCATCAACTTGGTTAGAAGTGGATTTTGACTCACGACTTGAAACTGAATTTTGATAATCACATAAAGTTGCGCAAAAATGCATGAATGGAGGGAATTTCATCATGGTAAGTTTATCTTGAAGGTTGGCACACAAATTCTCAATAAACATCTTCTGCAAATGTGCATCTGGAATTTGGACATCAACTTGAGCATATAAGGATTGATAATGGGAGGTGAAATCTGTCACTTTTTCATCTGTGTTTTGTCTACATCTCATAAGTTTGGCCATTGTCTTTTTAGGTTTCATGTGAACTTGAAATTGATTAATCAAATCTTCCACCAATTTATTAAATGAATGGATGGAATGATTATGTAAGTTGGAAAACCATTCTAAGGCAATATCTTTCGAGGTCCTTGGAAAGATTTTTGCTAAAATTTTATCATCAAGGACAAAATCATAACACAAGGTAGTAAAAGCATTGACATGGTTTATGGGATCTCCTTTTCCTCCATATTTCTCAAACCTCGACATTTCTATTCTTTGTGGTGTCGGGGTATGTAATATTTCTAATGAGAAGGGGCTGCTATGAACAAGATATGTGGTTGGAGTAGTTTGAGCTTGACTAATGGTGGAAAGTTCGTGTTGCATGGATAAAATAGTGTTAAGGAGTTGTGTCACGAAGGGATTGAGATAATGGGGTTGAGATGGAAGTGAAAATGGTGATGGAGTATAGGTGATGTTAGGGGAAGTGGAAGGAATAGTAAGGGGTGGAAAAGTGGTGGAAGGAGGTTGTGATGCCACAAAAGGAGTAGGAATGCTAGTAGATTGAAAAAGAAGTAGCAACATAATTGGATTGATGTAGAGTTGTATGGACTTACAAATTGGTATAAGTTGGTATGGAAGCTATGGTTGAATGAGGAGGAACTTGAGATGCTCCTTGGGTTACAAGAGTGTTTGTTGATGGAGTATTAGAAGAGGCATGTTTAAATTGTAAATCTCAGCTATTTTTTTAGCACTTTCAATCCATCGTCACTTTCAATAAAGCAATGAAGGTTCTCAATAGTAGGTATAGCAGTGGTGGAAATGTTTTCAATGGACAAGTCTTGTTGTAAATGTGAAAATTGCTCATGAATGTTAATAACCTTTTCTTGTGGTAGAGACTTGTCTTGATTGTCAAAATTCATATGATGGAAAGGGGAAGGCATGGAAGTGGTATTGTTAAGGCCTAATACACCATTTTCCATACTAGGAGTAGGAGCTCGCAAGATCCCAAGGTCCACAATGAAAGTGCTATCACGGGATGCCATGAGTCTAGAACTTCTTCTCACTAAAGGATTATCAATGGGGTACCAAACACTCATGCAAGTATCACAAAGGAAGGGTGAATGGAAATGCAAGCTAATCTAAGAATGTAAAATGCCAATAACAAAAAATCTGCTAACTATAATAGAGATGTAAATTTAGAAAACAAAAAAGCATGAAAATGCTAGAAACAATACAAAATTAATGTCTAAAATATGCAGATGGACCAATCACCTTGGGTGGTGAATGAGTCTGAGGCAATTTTTTTGTGCTTTTTAGAATTTTAAGAATGATTTAAATATTTTTCATAATGCAATTACAGACACAAAATGCAAAGTTTTGGTTTTTTCAATGAAATTCAATGCAAGAATGAAAACTAAATGAGTTTTTCACTCATGCACAATGAAAGATACTAGAATGCAATAACCAATCAATGTCCTAATTGAATTTCAATGCAAATGAAAACTAGGATGCAAGATATGAATGCAATCAAAAGTTTAAAAATGTTCAAGAGTCAGGTTCACCAAAATGTGACATAGATTTTAGGAACCTGAAATGCTAGCTCTCTTCCTAAGATTTTTCACCTAGAAAGAGAGAGATTTGGTTCATAAAATGCTTATGCACATTCAAATTAGGAGATATGCAATCTGATGTGATGTAAATGAAGTAATCTAAATGCAATTGAGTGATTGAAATGATCGAAAATGAATGTTAAAGTTCAATTTAAGCTATGTTTGAAAACACATTGTGATATGAAAACAACTATGAAAGATGAAATTGAAAGAAATATGTAGAATAGAAGGTACAGGATCAAATCTGAGTGCACCTGCATGTTGTATGAGCTTTCTGGAGTGTCTAGAATGCTAATGATATTTTCTAATTTTTCACAATGGGACGCATTCGCCAAGGGTGGTTAATCAATCCTCCTACTGTTGAAAAAGTGTCAAGAACTAATTTCTGATAGTCAGGAGTTGATTTCTAACAAAATACAGATTTTCAAATTTCAAGTGGGACTCATTAACCAAGGGTGGTGAATCAATCCTTCCCAATATTTCTAGAAAATCAAGAGACACCACTACTACTCTAGATCTAACAATGTCTGAATATTAGGTTGTCGAGGTCAATTCTATAGAAAATAGATAGAAAACACTCAAAATGCTTGAGAAGATGATGAGTTGACTTGAAGAGCCTAGGTGACTTGAATTCCACTTTTCAACACCTTTAAACTTGTTAAATCTATAAAGCAAAGCTACAAATGCACATGCACAAAGGGGAAAATTTTTGGGGGGTTAGTGAATAGGGGTTTGTCGTGGTCAAACGCCAATTTAGTAATCAAACCCAATAGAAATGAGTGAAATGTAAAGGAAATGATAGATGAATAGCATGAAAGTATTACAAACTTACCAAATCCTTGAATATGCAAATCTGAAGTGATGTTAATGGCAGCTCAAAAGTGCTTGAAAAGTACTTGAATTGATGATGCAAAATGCTTGAGTGCTTGAATGACTTAGAAAATTGCTTGAATGTGTTAGGATACTGAATACTTGAATGAGGAGATGTAAAATGAGGTTGAAATTGCATATTTATACAAATATTATGCCTTACAATCTATTCATACCTCACCACATGATGACATGAAGTGAACTTGAGTAAAATCTTGGAAGAAATTTTGAAATATTTTGAATTTGGGGCCAGGGGGACTCATTCGCCACCCTCGGTGAATGAGTCCTACCGAGGACCCAAAACCAAGTGTTGGGAATAATGTTGTGTTTAATGTTGTTTATCAGGATATGACCCAAAAATACACTTAATATAAGCATATGAGGGCATAAAGAGGCAAAATAAAGCATTAGAAGGGTGTAAATAGTGAAAATATGCCTAGAAAATGTGAAATCTTGTTACAAGACCTTACAACAACTTCAAAATAGGACTTGTTAATGAGTGAAAAGGTGGATTTTAGGTGAATTGCATTAAATAGAGTATAGAATGATGTAGAAATGTCTTACAACACTTCACAAAACCTTCACAAGATGTCGTTCTTTGAATTTAGCACCAAAATAACCATGTTCAAGCCAAGATACATCATAAAATTAAAGCAACATAGTTCCAACATTATGAAACAAGACCTAAAAGACCATGAAAATGACAAGGGTCCATTTTTCAATAGTACAAGACTAATATGCCACTGATGGCAACTTAGTCCACTTTTAGATTTTGGGAAATTCAAAAATGCAATCTATAGCTCCCGGTCTGCACTTCAGCGCCTGATAGACTTCTAAATCCAAGACTGCAAAATCTGACCTATACGTGTTCTCCAAGCTTCTTTTAGGGCTTTGACCACTTTGAATGAATTTGATAAATGTTTGACAACTTTTCACACCTTTCTATTTGACAAATCTTCACACAAGACATGCAAAACACATACAAAGAGGGGAAAAAGTGTTAAGGGTTAGTGAATAGGGGTTTGCCTTGCTCAACCCTAGTTTGGTAATTAAACCCTTGAAAATGAAATTAAATGAAATGAGAATGATGAATGAAAAACATGCAATTCCACAACTCACCAAACCGTTGAAGTAGAAATCTGAAGACATGCAAGTGAAACCTCCAATGGATGTAGACTTGAAGATGCTTGAAATGCCTAAAATGTTTGATAATTGATGGAATTCTTGAGTGAATGAATGAGTGAATTAATGATTGAAAGGGGATGAAATGAGAGGGAAAACCCTATATTTATACTTTATTATGCAAAATTTCCCAAAAGTACCACATCACAGACCAACCTTAGGTCTTAGAAAATAATATCCCACTAGAATTTTGAAATAATTTTGATTTTTGAGCCAAATGGGACTCATTTCCCCTGGTGGCGAATGGGTCCCACTTAGGCATTTTAAGTGGGTGTTAGAAATTAAGATGTATTAAATGATGTTTAACATGATTATTCTAAAAAACACACTTAAGTAAGGTATGTAAGTGTATAATGGGTCCAATTAAACATAAGAAAGGGTCAAATTATTTATGACATGCCTAGAAAAGCATGAAAGTTTGTTACAACACTTTACAACACTCTGAAATAAGGCTTGGTAAGTAGTAAAAAGAGGTTATTTAAATGAAATATATTAATAAGGTCCTAGAAAAGTGTGAAAGTGTGTTATAATACTTCACAACACTTTTACATGGAATCATATAGTTCTTATTGATTTACAAGGGTCCAAGGCCTAATGTAAATGTGTTGACCACATTAAAAAATTAAATCATGGAAAAACTAGGCCAAAATCCATAAGAAAGACTCAAATGACTGTGAAAATTTCCAAAGATCCATTTTTCTACACTACAAAACCATTCAATATAGACCTCCTTTATTTCATCACTTGATAATTAGGAGGTATTTTCCACAACTTTTCAAATTA
Organism: Sequoia sempervirens; assembly: GCA_007258455.2. NCBI lineage: Eukaryota > Viridiplantae > Streptophyta > Pinopsida > Cupressales > Cupressaceae > Sequoia > Sequoia sempervirens. The sequence continues at coordinate 732,235,876 of VDFB02281492.1, read as the reverse complement.
TGATATTGCTATCAAGATTTAATTATGCAGTTTTGATTCAAACTCATTGACCCATGTTTCATGAGTAGTTCATAAGAACCCATCTCTCATGATAATGAATGGTCCACTTAGCACTCATTGCATCTAAGTGATGCTCACAGAGGTGAATAACTAGGCCTTTCCGAGAGGTCACCCATCCCAATACTACTCCACCTCAAGTGCGCTTAACCATAGAGTTCTCTTCAAGGTTAAAACCACTTAGCTTCCAACCCCATTTGCAAAATCTTGAAAAAATGTTGTGCCCTATGAACCATTCATTATAGAGCCCCTTTATCTCATAAATCGATAAGTAGGCTGTATTTTCCATAGCTTGTCAAATTATGATATTGCTATCAATATTCAACCATATAGTTTCGAGTCAAACTCATTGACCCAAGATTCATAAGTAGTGGCTCACAAGAACCATAGAGTTTTGTCCAAGGTTAAACCAACTTAGCTTCCAACCCCATTTGCAAAACCTTTAGAAAATGTTGTGCCTTATGAACCATTCATTATAGAGTCTCTTTAGCTCATCAATTGATAAGTAGGAGGTATTTTCCACAACTTGTCAAATTATTATATTGCTATCAAGATTCAACCATGTAGTTTTGAGTCAAACTCATCGACCCATGTTTCATGAGTAGTGGTTCACAAGAACCCATCTATCATAATATTTAATGGTCCACTTAGGATTCATTGCATCTAGGTGAAGCACTGAGCCTTCCCAATACTACTCTAGCTCAAGCGTGCTTAACCACAAAGTTCTCTCCAAGGTTAAACCCACTTATATTCCATAAATGACCTCCATTTTGAGCTTCTGAGATTGTTAATTGAAGTATCTACATTTTAGATGAAATTGGATATACAACTCATAAGAAAATTACTTTCTTTTGAAGAATTAAAAGTTCCATTTATGCCTAAAATTTTGGATGAAGAAGGGAAATTTTAGGAATTTGATAAGTGGAAAGTAGATAATATTTTCCCTTCCTTATTTACTTCTATTTTTGCTAGTGATGATCTAGTCTCCATTGTACTAAATAGAAATATTGATAAACTATTAAAATTTAAGTCAAGTTTGGATATTTTTGTCAAATAAACAAGAGTTGTTTTAGATACAAAGTTCATAGGGCATGTCAATAAAGTGGTTAAAATATTAGACTTCAATTGGCCATCAAATGAGGCTTATGCTTAATGAGAAGAAAAGTATCAAGAGTAAATTTCCAACTCAATGTCATCAACAATTTTGTCTTGTTTAGATCTTCCAAGGTTATAGGTGGTTGCTAAGGTGTCAACATTTTTTCCTCATCAACCTTACAAATCAAATGGTTCCTTTAACAACTTTGAAGATTTTCTTTTTGTCTTCATTGTAAAAGGAATTTATTATGGCATTTTAGATTGTAAAGTTTCATTAAGGTTTATGTTGTTAGCATCCTTAGAAACTCTAAAATTCCAATGTATCTTTCATCGAAGTATATATGAATACATGCTTTTGATATGTATATGTATTGTCTCCAGCTTTGTACATAATATTTTTCATGAATAATATAATCAAGGATAATTTAATTCGACTTTACTATTTTCTTGCACTATGTATTTTGACAATAGCTTGTATTCAAGGAATGGGTTAATTTTCATTCATTAAAATAAAAGAAATAGTATTGCTACAAATGGATAATTAAGAAGAATCATATTAAAAATATTTTTTTCATCTTGTTGTTATAATTTAAAAACAAATTATTAACTATCAAAGTTATTTGAAATTATTGTAAAGAGAAATTTGCAGGGTTTTGTGACTATGCACAATGGATAGGAACTAGTCAAATTAAGATAATGCTCATCAATCCTAGAATACAATTTTAAAATGATAAATCTAAAACCACTTGTAATTTATTGCTAATTATTGTTTTATCTCATACAAGGTTTTGAATGAATGCAAGAATATCAAAAGTTATAATATTCCATTGTATGAATTCTTGTTGTGTATGTATGAGAGATAATATGTTGGATATTATTTTTGTTATATGAAAATTATTCAAATGGTATCATAAGAGCCCTCAATGAGCTTGTAGTTGTTGGATTTAAATTATTGAGGGGTCTTGCATAGCTCAATTTATTTTGAGTCTACCAATTTCTTTGGTATAGCTATTTGTTTGGACGATAGGCTTAGTTATGTGTCCAATAGGAATTTTTTATATGCTTGCTACCTCTTTGAATCCACCAAATCATTTTCAAAGCTCTTTAACAAATCATTGACCTCATGCAATTCATTAGAACTACCAACAAAAGGATATCACATATTTATACAATAATGATCAAACATAGTAAGTAAACATGCAATGTATGCCTAAATTACTTATGTGAATTGATGATGCAATATTGATATTTTATGATGATAGAATTATATCTTGATTTCTCCCAAATTGATTCATTGATGGATGAATAATGAACTAGGGTTTCTCCTCCAATACAACACCCTAGCACATAAATTAACAATTTTCATGCTCAAGTCAATTGAGAATTGTTAGCTAGAGGGAGCCAACTCAAGCCCAAGATTTAAATTTAAGTGTACAAGTTATAGGATCATTTATGCATTCACAAAACTAAAGTAGTTGAGCTATACACCATATATCTAACCTTGCATAATGAATGGATAAACAAAGAATTAGGAACAACCCTTGGGGATCTGTGTAGATAGAATAAATTCATGTTCAAATTATTTGTCGAATTTTGTGCCACATGTACATTAGTCATTGGACTAAGGCTAACTTGATTTGATTTAAACACAAAGGATTTTAAGATATGCAATTTTCACCATTACAGTAATAAAAACCCAACACCAACAATAAATATGAAAATAATTATAACTTCTTATAATAAATACTATGCATCGTTGTATGAAATCAAGTGTACAACTACTAATTCAGCATTACATTTCTATTTTTTTTAATTTGTTAGGTTCTTTTATATAAAGATATACTTAGGGAAGCATTAGAGACCCAACAACATCATGTTGAGTGTTTCCGCTTCATTTTTTAGCACTAAAGCATTATGAATGAAGTAAATCCATAAGTTGTAATATTCATTTTCACCATTTTCATAATAAAAAAACCCAACACTAACAATACATAGGAGAAAAAATATATCTTCTTATGATAAATATTATACATCATCACTAGTTGTATGAAATCAAGTATACAATTACTAATTTAACACTACATTTCTATATTTTTTGTGTTGTTAGGTCCTTTTATAATAAGATAATAATTGGGGGAGTGTTGAAGACCCAACAACCTAGTGTTGAGGCTTTCATCTTTGTTTTTTTGACACTAAAGCATTATGCACAAAGTAACTTGTCCATAAGTTGTAATATTTATTTCTATTTTAGATTGAGATTTTATTTCTGAATTTAAATATAACACTAAATTACTTCTAATTTTAAATTAAACAATGAAGGCCATAACTATATTTAAATGTTTTTATTTAAATAAACAATTATTATAATAATAAATCATTCATATCACAAACTAGAAGATTAATTGAAAATTTAATTAATCAATCAAATACATAATTATATTAATCAATTAAATAAATATTTATGATACAATACAAATATTAAAAAAATTGCCAAATAAAATACATAAATTTCAAATAAACGTATTTCTATTATTCATAACTCAATCATATATAGAGATATTTTGTCAATCTTTATAAACATGAAATTATCTTCTTAAACTAAACTATTTCTATTCAAAACTTAAATCAAATATAAATATACAAAAGATTCTCAAAACATAACTTTATACATAACAATTAGACAATAAATTATATAAACCAGTTGACCATAAAAATCATAAAACGTATTGCACTAGGATTGTGCATAATTACAACTTGTTTCTAACGAGAAATTAAATAAAATGCTTAGTACTTGCTGAACACCAAAATTAAATGGATACTTTAAAATGCAACTGTAGCAGGAGACTAAACATATGGTAACTGCAGTAGCTGCTGTTTGCAAAATACCTGCATGTATATGCATCGAATGAAAATACGAATAAATTAGAGAAAAATGATTTGTTGCATCTTTACCAAAATAATAGACTTTGGCCTACTTTTCAATCAACCAACTACAGAATGCCTGCTACTCTAGAAACGACATATATAAGCGTAATTGAATGCCTGTCAGTCATTGTGCTGCACTTCGTTAGAGACTAGGGTCATTTTCCACTTCCTAAAAACAAGATATGAAGAGTGCCTTACCTCGAGTGCTTCTTTGGTCGTGCATTGACTTGATCATCGTGCATACGTATCTGACATCTCAATCTGAATCAACGCAGTTGAAGGACGTTCTGAAGAAATTGCTGTAACAGATGGAGAAGCGTGATAATAATCCTCCGCAGGATCCATACAAATACTATCACTGGTAGTTGGCAAAGTATGATAACCCAACCTAGCTTGTTTTGGATCACCCCTGTGCTCCACAAGATTCACATCTCTATAAAGCCCTGGCTGTTTTGTGGCGGCTCTTATCCAAACAAGTTCCTCCACTACCTCTCTCATGGACGGCCTTGATTTTGCTTTGACTTGTAAACATGATTTTGCTAACTTTGCCATATTTTCCATCTGCCCTTGGTTTTCCTCATTCACCACTTTTGGATCTAAAATTTCAAGGAGGCGGCTGTTGTTCATTGCGGACAGGAAATGGTCATACAAAGCACACGTAGATCCTCCAATAGACAGCAAAGGCATCAGACCCGTGAGAAGCTCCACCAAAACCACACCGAAGCTGAAAACATCACTCTTGTCTGTGAACTGGTTGCTCCTTACGAACTCAGGATCCACATAACCTGGAGTGCCCGACGGAAATATGGTGCTCAGGTGCCTTTCTTCCGAAGGGCGTAGCCGAGAAAGGCCGAAGTCTGCTACTTTTGGTGTGAATGTGTTGTCTAGCAAAATATTTGAGGATTTTATGTCGCGATGGAAAATGGGCTGAGAGGCTTGAAGATGCACATATGCTATCGCCTCTGCCGTTTCCATGGCAATCTGCCGCCTTGTTTCCCATGTCAATTGCTTGTCTGCCGAGTGCAGATGCTCTAAAACTGTCCCGTTTGGCACAAATTCGTATACAAGCAATGGAAATTGAGTTTCCATACAGCAACCAACCAATTTCACTACATTCCTGTGACTTATATGAGACAGAATTATTATCTCGTTGATAAACTCATCGGAAATTGATTTGGGTTTTTTAATTGCCACAGGCATGCCGTCCACAAGAACTCCTTTGTACACAGTTGCGAAGCCACCTTTTCCCAGTTCCGTTGAGAAATTGTTGGAGGCTATTTCCAGCTCTCTTTCAGAAAACATTTTGAGGCTTTTTTTTCCTCCCATGGAAGCGATGCGTTCCTGCAACTGTATCCCGCCGTTCTGCCGGAAATTCTTTTCTCTTGCATGTTTCAAACGACGCGTGCTCAACCACCAAAATAGGCCAGAAGCTACCACAGAAACTCCAACGAATGAAGAAACAGAGCCTGCGCTCTCACCAAACAGAGCAGATTTTATTGACTATACTGTTTAATTTTAATTTTTATTTTTCAACATAAAAAAGACACGCCGTGTGCTCACCTATGATTGCAAGTTTGAGGTCGTTGGAGCTTTTGGATACGCATCTTGTGCCGTTACGATAGCCATCTCCCTTATATCCCTTTGCACACGAACAATTGTAGGAACCTGCAAAATTCTGGCATATTCCTCCTTCCTCTGCTGCAACGCACCCTTTACGACTGCATTCATCTATATCTGAACATTCATCATCATTTCCAATCATTACCATTAGAAAGTTTCAGATTTGAAAGAGAAATTATTATACAAGAGTACACATAATGCTAATAATGGTTCTAATTAACAAAAGTGCGGAGATAATACCTGCGCAATCTGTGCCATTAGTGTAACCATTTCCTTCATACCCAGGAAGACATTTGCATACGTGTCCCTTTCCGGAAGGGGAGTGAAGGCATTCTGCGTTGGAGGAGCAAGAATAATTGGCAGTTGGTTTAGCCGCGGAGCAATTCTGCAGGCCGATACCCCAGTTAAGGCGGAGACCATAATAAGCCTTCGTGCCACCTCCCCAAAAGAGGTTTGTTTTATTGTCGACTACGGTGAAGGTGGAGGGATCCAATACTGTGGAGAAGCCACACCAGTCATCATAATTGTTAGTAGTAGAGTTGAACAAACGAAACCAACCCCCACCCGTGAAATTAAACCACCGCCAATTATCTGGAACGGTGATTTCACAACAACCATAGCGGCAGTACGGTGGTTCACTTTGAGAGTCACATGTTGAAATACATTTCGCGTCTCCCCAATCTTTATATGTGTAGGTACCGAACGTGTTGCAGCCAATAACCACAAACTTGTTGGACATGGAAATGGTGAAAGGCCGGTCTACCTGAAAGAAACCTGACGCACTCCTATTTAGATCACACGAGTCGATTTTGAGAGATGTTGCATTTATCACGAGGTAACCCGTATAATCGATCTCCATAATCTTGTAATAGTAACCTGGAAGATAGTTGTCAGTATAATTACCCAGATAGGCCTTAAAGAAAGGAGCCATCTTCCCAGTATGTATGTCCTTCCTACATGTGATATTAAAACCAGGGTATCCACAATGAGAATTTTTAATCCAAAAAGGGTAACTCACACTCATCGAACCACACTTTTCAGGAACACATTTTGCAGCAGTAAAGCCCACCAAACAGACACAAATTACAAAGCGAACCAACATTCTATAATACATTTGCGTTTGCAGCAACATTTTCTGAGTGAGCAAAACCGGCTACCTACCTAATCATCACAACAAGAATATATGAAGGAATGGAAAGCCGCGTGGAAACAAATAGCAGACTTCATGGTTGACTGGACAACAGCAAAAGTCTTTGCGAAGCACCTACCCCTCAACGCTGACAGATCATTAAGATGATTTTACTCAGTGAAAATACAGCAAATTCCTAATGGAAATTAATGTGACATTTGTGAATAAGGCCAACCATGTAAGAAGATAAATGGATTTCTAGAAAAGCGTGCAACATACGTGGTCTACAATATAATGTTAAGTCTTCAAGTAGTTTCACGTTGTGAACAAAACAAATTTAGTTCAGTAACACAAACTTTATGACATTAAAGTAGTTTCCTAATGATTTCACATAGAATCGCAATGGACGGAGTTGAACTTGCCGTGTTAAAAAATTAAAATTCATCAATCTATTTTGTGTAGAAAGGGATCCTCAACGCTTCTAGATTGCGAAAAAGCAATGAAAAATGAAAATATAATGTATACATATAGCTCGAACGAGTAGTAGAGTTGGCTTGGGCAGTGGGTTTGCTCTCCATTGGTTTTGAGTTCGACTCCGTTCCTGGATTTAAGAGGTGGGACTTCTTGCGAGCGGGGGATCTCACCCATATGGGACTAGTCTCGCCCTAGCTCACCTCAGGTACCCAAGGCAAGGACTACTGGGCCGCTGGACTAGGTCGCAGGGACACTGTAGTATCAAAAAAAAATTTTGTATACATATTAAAAGAGTAAATTTTTTTAGTTGATTAATATACTTGATTTTGTATTTATTAACAACTTTTTTTTAAATGTTCTTTCTAATATTTTGTCCATATTCTTTATTAATGTATTTGGTTCCTTTCGTTCGAATTGTCTAAACCCATCTTCTTATTCATGACATCACTCTCCCTAATAGGGAAATTATAGTAAACCCCCATTTCATTGACAATACTTTTTATTTTTATAAAATTTAGGGATAAAAATGTAGCTAATATTCAATGTTCTAGATGTTTACTATGATCTTTTAGACTCCAAACAATTAATACGCAAAAATGATTTTCTTAGTTCCTTCCTCATGCTAGATTTCTTATGAGTGGCATCAACTTAAATATGATGTAGTCTATAAGTACTTTCATTTTGAACTTGATGTCTCACTAACAAATATGTGGAAGTGGTACTAGAATAAAATAAAAGAAAAAAATTGTAATGGATGAGATGATTCCTTTTAATTAAGATATACATACAATTAGCTAATAAAATTATCCTTTCTAGTTATGTTTATGTCTCATCTTGGTGGTTGTCTTTCAAATCTTCTTACAATAAGTAGACACTTCTTATAGAAAAATTCGGCAACAAAAATGTTAATCCAATCTCATCTTGGTTATGTTGTATTCAACCCATGGATCAAGGCAATTTAGACATCATTAACCCATCACCTAAGGAATGTCTCATACAAAAATAAATTGTAAGAACAATTTTGGGTTATTATCCGTAAAACTTTATAATATGAAATTGCATTAAAACAATTACAACTACATTGTGCTTGCTTGACTACATTTTGGGAGGACAAAATTCTTCTATTCACGTGTTCAACTCCATTCAAGTGCATTTGGAAAACCTAGCAAGTGTTTCTCTCTTATTAAACTTAAGCAAAATTATTTTGTTAGGAGCAACTTCCTTAATCCATCTATTTAGTGGAATGAGTTAATACAAGTGGATGACCACCTTGCTATGGTTTGCAACCAACTTTATAGAAATGCCTTGTTCATAATAGGAATTCAAAAAATTTAGGACACATGAGACATTCCCTCCCTTAACTAGAAAATTTAATCCTAGTTCTAGGTAGAGATTCATCTTTCAATTTTTAATATACATGCTATCTATATGATTCGATCTCTAGTCTCTACTTCCTTGCAAATTTAACAATCCACGTTTTGTGAATGTAACATTTATAAGGTCTTGACATGGCATATGAGGAACAAGCCATAATATTCCTTTTTAAAGTTGTTTATAAAAAATAATTATTTACTTTAACCTTGATGTATAGTTGAATACCCAATGAAACTATTTTTTCATAGTTGTAAATATCACAAATTCATTTGAGCTATTGAAATATGTAAAGGTGTTATTTGTTCTAAATTTTTTTTTCGCTTTATTATATAAAAATACATAGACACAACCTTATCTAGATTTTTTCCTTGTTCTAATTGTCACTTCACTCATTTCTCATAACAACTTTTTTAGTCATTTCCTAGATGTTAACACAAAGTGCTTTCTAATTTGAGAGACACTTGAATAAATTTTCTCTATCAAATATATGCAAGCTATAGAAAAATATTAAGGTGCTATTTGTTCTAGAATTTCTTTTCATTTACTATAAAAATATACAGACATGCAATCTTATCTATATTTTTTTCTTGTTGTTGTCCCTTTACTCACTTTCATTATTTATCATATGTTAACACAATGTACTTTCTAATTTAAGGGACACTTCAAAAAAATTTCTCTATCGAATATATGCAAGTTATTATTAATTATCTTATCTAGAAATTAGAAAATCTATTATTGAAGAATTTAAATGAGTTGAATAGCTATGTATCTTGTTTATAATTCCATAATCAATTAATATAAGAGTAATGTTCACATAATCGAATATATTTCAATTCGTGAATCTTTATCCTCTTCATTATTCCAATTTGAACTTGACTTTTGTAGAATTTAATACTGCATCTCCTACCACTTACATGTCTCCTTACTCGTTCTATGGTGGAACTTATATTCCAAGTCAATGAAGTACTTCCACCAATTTTTGAAGTAAATAGCAACTTGCTTTCAGTCCCAAAATACCTGCCTTCCAGGCAGTTGCCACCACAGATTAAAGTTGAAATTGGCGTTACATCGGAGAAGAGTCTTCCTGAGTTTTGTACATCATTGAATAGTTCAGCTCCTTAGAGTCATTGAGAGAGAGAGGTCGTCTATACAACTACATCAATTAACAAGGCCACCGTGTGGAAACGAATGAAAACATGTATCAAAAATAGGATTTCTCGGAGTATTATAATTTCAATTCGCTTTAGTTTCACGCCTCGTCTTTTATTCATGTTATAATCAGGGCTTATATTGTATGTGGTAGAAATATTTACCCTTTTGTCTTGACTTTTCCGATTAGTTTGAATTTTCAAACTTCAAATTTCTACTACTTAATCAATGAACAAGCCCACCGTGTGAAAACGGATGGAGTGGATAATTCTTCCATCCGTTTCCACACGGTGTGCTTGTTGATTGGATTAACTTATGTGTGGTGGCAACTGCGTTGAAAGCAAGTGCTTGTTTACTTCATTGACTTGGAATATAAGACCCACCATAGAACGAATGAGGAGACGTGTAAGTGATAAAGAGACACAATGTTAAAGTCTATGGAAGCCCGTCTAAATTTGTAATTTTTTCGTTTGTCTATATTTCAATACATTGAACAATATATTTTTTTATATTATATTAAAATATTGTAAATTTTGAAGAAGATAAATATTCAAGAAGTGAAATACAATTCAATGAATAAAGTCAAGTCTTTGAACATTATTCTTATATTGATTAATAGTTAAGATTATAGAACTGTTAGTATTTTCTATACCTTGTGTTTATGTCTAATCGAAGAGTCCAAGTTGAAGGGTCCAATTTTTGCTAAGTCAAATTGTTGTTGGAGTTTTGAGGTTTGTTATGTTGTCATGACTTTCTTATTAGCTCGAATCCACGATGATAAACCTTATACCCCTGCTTTAGTATCTTTGTATCAAGCTTTGGATTATCACTATTTTCCTTGCCCATGCCCATCTTTTGGCATGAGTTGCTCCACTTCCTTGAACTTGAAACTTGCTAAGATTTTTGTGCCTAAATGGTCATCATATCATCTTTTTAGAGTTTCCAGTCCCTACATACCATTTAAGGCATAATGTTTGGTGTCACTTTGAATTTCCACCTTCAAAAAAGCAAAAAACAAGCAATAAAGAAGGTCCAAGACAAAGACAAAGGTTTTGAGTGTTCCAAGAACATTCAAAATTGCCAATTAGGTTCCCAAGTGATCACTAAGTCTTGACAAGAGGGGAAAAAAGAAAAAAAGAAAATAGAGAGAGATAAAAAAGGAATCAACAATTCTAGGTGTTTTAGGAACACACGAAACCCTCAATTTGTTCGTGATTGTGCTCCAACCCTTGGTTTTGTTTCTAGATGGCCATATATCAACAATAAAGCACCAAAAAAGGAGTTAGGATACCATTCTAAGGCTACAACACACCTTTAACATGTTTTCACACCATCAAGGAGGATTTTCAATTCCAAATCATCCAACGTGTTATTTTTGAGCCATTAGAGGGGATCTTCAATTCCAAATCATCCAATGTGTTGTTTTCGTAGTATCAACAAAAATCTTTAGTTATCAAAGGAGATATTGCCTAATGAAAAGGTGAATCATGGGTCTCTCTAGTTTAACTATAATGATTAATCATGGCATGCCAATGAGAGTCCCAGTTCTATCACAAATTCCACATGCAATCAACTATTCATTAGATCCAAGGGAGTTTTTTTTCTTTCAATGCTAGATAATTCCACATTTGGCCTTTGAAAGTGGATCCCTAAGAATTTTAATAGAGATCTTCATTGTAATAGATATATAAGGATTGATTATTCATTTTCTTGAATGAATTTTTTGAGATTTTTATTGTAAAATACTTGTTTTTGTTATATATAACACCTCTTGATCAATAAATGAAGCCATATCTTACCTACTCAAAGTTTTATTCTTGTACATTTTATGGAATTATTGATTTTATCTTATGATAATATGTTAATCATTTATTTATGTCTCGTTTATATTACCATTTATGTAGTAGCAACTTAATTTGTAGGTCATTATTTATATTTCTCTTTAATGTTTTATGTTCAAGATCAATTGTGAATGTTACTCCTTTTGAGAGTTATCATAGAATCAAAATCTCTCTATGAAATACTTATGCAATGTGTGCTATATAAAATGTATCGTGAAATAAACAATTTGAAAGCCATACAACACACCAATGAAACATTAATCAAGGAATTCAAATAACAAATCAAATTGAAATAAACAAATCCCTCAATGGCATCTCATTGTCCTCTATCTCCAAGGATTCGTTAAGTCATCTTTGCTCTTGGAGTTTTTGTGCACATGACTTTCCAAATGACAACCTGAACAATGAGAGATACTAAAAATGAAAGAAATCATTCTTACACTACATGATTGATAAATTTGTTGCAGATGATTATGCAAAGATAATGATGATGCTATGAAGTTGTTGTATGAAAATGATGTGATTAAACTACTGTAATAAAGATGCTGCTAATTGTAATGCCATGATTAATCTACTTGATGCTAAAATGCTCAATGCTAAGATGATAATGCTAATGAAAATTCTGCAGAGTGTAATTATGCTCAACTCCCTATATCCTTTTGTTGTAAATGAAGGTCAATTTATAGATTTTCCAAGGCATGAGCTTAGGTGGCAAGAGTCAATGGTTTGGATTCGATTTGGAGAGATGGACGGTTGAGGATGAAGAGGTTAAAGAGAATCAAGGCGTGTGTTCCCTTTAGAAGAACAAACTACCAAGTGTGAAAAAGAATCAAATGGAGATGAAAGCCAACTGTCCTAAATTTGTTAAAATTTGTTGAGGATAAATGCCAAATTAAATATTAGGAATATTTAATTTGTTGAGATACATGAGGAGGTGGAAGATGAGAAGTTAGTATAAATGTGCTCAAATTCAAATTTAGAATTCAAATTTAATAAGGGGAGATTAATTAAATAAAATAAACTAATTAAATTTTTTTCATTTAATTAATTCATGAAGAAAATGATTTAGAATAGGAAGAATTAGAAAAAATGAACTATAAAATAAACTTTTTTCAATTTATTTATAAGTAGAAGAATTAAAGATCATTAATTAAATAACTTGTATTTAATTAATTCGTCCAGACCAAATTCGAGTGTATAGATTTTTCCCCTCTTTGAAGTGATGTGTTTATGACACATTACTTCAAAGAAAAATTTGTTGATAGTGTTGATAAAAATTTCGATATGCCCTAGACATTGATTTTCAAGTGATGCTGCGTGTATGCCCCCTCGAGAGATAAATTGGAATTTTTTTTGAATTTTTAGGATCTTTTGAATTTTTGAAATTTTTATTATTTTCTGATGATTTACAAAAAATTATGATGTTGAGACGATTTATCTCCCGATAAAGAAGATTGACCTGCTAATTGATTAATTTATGCTCTATTAAAAATAAAATAAATCCCACTTAATTACCCTCCAATTACTCATTTTAAAAGATAAAAAGATGAAAAAGTGAACACATTTAAATTCATTTGCATTTGGAGAGATTGAGCTAATTGAGCACTTGAGCAAGATGGTGATCCCATACCGCACCCACCGATTAAAGTGAGTTTGATGACACAACTGTCCCACTGCATATGGACCTCTGGTATGTACCTCGAGAAACCAACTTTTGAACTTTGAATTTTGCTTCTCCCACATTTTTCATGTTTTAACTCTACAAATTTGTGTTTTAGCGCATATGTTATCTGATATAGTGTATAGATAGGATTTTTTAACGCATATAGAGATGTAGTGCATTTAGGTTTTCAAATGGCACATATAATGCCTGTTTTAGTTCATTTGGAATTTTTTGTGCATTTATGTTGTGAAACTTAGCACATTTGTTGAATATTCTAGCGCATAGAGGTTTTTGGTGCATTGATGTTTAGAAGTGGCACATAGATGGAATTCTTTAGCACATACATTTTTTTCAACGCATAGATAGACTATTTTGGTGAATTTACACCAGAGTTGAATTTTGTTGATTGTGCCTCCTTCTGTTTGATGTTTGATGATCTTGTTAGTCATTGTTTTGATGATGTTGATAGGATAGATGATGATTGACCTCATGATAGGTGAGGGTCAATGATAGGATAGATGATGACTGACCTCATGATAGGTCAGGGGTCAATGATAGCTGCTTGATGAGATTTGATCAAAATCTCATTAGAGCTGATTAGATTGATTGATAAGTTGTTTGATAAAATGTTGATTTACGATATGTTATGATTATAGGAGGATTTTAGGGTCCTTTAGTCTAAGGAGCACTTCCTGGAGACCTGGGACATGATTCCACATCTGGTGTAGGTAGATTTGGATGTGATTGTGCAATGTGGTCTATCTTCCTTGATCATGCCCTAGTATAGGATAAACAAGAGACTATTGATTGCTTTAGCTAAGAGGTGGAATAGTGACCACAACACTTTCCATCTGGCTACTAGTGAGATGATAGTTACTCTAGAGGATGTGTACTGGATATTGGGGATTCTTGTTGTTGGAGAGTTAGTTATGTATTCAATTAGAGCAAGTAGGGAGGTACCGATGCACTGAGGAGGATTTTTCATGAGGACAGGATTAGCTGGTATGAGATCCCATGGTAGGAGATGGTTGATTCTTATAAGCCATTACCCTATGTTCTAGTTGGTTTTGTTAGAGGTTTCTTATGTCCCAACTATACCTATCGAAGGGAGTGTTCATTGGCTCGGGTAGGATATTGGAGAGTATGATCACTCAGGGGGTCTGATATGCCTAGGGTTATTACATGTTAGTGCACTTATATCATGATTTGCATTAAGTGGTATATCTTGGAGCTACGAGTCTATCAGCTAAGGTGACACTGCCGCAGATTTGGGCTTGGGAGCCGATGGAGATCATCCAGCTAGTAGGCCATATGTTTTTGGGTACACAAGTCTAGTTGTCTAGCACATGTTGGGAAAATTGGAGTATTGGCACTGAGTTCTCAATGATTTGGAGATAGTTACATGGCGGCCATATTTAGATTATGAGAAATGGACTGAGGATGATATTGAGATGCCATATGATTTCACTTTGAGGTACCTGATTGGTTAGACATATTTTTTTATTGAGAGATTCCTGCTCACAAGGGTGCTTCGCTAGTATGGCCAAGTGCAGGTTATGCCCCAGGGAGTTTCCTTATATGCTTGGAGATGACAAGATATTCCAGAGTGGGGACCCATGCTATCCTATGATGCAGCTTGTGAGTAGTATTTCAAATTGCAACCACAGATATGGGATTACTGTCTGGCGATCACAAATGCTTTGATGACAGATGAGTATGCCCAATACTTCCACTTATACATTGTACCAATGATATCAAGTTATGATGAGCCAGTACCAGTGTTGGATGATGATGAGAGGGCACCACCACACACACCAAGATGGAGGCGAGATGGGGGAGATAGGGATGAGGAGGAGGGAGATGATGATGGAGGGGATGATGTTGGAGATGGAGGAGATGGTGGAGATGGGGGAGAATGTAGGTGGCAGATAGGTACTAGATTTCAGAGTACCCCGGGGAAGGAGATCTATTGTTCCTTTGGAAAATAGTAGTCAGGATCTTCATAGATTTAGATTCTCATTCCCTCTTGTCAATAGTAGGCATAGATAGATGCCATATAGGTATAGGTGCAAGGTTTATAGGGACAACTAGAGTAGGCATAGGAACAGATTGCTTCTCTGACATTAGAGAGAGATGCTACAAGGTAGAGGCCCTATGGAGAGGTTAGAAAGAGTGTTCAAGGGGACCACTAAAAGGGATATGCTCAGAGAGGTTCGCCATTTAGCCCAAGAGGCATAGTATTATAGGATACATTACTATGAGGTAGTTCCTGCAAAGTAGCATGCCCCTAGTTATGCACAGTCTGTCAGTGCTAGATCAAGTCAGAGTCATTCTCGAATGATGAGCACGAGTGTGACTGGGCCACCTCCTAGAGATCCATTAGGTAGGGATCTAGGTGCAAGTCCATTTGGTGGTGCAACAGCAAGCACAATGAGGCCTACATTTTCTATAGGGAGTAGCACATACCCTTTGTACTCACATTTGATACATTGAGACTAGATGTATACATTTACGCAGTCAGAGATGTTATGATTTATTGCCATGTTATTGATGTATCTCTCCACATACTAGGATATCATTATACACTTGACATTGATTATTTTGAGATTATATATGAGATGCAGTGGATACTATTGATCTATATGTTGTCTACATGCTTTTATTATGAATTCTTATAATGAATGCATTTGATTTCTGTTCTATATGCTATGTGATGTTTTATATGATTATGCCATGGGTATGTATGGATGCAATAATGAAATGATGATGCATGGATTATGATTCTATATAGCCTTTATGGATGATGTTCTATCCTAAATGAGATGGATTTGATTATGCAAATGAGACGTGATGCACCTTTTTTTTTGTTTTTTCTAATGCAAATATATGATCTAATGTATGGATGGATCACCTATGATAATACTTTCTAATGTATGTATGATAGGATAATGATTATACAACTACACATGAATGATCTCTTTTTTGTTTTGTCAAATGTACTCAATCCTTGAATGAGAGATAAAATCATTTTGAAATTTTTCATCCTTGGAAAACCTAATATGCACATGAAAAACTAATATGGATGCAATCTATCTTAACCATGCAAATCTAAATATGCAATGTTGTCATTTTTTTAGCTGATTTGTTGTGCTTGGTATCATCATTGAGCTTTTAATATGTTGAAAGTTAACTATACAAACATAGATTGTATAATTAGACCATGATGACTTAAGTACAAATTCCATTAATGTTTGATACTACAAGGCAATACAAGCATCTAGGCATAATTGACCTGAGGTGACTTGAGTATTGCTTGCGTAAAACAGACAAGAGTTAATCCTTTTCCTATGAAAATCCAGAATGTCATCAATGATACTTTGTCAATCACATCCCACAACAAATTTGCATAGTAGTAATGATCAACTCACAAACAACAGAAAAAGAAAAATAATACTCCATCATAGCTTCTCTAGTCCATGACATCCTTGAGTTGCTCCAAAGAATTGATAACAAAAATCAAGATACTATAGTTGAAAATTCATGCCAAAGTGATTAAATCATGATTCAAAAGAATATCATCCAATTAGATTTTTTTTTGATCAATTTGGTTGTTGATTTGGATGGTTGGTTTGCTAAAGATTGTGAGTGATGTTCAATGTTGGGTTTTTTTTGTGATTGTTATGTTTTCTATGTTTTCTTACTGTTGTTTGTATGTTGTTTTAAACTCAAAATAGGTTGCCCCCAGTGAGTTTAGGATTTTTCCCCTAGTGAGAAACAAATCATTTATTGAAAATATGCATAATGATCACTAAGCCAAGGTGAGACACAACCATGACACTCATATATGTACATGAGGTTCTCTTGAAGATCAGCCATGATAATGATGGCAAAAAGTGAACGATTGACACATGTTCCAATAGATGGAAAAGCTAATCTATCACAAATAGCCCCTATTGCTAGGTTTTCACTACTTGTTTTTATTGCACTTTTTCCAATTTTATGATTTTTTTGTTGTCACCAAGATGCATTTTTTCCAGGTTCTCATCAAGGTAACAATTTTTTTTAATTTTTCACTTTTTTTGAATTTTTACTTTTTGTCTTTTTTTTTGGATTTTTTAGCTTTTTACTGTGCACTGGATGAGTTATGTGTAAAAATTATTGAGATGAATATTGTTGATAGGTTCTTCAAACAAGTCCCCTTCACATGTAGATAATTGATATGCTCTGGATCCATATACTAATACGATGACAAAAGGACCTAACCAATAAGGTTCAAATTTTCCCTTCTTTTCCCGATCTTGTTGATTATGAGGATTCTCTTTTAGGACCAAGTCGCCAACTTGAAATGTTCTTGGTCTTACCTTGTGATTATAGATAATTGACATTCTTTGTTGATAAGCTTTCAGATGATCAACAACATGTTGACGATGTTCATCTAACAATTCCAACTCCTGTAGTTTGGATACTCGATAGTCTTCCTCTAAAATGATTCATTTCAATGATACCTAGAGTGAAGGTAACTCAACCTCAATAAGTAAGATGGCCTCTGATCCATACAAAAGGGCATATGGTGTGGCTCCATAGGGGTGTGGATGCTAGTATAGTATGCCCATAAAGCAGGGTTAAATTGAACATGCCAGTGACATCCAACATAGTTGACTGTTTTCTTCAGGATTTTCAAAATGGTCTTATTTGAGGCTTCTGCTTCACCATTCCCTTGAGGGTAATAGGGTGTGGAAAATCGATGTTGGATATGGGATTTTTCACAAAGTTCTTGTCCATCCTGGTTCTTGAAGGGTCAACCATTGTTAGTGATAATGGAGCTAGGGATTTCATGCCAATAGACAATGTTGTTCAGGATGAAAGAGGTAGTTTGTTCACAAGTGCTTATGGTTAATGGGACAACTTCAATCCACTTTGTGAAATAATTTGTGGTTGTTATTATGAATTTATCTCCATTAGAGGAAGATGGATGAATCTTACCCACAAGATCAAGTCCCCATCGACAAAAAGGCCAAGTTGATGTGAATGGTTGTAGCTCATGCATTGGTGCATGCATGAGATTTCCATGGACTTGAAACTTCTTCCACTTAACAAATTAAAAATATTCTTTCTCCATGTTTGGCCAATAATATCCCAAGTGCAAGAGTTTCTTAGTGAGAGTAAGACCACTTGAATGAGTACCAAAAAAACCTTCATGAACTTCTCGTAAGGTGGTTTCAGATTCATTAGGTTCAAGACATCAAAGGAGAATTCCATCGAGACATCGTCAATAAAGTGTATCAACTATTAGGGTATGTCGAGCTTCTTGACAGATAAAGTTGTGTTTTTGGTTTCGGGATAGATTAGGTGGAAGGGTATTGTCTCTTAGATAGGCATAAATTTTCCATTAGATTGAGGAATTATCTTCAACTAGATGGTACACAACTTGGGATTCAGGATTTTCATATGTAGGATTAAACAATTGTTCCACCATGAATTCATAATGATTTTCTTTTTTTGGTATTTGTAGAAGAGAAGCAATGGTTTCCACGGCGTCTACAACTTTGTTGTCTACTCTTGGAATTTTTTCAAACTTGATCTCAACAAAGTATTTTTTGAAGTGATCTACCATTCTCTTGTAGGGGATCAACTTGTCATCTTTTGTTTGATAATCATCATTAACCTGATTGATGACTAATTGAGAATCTCCATAAACCTGTAATTCTATGATTTTCCATTCCACTACTACCTTGATACCAATGATTAGTGCTTCATACTCAGCCATGTTGTCGGTGCAAGGGAACATCAACCTATAATATTTTGGTATAGTGTGTCCTTGAGGAGTAACAAATAGGATTCTAGCACTTGATCCATGTTGAGTGTAAGACCCATCAAAGTATAATATCCAATGTTGTGTTGTCATTGTGAGGACATCTACATCTAGAAATTCAAGGTGCATAAGATGGTCATCTTGCAATGGTGCTTCAACTAACTGATCTGCTATTGCTTGGCCCTTGATTGCTCTCCTATCCACATATTGAATGTCAAATTCACTCAATATCATCACCCACTTTGCCAATCTTCCTGTTAGGTTAGATTTTCTAAGTAGATATTTTAATGGATCTATCTTGGCTATTAGTTTGACAATATGTGTTAAGATATAGTGTCACAATTATTGATTAGCAAATGCCACTGCCAAACAAGCTTTTTCAATGAATGTATAGTTAAGTTCATAGCCATTCAGTGTTCTGTTGATATAGTAGATGACCCTTTCTTTCCCTATAGAGTCTTCTTGTGCTAGCAAAGCTCCCAACGATACCTTAGTAGTTGCTATGTAGAGTAGAAGTGGTTTTCCCTTTGTTGGTGATATCAATATAGGCAGATTCATCAGATATTTTTTCAATTTATTAAAAGAAACTTCACATTTTTCATCCCATCTGAAAGAAACATTCTTGTGTAACAAATGAGTAAAAAGATGGCTTTTGTCCTCCAGCTGCACAATGAATCTTTTGATGGATTGGAATATTCCTTGTAGAGATTTTAGTTGGATAATGTTCTTAGGAGGTGGAATTTCCATGATTGCTTTGACTTTCGCTGGATCTACTTTGATTCCTTTAGTTGAGACAATGTATCCTAAGAGTTTTGTTGATGTTACTCCAAATACACACTTCTTTGGATTTAATCGCACATTGAATTTTTCCAGTTGAGTAAAGATTTTATCAAAGATTTCCAAATATCCTTCCCTGGTGAATGATTTTGCTAGTAGGTCATCCACATAGTCCTCCTTGAATGTGTGAATCATGTCATGAAAGATTTTTGTCATTGCAAGCTGATAAGTGGCTCATGCATTATTTAATCTAAAAGGAATGAAATTCCAACAAAATGTACCTCATGAGAATGTGAAAGCTATTTTTTCTTGATCTTTTGTTGCAATTTTGATCTGATTATAGCTTGGAAAACCATCCATGAGTGATAGCATAGCATGTCCTACTATTAAATCCAAAATAATGTCTTTATTGGGCAAAGGAAAGTCATCCTTCTGACAAGCCTCATTAAGATCTTTAAAATCTAAGCATATTCTAATTTTTTTGTCTAGTTTAGAGACTGGTACAATGTTCAAAATCCATTATGCATAGTCCATTGGTCGAATGAACCCGACATCTAATAATTTCTTTAATTATTTTTTCACAAGTAGGGCAATGTGTGGATGCATTTTTCTCAATTTTTTCTCTATTGGCTTCACTCCAGGTGCTAGGGATAAATGATGCATTATTAGATTCGGATCTGTTCCTGGCATGTCAACATAGGACCAAGCAAAATTGATTTTCTCTCTTCAAATAATTTGGTGACATTTGGCTTTTCTTGTTGTCATTGATGCCGCTAGGTGTATGGTCTTTATTGTTTCTACAGTGCTGATGTTTATGGATTGCGTAGGCTCAACCAGTACTAAAGATCTTTCATGATAATTCTTAGGAAGAGTATCAAATATCTCATCCTTGAGTGGCTCATAGAGGTTTTCACTATTGGATACACTCTTTCATTTTACTTTTTCATGATCTAATGTTGTCATTGCATGGTTTTCACCATTAGATCATTTTTTTTATTCTTTATTTTGAAGCTAAAAGACTTGGCACTCCCCTGATTTGAAGCTCCATTATGAAATTCATTGGTGGAACTTGTTTCTAGATTTTCTAAACAAAGGAATTGATAATGGCATCATCATCTGAAAAGATAGGGATATCAAGCAGCTCAGTTTGTTCCCAGTCAATGAGTTTGGGATGTATCAAAGGTAAGGAATCATCGAATTGGTTAAGGTCAAAGGAAGTAAGTGTCATGATGGAAAAATTTTCAAGGTGTTTGATACCAATGTCAAGTTCTATAATGTTACTCTCCTCCAAATGATCTATCTCACTCGATGTCTGATCATCCTCACTAGAGTCATCGATATGTAGTGATCCAAATTCAAGTGGTCTAGACCTTGAACTTTGTCCCTCCATACATGTGGGTGCATACCTCTTTATCACATCAATTTATTTGTCTTCAAAAGATACTTCAGATAGTGAATCTCATTCATATTCATTTGATTCTATTTCAAAACTAGCTTGCAATTGGAGGATTTGCTCACAAATTTGTTGAGTGGTTTCTTCTTTTGTCTCTTCTTTGTATCCTAGTCCTGTCTAGTTGTCTTTTGCATTGATTGTGATAGGTTGAATTGGTTCCACAATACCTTCTTTTATAAATAAGTTGTTCAACAAGATCATACTCCTTCCCACTATGTGAAGTTAAACAGGGAGCACTAGGAAAAATAGGATTGGGAAATGGGAGGGATGGTTAAGGTGTTTGTCTTGGTTGTGTACTATTCCTAGTGTTGTATGTATGAATAATGATATCGTAACTCGATTGTTGTGAAACATTGTTCTTAGGTGGTTCAAGGGTAAGGACGGGTTTGTCTTGAACTTGTGGTTTTTGAGAGGGTGGATGAATGATAATTTTAGGCTTGAGAGAGTAATTCAAGGGGTTTCTAATGTGTATAACTTTAGAAGACTTATCGTTATTTTTTATGATCTCTTAGTAAAGATGAGTCTAATGTTACTTCATCATCTTCATCTAAGGGATTACTATTGTCAATATTCTCATTTTCTTCAACCATTATTTCTTCCCTAGTAGGAGAGTGTTTAGGAGAACTAAAAACCAAATGTTCTTGACATTCAAGGATTGGTTCTTCTAAGATGACTTCATTGCATGTAAGGGAGTTATTAATGGTTCAATTGTCTTGTTCATAAAAAATGTTGTTGTCTTGTTCAAGAATGTTTTTTCTAGGGGAAGAGAGGAAATCAAGATTTCCATGACTTTCATCGATTAGATCTTCTAACATCAAAGTGTCATCTTCACAACTAGGAGAAGAAAAAATGTGATTTTCATGATCATTTACAGTTGTTTCTTCTTGTTCATCAATGTCTTGTTCACTAAGAGAGGTAGGAGGAGAGAAACAACTAGGAATTTCAAAACTTTCATTGGTTGGTTCTTCTAATACAAAAATATCTTCTTCACAAATAGGAGAGATATTAGGAGAAGAACAAATATGATCATTAGGATTGTCCAAGGTTTTATTCTCTTTCACTAAAACACTCTCATAGGGAAGAGATATGAACTTTTTCTTAGCGTGCCTAGAAAGGTTAGGTACTAGCATTGTTTGACCAAAAATGAAAAAAACTCTTAACCATCTCATGCAATGCTTTAATAATGTAAATAATGTATATCGAGAGATGAAAAACATGTTTATCCAATGTATGCAAAACTTTAAGAATGCAAACAATGTATATCCAAAAATGAAAAGCACTTTTATCAAACATATGCAAAGTTTTATGAATGTAAATATTGTATATGAAAAAGTGAAAAGTACTTTTATCCATATTATGCAAAGTTTTAGAAATGTGAGCATTTTCAAATTTAATGATGCTTGTAATTGAAATGATTTAAAAAATGAGGTCCCTAAATTGATGTTTTTGACCTAAATGCATAAAATAGATGTTCCCAAAACTTTCTAGACTTATAGTATATGTTACTAGGAGGATTAGGAAGAAAACAAAAAAGTAGATTTAAACCCTAAAAATTGCAGCTTCAAACTCAACAAGGAATAAGATGCCAGTAAGGGTGTCTTGGTCCTACTAAAGGAATTTGAAGGGTCCAGAAAGAGGAACATAATGCAATCAACTCAGATAGGATTTTGAGGTAAGAACCCATAGAGGGACTAAGATGCCAATATGGGAATTTTTATCCTAGTGGAGGTATTTTGCAGGAAAACAACAAATTATGAGTTGTTTACAGTCTTCCTAGATTGCCTACCTAGGGACCTGATGCTTGGAAATAGAAAATTGTGCAAATGAATGCAAGAAAAAGTGACTATTGACAAGCAATTGGATGCAAAGTTGAATGCAATAATTTTTTTTGTAAATGCAATGAAGATGATAAACAATGAACTTTTTAGTTTTTCAATGATATGATATGATGCACAAAAGAAAAAATGCAACCTATATGTAGTTTCACTAATGCAAATATAAGGAACCCAAAATACAATTTCACTAATGCAAGATACAATGCAAGAATAAATGCAATTTAGATCTAAGGACTTTAATGGACTCCAAATCTGAAAATGAATTCTCAACAAGGTTGGGTTCATGAAAATGAACAATAGGAAAATGTGTGCTTTATGGCAACGGTCATAGAACACCACTATTCTCCTATTATCATTCAATAATGTCCTAGGAGTCCCCATTGGATTCACTAGAAACCTCGCAAGGTGAGCCAATTCTCAATTAAGAGGAATATAGGAGGGGGATTTTCTAGGTATAATTGGTTCACCACTAAACCATCAATTTTTAGGTTGTAATATATGTACTTCTCTCGCACTCTTTGGAATTTTTACCTAAAAGGAGAGAGATAGACCCAAAAATTGAAGTGGTTCACTCAAATTAAGGAATGAATGATGGAATTATGACTAAATGCAATGATCTAAGTGCAGCTAATTGGTAAAATTGATTGATTATGAATGAAAAACTAATGAAATGTGTAATGTTTGAAAACACAGTGTGATATGCAGAAATGAACTAGAAACATAAACAAATGCAAACATAAATGAATGAGACTTAAAAAACAGTGTACCTAGAGGTTGAATGTTGATCCTTGAAGGTTATGTAAACTAGAAAAATCATTGTTGATGACCAGTGGGACTCATTTGCCACTGATGGTGAATAAGTCCTCCTACTAGTAAACTATCCTCAAACTAGTTTCCAACTATTGGGAACTGAATTCTGAAAAAATCAACTTTTCCATCCTATAGGTGGGACTCATTCACCACTAATGGTGAATCAATCCTCCTCCATAAATCTACAAATTCAGGAATCAAGTTTGTGGGCCTAGATCTGAACTTGTCTTCTTGTTGGGTTGACAGAATCCAATCTATAGAAACCAAGCTGAATGTTATCTCCAAGATTGAACTAGGTTTTGGTTGAATTGAAATAATTTGATGAATTTTTGACCACTTTATAACACCTATTTCTTTTCCAAATCTTCCTACAAGACCTACAAACACACATGCAAATAGGGGGAAAAGGGTTAAGGGTTAGGGTATAGGGATTTGCTTTGGACAAATCCCACTTTGGTAATCAAACCATTGATAAAGAAATGAAAAGGAATAAGTGAGGAATGATTAATAAACAACATGCAAGTGTCCAAAACTCACCAAAACCTTGTTGCTAAAGTCTAAAGATATGTCAATGGTTGCGCCAAGATACTTGATATTTGCTTGATTAGATGATGCAAAGTGCTTGAATGCTTGAATGAATGAGTGAATTAGTGAACTTGATGAATGGGGGTTAGAATGGATGGAAAAACACTTATTTATACACACTTATTCCCTAATTACCCAATAATACAACATCACAGGCCGACATAAGGTCTTAATGAATAAAAAACTGAAAGGAAATTTGTATTATTTTAAATTTTGAGCCAAGAGGGACTCATTTGCCACACATGGCGAATGGGTCCCACTCTAGTCTTGCAAGTGGGTGTCAGGAATTAAGTTACATTTAATGTTGTTTTTCGGGTTTACATTCAAAAATACACTTAATTAAGGCCTATAAGTGCATAAAGGGGCCAAATAAAGCATAAGAAAGGTGTAAATAGTGAAGACAAGCCTAGAAAAGCATGAAATATTATTACAAGACTTTACAACACTTTAAAATAGGACTTGATAAGGGATGAAAAGGTTATATTTAGATGAATTATAATAAGAAGAATCTATAAAATTGTAGAAAGGTGTTACAACACTTCAAAACACCTTCACAAGACATCAAAATTTAAATATTCATGACCTAATGTGAATGCATAAGTTACATTGCAACATTAAATCAAAGCAAAGTGAACCAAGCATCATAGGAAAAAGATCTAAATAACCATGAAAATGTCAATGATCCATTTTTCTATGGTACATTTAGCCCCCACTTTAGTGAGAGGATGAACTTGGTTTAGACTCACACTAAAGTAGCCATGCATATCAAGAGGGATCCAAATGCACTTATGCTAGCAAGATGGAATAAAAATGATCAAGAGGGATGATAAAGCCCCCAAGATGAAGATACCATGGAAAAATAAACATAAGAACAAAGAAACACACATTAAAATGATGAAAAATAATGGAAGAGAAAAAGGAAAAGTCAGATCAAGCTTCAATTATTTGTCTAGCTAGTTGTGGATCAGATCTAGGTTGTTTTTCCAAAAAAGAAAATGCATACTCACTCTAGGGTGTTGGAACTCATGGTTGTCTATCAGGTGAGAGGGCCCTAAAGGTGAGAAACATCCACTCAAGTGGTATGCATGCACAAATAGATAGGTGGCTATGGGGAAAGTTGTGCCATGGAATGGGCTTCCCGCTCAACCATACTAAAGTTATACATCTTGATAACTTTAATAAGGTACCACAAAGGAAAATGTCGGTTTGTACTTCATGAGGAAAGCAAAGATTTGTATGCTTAGAATTCATGAACAAATAGGATGGAACCACATGCATGCAAGTTTTGGTATGCAAGGTGGCCATGTAAAATGTAAAATGCAAAAGAAATGTTCAAATGAGTCTTGTCAAGTTTATGCAAGGTCTATCACTTAGGGAACATTGTGTATAACATATCTAGGAGAGGACCAATCAAAGAATAGAATATTCACAACTTAGGGGATGTAGTACATCACATAAAGCATCAAGAGGAATTTAATATGCTAAGATAGATCACACTCATGAAGGACATCACACCCAATATCATACACAAAGTAAAAAACATATCATATGAAGTGACAAGGCTACATTGAGAAAAATTAATGAAAATGAATAATGCCAATGTATGCCCCCACTTTAAAGGAACTACTACACACTATTCTGTGAGCAATAAATTTCAAGTAGTGAAGGAAAAAGTACAAACAAGAAATAAGAATTGAGAGCCAACTTGGAAAGCGCCTATGCCAAGTCATATGTTTCTAAGTAAGGCTATGTCATGTAAAGGAAAGAGAAATAAAAGAAAGAGGGGTTTCCCCCAAATGGTAAAATACCAAACACATAAGGGATCTATGGATTTTGGGTCAATATGTTTGTTGCTACAATGTTTTGATTAAAGAACTCAGAACTGTCATCATTCCCTAAATACATAGAACTAGAAGAATGACACAAAGAGAGTGAAAACAAATGAAAAATAAAGTTTTTTTTGGGTCAACATGGAAGAGACATTGTGGTCTCAACACCTTCCATTATCCCCAAAATGAAAACACAAGCAAAAAGAAAAAGAAAGGAAAATATTTTGGGTCAACATGAAGGAGACATTTCAGTCTCAATGCTTTGCATCGTCCCCAAAAGGAAAAACACAAGAAAAAGTGAAAAAGAAAAGTAAAAGGACCTTTTAGGTGAACATGGAAGAGACATAGGTCATACCTACACTTTGCATTATCCCCAAAAGGAAGACACAAAACAAGAATGAAATTAAAAAGCAATGGATGACATATAGAAGAATAGAGACAAATAGAGGAAGTGCACAAAGAGAATGAGAACATCAAAGAAACACTACGGGGGAACACAATATGCACATGCAAAAGAAATTGTAAAAAATTCTAGTAATACAAATGTAGGTCACACATGAAACAAGTCATTTACCTCCCAATGTCAATGGGTATAAGCGGAAGATGAATATCATATCCAAGGGAAAAGGACAAATGCATTATGAAGTCAAGGCTAACAACTTCTTGCCCCCTAGCGAGTGCAAGGAAAGAATGAGACAAGATGAAAGATGGGAAGGATCATGCCATAGTGAGAATGGAAGGTTCTACAATGATTGCATGATGAGGTTGGTGATAGGATATTATGGGATGATAGGATAACAATCGATATCAATGAAGTGATACTTGTTCAATATGTCCTTCAATGTTTGACATTCATCAGTTCGGTGTCCAAGAACACGATGGTATTTTTGATATGGGATGTTAGAGTCTTTAGGATGGATGACCAACCTATTTTAAGGTGGTAAGAGTATAAGACCTATGTTTAAAAGAATTTGTAGTTTCCTTTCACATTTAGGTGGTGGATGGAGAGGAAACTTTAATTTTTTTAGTTTGTAAGGTCATTTTCATGTACTAGATTCACCTTTTTCATGGATTGAAGGAGGAAGAGGACCCATGGGGATCCTAGCATCCTTTTCATTGGAATCATGTAAGGGTTTTTCAGATGGAAGGAGAACATTCAATTCAAGAGGGGAATCAAAGATCACTATTCCATCATCATGAACTCTCCAATATGTAGATGGAGGCTTGTTGTCATGAGGAGGATCTTGATATCCTAGTCTTGTTGTGTTTTCTTCTATTGTCTTTTGTTCTAAAAGTTTATGAATGTCATGTTTAGTTGTATCACAAACTTGTTTGCTTAAGATGGTAAAACCATTTCCATATGTTTCTTCAAGGTTGATTGGTGTGTTTGTAACTTTGTGATCATAAAATGGTTGAGGATATGCTTGTTTAGAGAAATTGTGTACACCTGATGGGGGAAACTTAGGTCCATCATTTATTTCAAGATGTAAATATCCAAATGTATTAGGAGGTGCAATAGTAGGAAGGTTCGAATGCTTCTTGGATGGGTAGAAGGTTGCATTGGATTCAAGGTTGTCAAGGCATTAATTTAAGAACTTATTCATGCTATCATCATCTTCTCCAATGATATCTACATCATGAGGAGGACAATCATGAGGAGTTGAAGGAGCATGAGGAAGCTCAGGGTCATTAGGATCACAACCAAAAGAACAATTGGACATGTTCACTAAGTATTTCAATGAATTCCAAAACTTAGTAAAGGAAAAAGCCATGATGACAATGAGTGAAAGTAAATTGAAATGCAAGAAAGAGAAGAAAAAAAAATCTAGAAAGTATGATAGGAAGTAATAACTTAAAATGGTAAAGCAAAAAATACCCAAAAAATGCCTGAAAATGTAGTGCAAAATGTGCAGCTAGACTAATTCGTCCAAGGTGGTGAATGAGTCTAGGGATGAGATTTTTTGTGTTTTTCAAAAAAAAAAAAGTGATTTTTATGTGATTTAGATGCAAAATGAAGATGCAGATGCATAATTTCAGTTTTTGTAATGTTTTGAAGTGCAAGAATGAAATCTATATGAGATATTCACTAATGCAAATGTGTAAACCCTAGAATGCAAAAATAATGCAAAAAGCTAATGCAAAGAATAATGCTATGAGTCCTAGGATGTAAATTAAATCCAAATTATAAAGATGATATCTTCAATATGTAGGTTCACCAAAATGAACCATCAAATTTTTAGGTTGTAATCTATGTACTTCTCTTGTACTCTTAGGGTTTTTCACCTAAAAGGAGAAAGATAGACCCCAAAATTTAAGTGGTTCACTCAAATTAAGGAATGTATGATTGAATTATGACTAAATGCAATGATATAAGTTTAGATAATTGATAAAATTGATTGATTATGAATACAAAACTAATGAAATGTGCAATGTTTGAAAACATAGTGTGATATGCAGAAATGAACTAGAAACATAAACAATGCAAACAAAAATGAATTTGACTTAACAGAGTGCACCTAGATGTTGAATATTGATCATGGAAAGTTTTAGAAACTAAAAAAAATCACAGTTGATGACTAGTGGGACTCATTCGCCACTAATGGTGAATCAATTCTCCTACCAATAAACTATCCTAAAACTATTTTATGACTATCAGGAATTGAATTTTGACAAAAAAAAATTTCCATCCTACAAGTGGGACTCATTTTCCACTGATGGAAAATCACTCCAAAAATATTCAAATTCAGTAATCAAGTTTTTGGGCCCAGATCTGGACTTGTCTTCATGTCAAGTTGATGAAGTCAAATATGCAAAAAATAGGTTGAACGTTATATCCAACTTGAACTAGGGTTTGGTTGACTTGAAATACTTTGATGACTTTTTATTTTATTCAAGGGGTAAATGCTTTTGACCAAAGCTATAAACCAGAATACAACCATTCAACAATACCACCCCAACGGGGTTTGAACCATGGTGGCAAGAACAACAATGCCACCATTAAACTAGTACACCATGCCAATACTGGCCATATACTTTGATGACATACTGAACACTTTGCAACACCTATTTATTTTTTAAATCTTCCTACAAGACCTGCAAAAACACATCCAAAGAGGGGGAAAATGGTTAAAGGTTAGGGTATAAATATTTTCCTTGGTCAAATCCCACTTTGGTAATCAAACCATTGATAAAGAAATGAAAGGGAATAAGCAAGGAATGATGAATAAACAACATGCAAGTGTCCAAAACTCACCAAAACCTTGTTTCTAAACTCTGAAGATATGTCATTGGTTACTCCAAGATATGAATGTATTGAAAACCTTTTTTTATTTACAAACTATGAAAGGAAACTTCCAAATTTACCACAACTATTAGTTACAATAAAAATTATGTTTCAATACATTCATATGATCAAAAAATAAAATGCTCAGTATATTTGCATATTGTAAAACATAGTGGGTTGAGAGTAGATGGTTTATGAAACAACTTCAAAACCCAAATCCATCTCCCCAATAGTATCAAATGCTTGTCGCTTTCTTCTGAGCTTCCTAGCAACCTACAAAATGTAAAATTATTGGCATAGTAGCTATTTTTAAAAAAATAAATAATTCCAAACGTGTGAGGATTGATTTTAAATCTTGTTTGCTTGCCATGTTTTTCGGAAAGGACATGGACATGTGAAAGCACTAACGACACACACCTAAACATCTGCTAGCATCTATCCATCAGTCTTATCTCATAGTAATTTCATTGTATGTTGGATGGGGTATTATGGTATCATGTCAAAGACATACATTTTTGTAGGGAAATTATCTTCTCACTCTTTGGACTTCCATACTTTTTATGTAATTAAAGATTTAATTATGGATAATTTATTTGTCATAAGGATTACTCATAAAGTATAAGTAGCTCAAACAAAAAATAAAAACTCATGAGGAATGTCACATCATTATGATTCAAATTTTCACTGTCATGTATGTTGTGGATCTTATATGATCTTAAATTGAATTAATGTTCCATGACATGATATATGGGTATTCAAGCTTTTGAAAGTGACAACACCATTGTTGGCCCTCACAATTGTTGCAATTTTTTCCCTTGATGTCAAAGACACACAAAGGTACCACTTATTGAAAAGGAAGAAAGTAAATGTTTTCTTGCACATCTTGAGAAAGTTTTCCTTAAATATGTATCTAACGAAAATGTAAAAATGACCATGTCTTGAGCACCCCATGACATTATATTTTGAAAAGTCTTTGAAATAAAATGGGACTTCATTCCCATAAACATCTAAAGGGATTAATATGTACATGTAATAAAAGATTGAAAAGGATTTTTGAAGCATATGCATTTTGTAAAGTTTATGTTTTGGAAAGCTTTGTAAAATCCCTCGAGCTCAGGCTAGGGCATAGGCCGAAATAGTTAGGGCATCAAAAATTTTAGCCAAGGAAGGTCTTGTGGTAGCATGGAAGGTTTGGAAGGAAGCATGAAAGTTTCAACTCAAGCATGGTAATGACAATTGGTTATTCTCTGACGGGCATATAATCCACCATGTTCGGATTTTCTTTTCTGAAAAGAAAAAAGAAGGCATTCTTTAGTTTCTCTATTCAATTAGTTTTTGTTACCCATGTGAGTTTTCATAAGAGTTTGTAAAGTAAAGTCTAGTTTTTCAGTTATATTCAAATTTTATGAGCAAAAAGGCATTTCAAGGATTGTTATATCATCAAGGCATTTTATTATTAAGGCATTTGTTAAAAGAATTTGTTACTTGTTAAGGAGTAGCTAGAGATGGAAGTTATGTTTTAGTTTAAAAATGAAGAACACTATATGTAATTGCTTGAACTCTTTCTTTTGAATGTCAAACAAAAAAGACACATAATTTTTAAAGTTGAAAAAGGCATTTCATTGAGTTATATTCTTGTATTTGAAAGCACATTCAATGCTCTATGAAATTGATCAATTGTAAAGTATCACATGTCAAGCCGTGTATACAAACATACACACATAAAAATGTTGTACTTGGACTTCTTCCTTTGAATCTTAAGTAATGTGATATTAAAGGATGTTGTATAAAGAAACATAGATGATACTATGTGTATGAAATTTAAAAGTGATTGAGAAGTTGTGATTTCCAGTGAAGCACATCTTTGCTAGTGAAGCACATATTTTCCAATGAGGCATTGTAAGAAAGAAATTTTCAGATAAGCCAGTGAGGCATTTTGAGTGCTTTTATTCCCCAGGAGGGTTTCCACCTAGGACATATCATTGTGTCATATGCTTGTGTATGTTTTGTTTATACTGATGTCTATTCTATTGTTGCATATTGTTTACTTAAGTCAAATTTGAAAAAGTATTTACAAAGTAAAAATTTGTGTATGAACACTTATTAACCCCCCCTCTTAGTGTTCATTGTACTCCAACAAGTGGTATCATAGCCAGACCCTTATCTAGAGTCAAACTAGGGGATTCCTAGTGGAGTACTAGTTATGGCAAGTCAAGAAGGTCTATCTAATTCTAGAGAACCATTGTTTGATGGTACTAGATATGCTTTTTGGAAGTTTAGGATGAAGAGACATTTAACCTCTTTAGGTTATGAAGTCTGGGCTACAATTGAGAATGCATATACTACTACTATAGCACCCTCAACAACAAATGAAAAGAAAGCATATGAATGTGATGCAAATGCTACAAATTCCATTTGTTGTGGTCTTACAAATGATGTCCTTGTAAAGGTAATGGATTGCAAAAATACAAAATCCATTTGGAGAAATTATGAACTCAATACTAAGTTTTGGAGAAACTCTGGAAGAAAGGGTTGTAGTTCAAAAGTGATGCAATACAAGGTGGAGGAAAACCAAAAAAAAACTCAAACTAATCAGTTACAAACAACTAATCAACCCTTGAATCCAAAAACTCTCAACTTGGACCAACCTCTCACCATTAGGCTTCTAACCTTCAAAACTCAACAAATAGAGATATCTTTCAGAGAATTCCACAAAAAAGGCCAAAAAAATCAATTAAATATCCATTCAGACCCAAATAGAATTCCCCAACTAAATACACAAGGTTTATTTAGTGCATCACCAAGATTCCATAGGCTGCCCTACTCAAAGACTACTAAATTAGCCCATTTTTCCAAAGGAGGTACCTCTTATTCACCTGATCTTCACACAAAAACACCAAAAAATCAAAATTCATGTGTCAAAAGACCATATTTCATGATTTGTTTCAAGATTTAAGGCTTCTTTATTGTTGTTCCAACAAACCCTCAAAATTCACACAAAAACCTAGGGTTTTACTGCATCACCACAATACTGGGCTTCCCAAACTTTGAAATTGATTCTCACACATCTATTAAGGTCTGTACAGACATACTAAACCATTACAAACTCATTCCCATCAATATTTTACTAGAACCCTTCCTTAGTTCCTTCATTTCACCATGAAATCACCATGTATGGCCCTAAGGCTACACTCCAATGTCACACAACTTGCTTTCCTTTATTCCTAAAACCCAATAACATCTATTCTACCATCCAATATTATCAATCCACTAAGTATCAGATGAAAACAATAGGTGGACTGATAGTTATATCAGTTTGATCTCAAAATAATCCCTTTATTGCCCTATTACAGATAGTTTCAAGAAACATGAGTTATCCTCATAAAATATGTTGATGGACCCTCAAATTTAACAAAAGATGAAGCTAATCAATGTTACCACACATTATATTTATTTCTAGAACAAAACAAAAAGGTACAGGTCCATACAACCTTTGTAAAGTTCAGAAAACTCAAAAATTTTACAAAATCAGCATTGTATTTAGTTGGAAATCTTCAATACATTGATCATCATTTTTCCTTCAAGCCTTTTAGAGGATTTTATACACTTTAAAATCACAAGAAACCTTCCCCCAATGTCTATAACTAATTTTTTAAATGCTTAACCCCTTAACATTCCCTAATTTGTTTGTTTGACATCATTTGTTGTTATTGTCAACATTACATGTTTCGAGCAATTTGTCATATTTGAATTCCAATAACTCCCAAACAACTAAATACATAAAAAAATTGTCTTTGAGCCTTATTTATCATAAACAAGACATGAACACCTCCAAGACCCTATTACTCACACCTAATTACATTTTGTTGCATGACACCAATTCAAACCTTGCATTATGGTTGTAGGTGCTCCTACACCATACAACCCTAGTAGAAAAAAAATCATGCCTCATGAGTTGAGGCTATCACCAATTCCACCATCCTTCATACATACTCCTCTAGTTCATAAACTCTTTCCATTGTTCCATGCCTCGTGCTCTTGCAAACTGCCCTGCACCTTGAACTTTGTTTGCACTTGAATA
Source organism: Sequoia sempervirens (assembly GCA_007258455.2). Classification (NCBI taxonomy): domain Eukaryota; kingdom Viridiplantae; phylum Streptophyta; class Pinopsida; order Cupressales; family Cupressaceae; genus Sequoia; species Sequoia sempervirens. Next base: position 732,202,084 of record VDFB02281492.1, on the reverse strand, counting down.
TGACTGTGTTTTGAGGCTCAAACCTGATGTATGCCCTCTCCTCATTGTTTTTCCAAAGCTTGTTTGTTTCCCTACACTTGTACCTACACAGTGACTTCATGTACTATCCCCTTCCCTAATTAATTTCCTTGCTTGTAGTTGTCCCTTTTGCCTTGTTCTTCTTGTCTCTTTATGATTGCTCAATCAACATTCCTTGACACTGTTTTGTCAAACCTTAAGACTATTGTACATGCAAAGTTTACTTGTTTCTCAACCTTATTCACAACCATAGGACACTCTATGGTTCTTACCAACACACTATCTTTCTTTTTCACTATTAAATCACTTTTTAAACCTATTTTTTCCTTCAACCCTATTGTCCCTGAATTCTCAGTCTTAGGACTGATTACAACATTAGAATTTTTTATTTCCTTTCCAGTATTTATCAAATATTTCTTGGCACACATTATGACCTTTGATTTTCCTTTCTCATCTTCAGTCAAATGAGTTAACACATACTTGCAACAATCCTTCATGATTGTGTAAGTATTCTCTCTACCATCATACATGACACACCTATCATATTGCCAAGGTCTACCTAGGAGTAGGTGAGAACAGTCCATAGGTAGGGTATCACAAACAACACTATCACTATAACCTCCAATCTAAAAATAAACCACTTACTTTCCATTCACCAACAAAGGCTGACCATCACTTAACCATGAAACTTTATAAGGAAACTCATGAGGTATTCTTTTCAAATTTAACCTATTCACCATCTTAGTAGACACCATGTTCTTTGCTAAACCAGAATCAATCACAACTCTACATACCTTGTTTTCACACTTATAATTAGTCTTGAATATGCTCTTCCTTTGCAATGGATCTACCTCTTTTGTTGCCTTCAACACTGTCTTTCTCATCATCAACATCTACCCTATTTCAGGAGCATCTCTCAAACTTGTAGAATGATTGCTTTCACACTCCTCCTCTGGAACCAAGTGTGCTCTCCTATCAATCTTTTTTTCACCACTTGAAGAACTACCAACCCTCCCAGGACACTTCCATGAAGGATGACCAAATTCATTGCATGTGTAACATCTCCCTGCAAAATCATTAGAACCTCTACCAACACTAAACCTTCCTCTACCTTTAAAACCACCTCTAGGATCCAAAATTTTCTCTTTACCTTTATTTTCTCCTTCTTGTTCATCCAATGGCTATTGTGGTAAAGAAATTACTCATCTTCCTCTTGCACTAGTACGAACTCTTCCTCTAGCTGCTTTCTCTTGTCTCCTTTTAATTTTCTCCTCTACCATGATTGTTAATTTAAAACATTTAGCAACCACAAGTTCATCTTAAATATTAAACCTTAAACCACCTAGATTCCTAGCCACCTTTTCAGCCTCATCCTCATCCCTTCTAGATCTTATGCTTATTTTATAAAATTCATCAATGTAGGCTTTAACATCTAGTTCTTTTTGCTTCAATCCTTGCAACTTTTAATACAAATGAATGTCATAGTCCTTTGGAAGAAACTTACTTTTTAATTTTTGCACCATCTTGTCCCATGAAGAAATCCTTGATTTTCCTTATTTTCTCCTCTTTGCTTGTTCATAGTCCCACCATAGAAGAGCATGTCCTTTTAGCTTTGTTTTTTCCACCTTCACCATATGTTTTTCTGAATATCTTCACTCTCAAAGTAATTATCCATAGCAACAATCCAATCAAGTAATTCATCTTCATTTAATTTACCACCATAAATAGGAAGATCAACTTTTACCTTTATTGATTCACCTTTTGCTTCTTTGAGCATCTTCACCATTCTCTAATCTTCAGGGTCTAGTTCTTCTTCAACATCTTCATAGTCTTCATCCTCCTCTTCTGTTTCACTTTTTTCATTCACTTCTCTCCTTTTCCTTGTCTCCAAGGAAACAAGCCTTGCCAAAAATACATTATGAGATTCTAGAAGCTTAGCATCTTTCTCTTTTAGATCTTGCAACTCCCTTGCAACACCAACACCTTTTAGAGTCATCCTTTCAACCTTGACTCTTCACCTTCTATCTTCAAACCTTCAAAATACAAATCAAAAGATCTTCTCCCTGATGCTCTAATACCACTTTGATGCAATACAAGGTGGAGGAAAACCCCAAAAAAACTCAAACTAATTAGTCACAAACAATTAACCAACCCTTGAATCCAAAAACTCTCAACTTGAACCAACCCCTCACCATTAGGCTTATAACCTTCAAAACTCAACAAATAGAGATATCTTTTAGAGAAGGCCACAAAAAGGCCAAAAAAACATCAATTAAGCATCCAGTTAGACCCAAATATAATTCCCCAACCAAACACACAAGGTTTCTTTAATCCATCACCAAAATTCAATAGGCTGCCCTGCTCAAAGGCTACAAAATTAGCCCATTTTTCCAAAGTACGTACCTCTTATTCGCACACTCTTCACAAAAACACACCAAAAAATCAAAAGAAATGTGTCAAAACACCATATTCATGATTTTTTTCCATATTTAAGGCTTCTTTATTGTTGTTCCAACAAACCTTCAAAATTCACACAAAAACCTAGGGTTTTACTGCATCACCACAATATCGGGCTTGCCAAACTTTGAAATTGCTTCTCACAAATCTATTAAGGTATGTACAGACATACTAAACCATTACAAACTCATTCCCATCAATATTTTACCAAAACCCTTCCTTAGTTCCTTCATTTCACCATGAAATCACCATGTATGGCCCTAAGGATACACTCCAATGTCACACAAATTGCTTTCCTTTATTCCTAAAACCCATTAAAATCTATTCTACCATCCAACATTGTTAATCCACTAAGTAATAGATGAAAACAATAGGTGGATTGATAGTTATATCATTTTGATATCAAAACAATCCCTTTACTGCCCTATTATATATAGTCTTTGGAAACAAGAGTTATCCTCACAAAATATGTTGATGGACCCTCAAATTTAACACAATATTAATCTAATCAATGCTACCACACATTAGATTTATTTTCACAACAAAAACAAAAGGTACGTGTCTGTACAACCTTTGTAAATTTTAGAAAACTCAATTTTTTTTATAGAATCAATGTTGTATTTATTTGGAAGTCTTCAATACATTGATCATCATCTATCCTTCAAGCCTTTTAGAGGATTTTATACACTTTTAAATTAAAATAAACATCCCCCCAACATCTATAACTGATTTCTTAAATGCTTAACCCCTTAACATTCCCTTTTTTTTTGTTTGATAACATTTCTTGTTATTGTCAACATTACATGTTTTGAGCAATTTGTCATATTTGAACTCCAATAACTCCCAAACACCTAAATACATAAAAAAATAGTTTTTAAGACCTTATTTAGCATAAAAAATACTCTAACACCCCCAAGACCCTATTACTCACACCTAATTACATTTTTTTACATGACACCAATTCAAACCTTGCATTATGGTTGTAGGTGCCCCTACACCAAAAAGGTGTTAAGATCTGTAACACCAAAGTATGATTCTATGAACCTAGATCCTATACCTACAAGAACAAAAAAAATGAACACATTAGTAAGGTAAAATGCAAGTCAGAATATAGATTCCTGAAGAAATCAATTTGAATACAAGAGAAAAGGAATAAAATGAAGAACACAATAAACTTAAAACAAAGATGTTGAATCCTATTCTAAAACAAATCAAACTCTTAATCTCTTGAGGGAATTGGTCCAATTTGATGTGAAAATTAGCCCTTTCCCAACTCCAATACTAGCTTTGATGATTTAATGAAGATTGTGATCCACTTTGTTGAAGATTAATGAGTGCTCCAAGATGAAATCTACATAACCTAGCTATAAAAGTCAATGAGATGGATGAATATTGCTATGAATTTTAGTATAGTAAGTTTACTCAAGTTGTGGATGATGAAATGAGGAATAAGATCTCTTATTTATAGAATGTCAAGTTGGAAGAATGCCCAAAAGAGAGCAATGTGGGACTAAGAATCAACCAATGACAAAGTGCCACTTGTCAACATGTGAGTGGATGGAGGATGTGCAAGTTTTGAAGAATGTGTCAATAAATGCAAATATTTGAATTTTGAAATTGTTGAAATGACATATAAGAGGGAAAGAAGGTGCATTAAATGCCACTTGGCTCAAGGAAAAAGGAGTTTCTAGGTGGAGTAAATGCCTTGTTGGAAGGACAAAGTCCACTTGGATTTTTGAATTCAAATTTGAGGAATATTCCTTTATTATGCCATTTGAGAGAAAATAGAGATTTAATAAATGAATTAAATTTATTTTCTTGTGCAAGTTGCAAAAGCTACAGGATGGGACATGAGAGGAGATTAAATTAATCAAGGTTAATTAATTTAATGAGAGATTAGAATTATGTGACATATTGATTTAGATTTATGGATTGATTTAAATCAAAATATGAGAAGAATATGATTTTAAGATTAAATAAATAAAGATTTTTGTTTTATTTAACCAAGGAGATGATGTTAGATTAAATTAAATAAGGTTTTAATTTATTTAATTTAATTGATGGACTTTGGAGATTTAATCAAATAAAATTGATTATTTAATTAAATGGGGATAATTAGATTGGACTAATTGATTTAATTGACAAGAAAGGATGACTTAATTAGATAAATGATTTATTTAATTAAGAGAGGAACATTGATGAATTTAATCAAATAAAGGTTTTCAATTAAATGGTTAGATCGAGGGATGATTCAGGATGAAGTGATGTTAGAGGTTGTAGTTAGATGCGTAATGTCAATCAATATATTTTATGTGTCTACATTTTTCCCCTCTTTGAAGTAGTGCACTTGTTGCATTGGTTCAAAGAATAAATAGTCTTGATCAAAAGCCAGAATTTTTTTTATTTTAAAAATAGCCTCATTGCTGCCCTGATGAAGGAAATTATGGTAGCATACTGCCCCCTTGAGAGATGAGACAAAAATAATAATTTTTGGGTGACCTCATTGAAAAGAAGGAAAAGGTACCTGACAGGTCCAGAAAGGCTTTGGGAGGTCAAAAATGAGGTAAAATGCCAAAAAAAGATGTAAAATAGCCTTCAAATGGAAAAAAACAGGATCGCGGCTCCAAAACCCTAGCAAGATGATGAAATGGGGGCAGAAAACCCTAATTTTCAGGCTTAAATGGGCCTTGGGAGGTCACTTTCAATTCATTTTCACACATAGCCTTTATAGATTTCATGATTTTGAGCTCTGATACCCTAACAAGATGGCACAATGATAGCTCCCATTGCATATCTCCGACCAAGTACAGACATACCAACGACCTCTCGGCATTGGGGCACTGGTATGTGATCCTTACCTGAGCTTCATTTTTTGTTTTACATGTTTATTTATTGCTTTTAGAACTAGGTCTCTCTCAGTGGTGCTATATAGCGCCGCTAAAATTTCAAACTAGACTGCTTAGTCCTCCAAACTAAACTGCCATCACAAGATGGACCACCGCAGTGGAGTTTGGAGTTTGAAAAGATTCCTCAAACTCTGATGCCTTCATAAAATGGAGCATTGGACTTTTAAACTCTGATACCATGGTGGACTTTAGAATTAGGGTTTGGGGTACTTAAGCAAAGTGTACTGCTGTGGTACAGTTTGGGATTTTGAGACCCCAGCGTCGTTGTTTGCAAATTTCAAACCACAACACCTTCACAGTTTTCAATGCTGGACTAGTTTTTTGAACACTCAATATAAAATTTCTTGCTGATTTTAACACAGTAACCTTTCTTGATGCAGGAAGGGGTGAGGGAGTTCTATTCTCACGAGCATAGATTGTAGGAGATATTCAGCTATTTGCGAGATTTGATTGATAGGGAGCAGGATCAACTTCAAGAGATGGGGCTATGGTACATTGCCTATGTAGCACCCGTGGGGACTCACCTTGGCATGATGTTTGCACTTGTCGAGAGATGGCCTAGTGAGATATCGTCCTTTCATCTTCCCACTGGTGAGGCCACCATTACCTTGGAGGATGTGTGGTGCATCCTTAGATATCCGATACATGGTCAACGAGTTATTCATGATATGGATGTTGGACGAGATGCCTACCATGCAATCCTCACTATAGATGACATTATATTTTGTGAGGGCTAGATAGAGCTAGAGCACCACAAGACACTTACATCACCATTTCATCTTGTGATTGCTGCCACCATTTCAGGTCTTATTGCTCCAGATCGACAAGGCAGGTACTTTAGTCCTGACTGGGGGTTTTGCTAGGAGAGGATGGTTCATGATAGCCTAGACTGTTTTGCATGGGGTCTGGTTCTTCTTTCCTCCCTTTACAATGATTTACATTAGTATGCATACTTGGACAATAGGGCACTTGGTGCAGGTGTCATGCTCCTTCATATGTGGGCATGGGAGCGTATCTCTATTCTTTGGCGGCGGGTTGTTCTAGTGCCAGTCGGAGCTAATGATCTAGTTGTTTGGCACTATAGGGGTGGTGTGTCCTTCACACACACAGGCGAGCATGGGATCCATCACTGGAGGAGGGTCATTGATGAGATGATAATGTTCACATGGCATCCCTACCTTGGTCGGCCTAGATGGGCTGATGATGTACAATAGTTATTCTTTTCCCACTAGGATCAGTTCATGTAGGGGCAAGAGCACACTATGATTGAGCAATACCTTCCTGGATGAGTTCAGTTCCAATTTGGGGAGGTACAGGACAAGAAAAATGATGATTATGTGGCAATTTTTGCTTGTATAGTATCACAGGGTGCTTGGGGATAATACATTCCTTCCTTTGAGGTAGTTGATAGTTTTAGGTAGTTGGTGGCCCAACCATGGGCGTACAATTAGGGGATTGCAGATCCAGGAGTGACCCAAGCGTACAGAGATTTATTTCAACCACCTCTACATTTGACAGTTCTAGGTGCACCCTCTGTTCGATGGATAGCCAAGGGCAGGGGGCAGGTCGAGGATGAGGAGGTGGTGGTCCTCCAGTAGGACAACCAACACATGACCAGCCAACACAGGTCCAACCAGGACAAGTTGAGATGGATCAACCTCATGTTGATGTACATATGCAGGACTAATACTAGGGACCAAAGGGTGGACATGATGGGAACTAGGATCGGGTTGCCACACTACCACGAGCTGGGGGTGAGGACCAACCTCATGTGCAACCTTCGCCAGGACAGCCAGCGGGTTAGCCAAATCTAAGGGACAAAATGATACTACAATTGCAGGCCTAGGTATAGGCCTTGACAACAGAGAGAGACTAGACCCATGCAAAGAGGGACCAGGTAGTGTCACAAAGGTTAGCCATAGAGTTACAAGTGGCTCTAGAGATGGGCCACATATAGTAGCTAGAGATTATGGTGGCCTTCTCCTCTCACAACACAATGCCTCTTCATTCATACAGGGAGGCCATCTGAGAGGTGGATTATTATTAGTTGCTTTACCATCAAGTTGTACCCAGAGCAGCTCAGGCCCTAGATTACTCACAAAAAACCAGCCACAGACTGGCAAAAGGTCATGGTGACAGAGGCAATGGCAGCATACATGAGGGTTAGACCTCATTTTGATCAAGATATTATTCTTTCATGCCATATGGGCTAATTTTTGATAGCCCGTGGGGCCCTTTTGTACTTATTGACATACACACATGTATGATTCGATTATTTTGTACTATGATAGTTACTTGATAATATATATGAGATGATGATGTTGATGTGATGTGTCGTGTATTATTTATGCATTTATGGATGGTTCTATTTCTATATGTGATGAAATAATGTTATGGTATTGTCTGATGGATATATATGGATGCATTTCTTTCTGATGGTATATGCATTATGTTATGGTTATGTGACTAATAGATCTATATTATGCCTCTAATGAATGATGACATATGATATGCAAATGGATTTATATGATATGTGATATGGATATATGATAGATGATATGTATATTTATATGATGATTTATGTATGTTGATGCAAATGTGATGATTTATGCAATGATTTCTTTTTCAATCTCTTTTTATGTTATGATAGTGATGATGATGCAAATGCAGTGATCTTGATATGTGGCTATGCAATGATGAATGTATGTGATTTTCCATGTTATGCACTTTTGACGATGATTATGATGTGATGTTATATATGACGTGATATGTAATGCAAGATGGTATGGAGATGATGATTTATGGTGTATATGTAAAATGATATATGAATAATGACCTTATGATGTGATGGCAAAATGAATGCTTTTTTTATGAGATGTTTTATATGATTATGGATGGATGTATGCACTTAATGTGATGGATTGTTTATAATGTTTATGTACCTATTATGCTTTGTTTAATTATGCATTGGATGCTTATAATGATATGGGATGATTTATAAAATGAAATGCAAAATGATTATGAGATGTTCTATATGATATGGATGGATGATGGATGATATGTATGTTTATGATGATGTATGCTTTATGCAAATGGATGCAAATTCCTAATATATTTATGTGATGCGATGGTGGCTATATGATTATGCCATGGATGATGTGATGGATTATTTATTTATATGCAAATGTGTATGTAATGTTATGATTATGAGATGCTTAGAATAACTAATCTATATTATATGCATATGAGATGATCAATGTTTCTATATGATATGCATTATGCTGACGATTTGTGGGTGCAGGATTAATGATGTTGGTGATTAACTATCATAGTACCCTGTTAGCATGAAAAGCTAGAAGGGATTAAAGAAATAAGAGATTTCAACTAGACAAAAGATGATGATGATGATGAATGTTTGTCGTGGAGTTGGAATTTTTAAAGGGCTAATTATCTTATGTTTGATAACACACATAAATACGATGCAACAAAGTGTTAAGAACTAGGATGACATTGTATTTAGTGTGATGGACTTTGACTCGACAATTAGATAGGAGTACTCTTTTCCACACCTGACATATGGAAAATTTACTAGGATGTGCTTTAGATATTTCAAACATCTCAAACCAAAACATAGGAAGGAAAGCCTTCCTATTTGGTCAACAAAATATCTAAAACACCCTCCGTACATACCTAAATAAAGCAAGTATTCATCGAGGTTATAAGAATGTCCAACAAGTGCAATAGATAAAAAGATAAAGATCATTTCCCCATTCCTATCTCTCTAAATCCCTTCATTGGGACATCACTGAGAGGTCCTTGGCATGGGCACAATAAGATAAATAAAAAGATAAAGATATAGTAAACAAACAAGTTGATGTGTTCTTCAATACGGCTAGCCAAGACTAAACTATGGTGATTCCTGATGTTGATGTCTATTGTAGGAAAGTTGCATCCTAGGACATGATGATATCAAATGATTTGATACTTTTCACTTGCTAGACTTGTTTCTAACTGCTTCACCAAAGGTTGAGGATGACGATCGTTTATCATGAGTGATGTTTATTGTGGGTGCAAGCTAGATGAGACAGGAGGATTTTTTCAAATATTTGGATGTTTTTAGAGTTTTGACATGTTTTGACGTTGTTTTTGGTATTTTTCAAGATTTTATAAATGTTTTGATTTTTGATTTTCAAATGTTTTGGGGTTTTCTGAGATTTTTACCAAGAGACTAACCTAAGAACCTATCCTAGGGGCCTTGGGGGCTAATCAACATATTAGCCTTTCCCATGTTATACATGTAGAGACCATGTAGTTTGACTGATGACTTGACAGATTTATAGATGAAGATATACATGATGAAATGCCAATTTATTATGAGGAACTCCTAAAGGACTGACCTAAGTGTCTTGGGGGATGATCAAAGATCAAATTTTCCTGTGTTTAGGGTTAGAGACCCGTAGTTCAACAAGACAACTTTTTTTTTTGAATTTTTGACTAAATTTCTAACATTTTTTTGAATTATGATATGTTTTGAATGTTTTTGGATTTTTTGATTTTCTAATGTTTTTAGATTTTCTAGTTTTCTGATTATTTTGCATTTTCTAATTTTAGGACTTCAAGGATATACACGAATCTGATTCAATGAGAATATTCCCCCAGCATGATGCAATAGACTACTCTGACAAAGGTAGGACAAACTGACCTTAGGAATGGGCCAAGTAGTACTAAGAGGGATCATGATACAAATAGAGGACCAAGCTATGATGCAGATACCAAACAGATGGGTGATGGATGGTGATCTGAATGTGATGGATGATGGAAATGCAATGGATGGATGATGCAGAACAAGTCGTGAAGATCCTAGTGGATGGAAAGTGCTTATTTATACAAGGCACCCATTTGCCAGGTTTTCACCAAGGTACTTGCCCAAAGTGCCACTGAAGTGGTTTTCACTAGAGGATAATTTTTCTCTTTATCGTTTTTGATCCTTTTTTTTTTTTTTGGATTTTTTTCTTTTTTGATATTTTTGTTGTCACCAAGATTCCTTTTTACTAGGTTTTCACCAAGGTAACCATTTTTTCAAGACATTTTTTGATTTTTATGGATTTTTGGTTCTATACCTTGAAATATTTAGGCATAAAACTTTTTGAGATGAGAGTTGTTCATGGGCTCCTAGAGAGGTTTCCCTATGGGTGTTGATAACTGACATGCCCTTGAATTATAGCTTGTGGTGATAAAAAATTGTCCCAACCAATTAGGTTGAAATTTTCCTTTACTATTTGGATTTGGGACATTCTTTTGATTTTCCTTTAGTACCAGTTCTCCAACTTGGAAAGTCCTGCTTCTGATTTTCTTGTTATAGCTCCTCTTGAGTCTATTCTGATAGACTTGCAAATGATTTAAAGCATCTATACACCATTCATCTAGTAGCTCCAGCTCATTCAATCTTGATACTCAATACTCTTCATCCGTGATGAGGTTTTGCAATGATATTCTTAGTGATGAGAGCTTGATCTCAATGGGGAGTACTGCTTCTGATCCATAGACCAGAGAGAACGAGGTGGCACTGGTGGGTGTGGAGATGGTGGTTTGGTAGGCTCAGAGGGCAAGATTGAGCTGAATATTTGAGTCACGACCTACGTCATTGACTATTTTCTTGAGGATCTTTAAAATGGTTTTATTTGTGGCTTATGTTTGGCTATTGCCTTGGGGATAGTATGAGGTGGAGAAGTGATGTTAGATTTTTAATTTTTCACACAAGTCACAGACATCCTGATTCTTAAATGGTGTGCCATTATCTAAGATAATAGCTTAGGGAACACTGTATCTACATATGAGATAGTTTAGGATGAACTTTGATATCTACTTCCCCGTTATATAGGTCATTGGTATGGCTTTGACCCACTTGGTAAAGTACTTGGTGGCTGTTATGATGAAATTATGGCCATTAGATGAAGTGGGAGTGATTATTTTGATGAGATCAAGCCCCCACTATGAGAAGGGCCATGGTGTAATGATGGGATGAAGTTCTTGAGCTAGAGCATGGATGAGGTCCCCATGCTGTTGACATTGTAGACACCTCTTGACATAGTTGTGTGCCTCTTTCTCCATAGTGGGCCAATAATACCCCATCCTCAGCAGTTTATTGGCCAAGGTCATTCCACTTGAGTGTGAACCACAAATCCCATTATGCACCTTAGTTAAAGCAGTCAAGGCTTCATTAGTATTAAGGTAGTGTAATAAGGTTCCCTCTATGCTTCTATGGTATAAGGTATTTCCTAGGATGACAAACCTAGAGGATTTTTTAATAAAAGTTCTTTTAAAGCTTGAGGGTAAGTCAACGAGTAAGACACTTATTCATAGGTAAGTATAAATTTCATGGTGCTAGAGATCTCCAAGACCAATTATTTCACACACAAATTTTGACCCTGGTACCTCGAATGCAGGTACGAGAAGCTGCTCTGCCAAGAATTCATGTTTTAGGACGTTATGAGGGATGTACAATAGGGATCCAATCATTGCCATGACATCTGTTGCTTTGTTGTTTGCTCTATAAATTTGCTCAAATGTGATCTTAATGAAGGATTCTTTGAGAGCCTCCACCAATTTCTTGTATGGGGTGATCTTATCATCCTTAGTCTGGTATTCACCATTCACTTGATTTACTATCAATTGGGAGTCTTCGTATACTCTAAGGACCATGATGTGCCACTGCACTACTATTCTAAGACTTGTGGTTAATGCCTCGTATTCTACAATGTTGTTGGTGTAGGCAAATGCCAATTTATATGATCTAGGTATCTATTCCCCCTGTGGAGTGATAAATAAGACACCGGATCTTGATCCATGTTATGTGTATGAGCCATCAAAGTAAAGTTTCCAATGGTCGACTATGTTGAGATTGAAGATGGATTTATCTAGAAACTCTGAGATGTGAGGATTCTCTGAGTAGATTGGTGCTTTTGCAAGCTGATCTGTGACGACTTGGACTTTAATTGCTTTCCACTCCACATATTCAATTTCATACTCTGATAATATCATGACCCATTTAGCCATTCTTCCAGTGAGTATTGCCTTTGACATGTGATGAGTTTTATTTTGTGTTCCAACATGTAGTGTTTGAATTTATGTGAAGCAAACACTAATACTAGACATGCTTTTTCAATGAATGAGTAGTTTAACTCATGCCCAACCATTGTTCTGCTGATATAATAGATGGCCCTTTCTATCCCATTTTCATCATGTTGAGCTAGGAGGGCTCAAAGGGTTGATGTTGCTGCTAATACATAGAGAATTAATGACTTTCTCAGGATTATTTGCATGAGGACTACTGGTGTAAGAAAATATTATTTGATTTTATTGAATGCTTCTTCACACTTATCATCCCACTTGTACGCTACTCCCTTGTGAAGTAGGTGAGAGTATAGATTTTGTTTATCTACCAGCCATGCTATGAACCTTTGGATGGACTGAAGCCTACCTTGGAGACCTCTCAATTATTTCATTGTTTTGGGTGCCTCCATTTCAAGGATTGATTTTACCTTAGTAGGTTCTACCTCAATACCTCTCATTGACACTATGTATCCTAGCAACTTTCCTGATTGTATGCCGAAGACATACTTCTTTGGATTTAATCAGACCTTGTATTCCTCTAGCCTGTTGAAAATAGTACTCAGGGTTACTATGTGATCCTTCCTCTTTCTAGATTTGGCTAGTATGTCATCAACATAATCTTAGATATTTTTATGGATCATGTCATGGAAGATTAATGTCATGGCTCTTTGGTATGTTTCTCCTGCATTCTTCAAGCCAAATGGCATCATATTCCAGTAGTAAGTCCCCCATGGACAAGCAAAGGTCATTTTGTGTTGGTCTTCTTTAGTGATCATTATTGGGTTGTATCCTAAGAAACCATCCATCAAGGAAAGCATTTTGTGTCCCACCATCATGTCTACAATCATGTCAATGTTGGGAAATAGGAAACCGTCTTTTGGACATGCTTTGTTTAAGTCCCTGAAATCTGTGCAAATTCTGATGCCCCCATCTGGTTTTGAAACAAGAACCAGATTTGACACCCATTCGGGGTAGTCAATTGGTCGAATGAATCCTACATCCAATAGTTTCTTTAGTTCCATTTTGACTAGTAAGGTGATCTGAGGGTGCATTTTCCTGAGTTTTTGTCGGACAGGCTTTGCTTCAGGATATACTACTAGGTGATGAACTACAATTTCTAGATTGAACCCTGGAATGTTAGCATAGCTCCATGCAAAATTAGCTTGTCTTTCTCTTAAGGAGGATGCTAGGAGCTCTTGTTCTTCTAATAGTAATTATTTCACATAGAATGTGATGTGCAAGGTCTCCTTTGTTCCTAGATTAACTGGATTACACTTTTCTACTGGGATTGCTGATTTTTCCTTATGAAGAGCTCTAAAAGGAAGATTGAATCCCCTATCCTCAGGCACCTTGGAGAGGTTTTCACCATTGGATGTGTCCTTTCTTTTTACTTTTTTCATGTCAAAGAGTGCCACAGTGTGGTTTTCACTCAAGGACTTAGATATTATTCTTAATTTCTCACTTTTACAATTGAGGGATTCAATCATTTCCCCATAATAGGCCTATGTATCTAGCTCAATGATGAATCCTACTTTGTGATCCCCATATAGAATATTATCTTGTAGTCCCATGAATTCTGAGAGTGCCTCATCATTTTTTGAGTGTGTCAAGAATTGGCGGTCCTCTTTGGTCATAATCGATGAGTTGTCGATAGACTAGACGAATTTCATGGTTTTGGTTTTTAGACTCATAAGATAGGGTGATAATCACAAGAAGGGTGGTATCCTCAAAAATATTGGGTACATTGGTTATGGGATCCTCATCATCACTGCTACTACAAACATCAGTTATGTCAAAAGTGAAATTATCTAAGACACAGCCAGTGGATACATGTAAGCGAAGCTCAGATAGTGTTGGTTCACGAGGAGTCTTGACTACTTTAACTAGGGGACCTCATCCACGTATGGTTATACTCAGAGGGGTGCATTTGAGACCAAGATTTCTCATCCACATCTCAAGAATGAGGGGTATTATAAGCCCATTTTCATTTTTCCCACGTCTCTAGTTTATGTCATACCCCATTGCGAGCATCATTTGCAAGCCTTTACATCTGTCATCCATTGGTAGATCAACCACTGGTCTATTATCTTGGTATAAGAGATGAGATGGGTCCTCTTCTATGACTTCTTAGCTGAGATCCCCCCAATTTTGAAGTTGGGATATGCAAGTGATGTTTGGGAGGTGGAGGCTTGATTTAATTGCATATGTCCTTGTGATCTAGCAAATTGTAGTAACTCTTCTACCACAAATGCATTTTTGGGAATCATATAGTTTCCACAACCATTTTCCTAGATGATGACATTGATATCAAAGATGGTGGGGATGGTAGGAATGGTAGTTGTCTTTGTCATAGAAGTGGAGGTGAGAGTGGCTAGATCAAAGTACGGTGTTGATGGACCTTCATCATTTTTTGGTACTTGAGGTATTTTGTAGTATTTTCCCTCAAGGCTTTTGCAATAGGAGAATGGTTTAGGCTCTCCATGGATGGTGACCTCTTGTCCTTCATATGTGAATTTGACACATTGATGGAAGGTTGATGCTACTGCTTGCATTACATGGATCCATGGACATCCTAGGAGAATGTTATAAGGCAAGTCGAGGTCCAAGACCTGATAGGTGGTTTCCATGATAGTCGGTCCTACTTGAATAGGGATTTGAATTGTTTCTTGGGAAACTCTTTCTTGATCATCATATGCTTTGATTGTAATACCTTTTCCTTTTTCGATGGAATCCTTTGAGATTTTTAGGTTCTTAATGAGCTTGAGGGAACAAATATTCAAGCCTGCACCTCCATTCACCAAGACTCACTTGACTTTATTTTTCTGCACTAGGACCTCTAAATGGAGTGCAAAGTTATGAGATGGTTGAGTGAGAAAATATTGGTTGGAGAATGTAAGGAGATTCAGGGTAATGATGTTTCTAACCATAGCTTGGAATTGTTCCGCATCAAGACTTGTGGGGACGGTTGATGAAGCCAACGCTTCCTCAAGGATTTTCTTGTGGGTAGATGAAATTTTTAACAACCCCATGATGGAGATTTGTGCTGGGGTTCTTTTTAGCTTATCAAGGACATTGTAACCATTGGGAACTTATCTCGGTGTAGGGACTTTGTTTGGTTGGGATGATCCTATGATGGTAACTTTTCTGCCTCTTGTGGTGACTCGACAATTGGTATCGGCTCCTTTGATGGTGATTGTAGCATAGTAGTCATCTAGGGATGTGATGACATGGTCATACACATGATTCATATTCTTGAAGGTGTCTTTTCCCTTATCAATGTTATTGTTCCCTTTATTGTTATGGTTAGGCATCGGATTCATGTATATTTTGAGATTATGATTCCCTATTAGTTGTTCCACATTTATGATTCTTTGATCAATGAGGTCTTGGACTATGTTCTTTAACCTCATGCAATTGTTAGTGGTATGCCCTTTGATTTTGTGGAAGTTGCAGAGCTGATTTTCATTGTACCAAGGAGGTTTTACATCTAGTTCTTAGTAGTTCTCATAGGTGGGAATCTTGATGAGGTGTTCATTTATCAATTTCTTCATGACGACTTCAAGTGGTTCCCCAAGGGTGGTATACTTCCACTTGGTGAAGTTCTTGTTTCATTGGGGTGGTCCCCTTTAATCATTGACGTTATTGATCATTTGATTGTCTGGTTGTTGTGTTGTTGTGTTTGATGGATGCTTTTTTTGACGAGGGGCACTAATGAAAACTTTGGCATCAATGACACCATTGTTGGTAATTTTTTTTTCTTTCCCATGTGTGATGTTTTTCATTATAATTGGTGGGTGGATGATTATTCTATTGTTTGAGATATGAGGTTGATCCTCTAGGTTGTGTCATAAGGGATCGTTCAATGCTAAGTGCCTTAGAAATCAATTAATCGTACATGGTGATCCCTTGGACCTTGAGATGAAATTCCAAGAGGCTATCAAGGTTGGATATGGTAGTGCACACTTTTTGTTCCTCGGGCATGACCCATTTGCTTCATTTGGCCTTAGATCGCCATCATTGTAGGAATGAAGCAAATGATTCATTCTTACCTTGTTTTAGAGCAAATAGTTCCTCTAGAATGACATCCATGGTGATATTGCTTGTGTAGTTTTTGATGAATGTGTCTATGATTTCTTGGAATGTCTTGATGCCTATAGTTTGGCAAGAGAACCATTCCATGGCATGGCCACCCAAGCTCCTAGGAAATAGCTGCATTAGATAGGTATCGTCATATGTGACTTTCATACAATGAACCTGGAATTCCCTAATGTGATCTTTAGGGTTTCCCATCCCATGGTACTTGTCAAACTTGGGGATCTCAAATCCCTTCGGGATTGGTTTCATCACAAGGCTCTTGTCAAATGGATAAAGACACAAGTTACTAGATGTTTTTGTGGTTTTCCCTAATTGAAGATCGAGCACTTGTTGTGAGAGTAATTTGATTTGTGCTATGACATCATTTTGCAGATTGGGAGGTGGGATGAAATTTTTCTGAGGTGGTTTGGTTGTTGATGGGATGGGTGGATTATTTGATGTGTTGATTGGTAGTATTTGCACATTTTGTTGAGCCATGTATGCTTGTACTTGTTGTTGTATCAACAAGACTTGTTGTTGTTGTGCTATGATTTCCTATTGCTAAGCCTGCTATTGTTGTTGTGCCAAAATAGTTGTTGTGCCAACAATGCTTGTTGTTCCAACAACTCTTGTTGTTGAGCTACTAATTGGGCTACTTCTTGCTATTCTTAATATTGCTTTAGCATTTTTTGATATGCTTGTTGTTGTACTTCATGTTGTTGTGCAAGATACTGTGCTTGTGCGTGTGCTTGTTGCGCTTGATATTGTGCTTGAGCTTGAGTTGCTTGAGCTTGTGCCTGAGCTTAAGCTTGAGCTTATGCAACTTCTTGTTGTTTTTGTTGTTGTTGCAAAAATATCTAGGCTTGGGAAGCCTATTGTGCTTGTAATGCAGATTGGGCAACTTGAGTAGCTTGAGTGGCTTGCTAAGCAGCTAGTTTTGCAGCTTATTGAGAAGATAATTGCAAGGCTTGTTTTTTTACTTGCAGGACTACCTTTTGATAAGTGGCTTGTTGAGTAGCTTGCAACACCATACTATATTGGAGCTTGGTGGTGGTGGTGGATTTAGAATAATGCTTGTTGTGGTAGTGAGAGGCACTGTCGTGTTGGTGATTGGGGTTTGAGTGGTGGATGGTTCCATTGATGTGGTGGTGAGAGGCACTGTCGTGTTGGTGATTGGGGTTTGAGTGGTGGATGGTGTGACTGATGTGGTGGTGAGAGGCGTTGTCATGTTGGTGATTGGGGTTTGAGTGGTGGATGGTGCAATTGATGTGGTGGTGAGAGGCACTGTTGTGTTGGTGATTGGGGTTTGAGTGGTGGATGGTGTGATTGATGTGGTTGGTCCTTGAAAGACCATGTTTTGAGATGTTCGGGGGTGGTTGATGATGTGGTGGTGGTGGTGGTATGTGTTTTTCAGGTGGTTTCCATTTGTTTTTGCGATGTCGATGACAAGTTTTGAGAGTTTGGCATGATGCTTTGATTGATGTTCTGGATGTTGGTTTGATTTTGATTGATATTTGGTAAAGGTGGAAGCCCTAAGCCAAGAAGTGGTGTGGATGATGATGGCAATGGTGGAAGTGGTGAAAACATGAGAGATGTGATCTCTTGGGGAAATGGTGTTGTGTCAAAAATTCCGCCTAGTTCGAACATGTCACCTTCTTCTTGTGAGGTTATGGGGAGAGAGGTTTGGGGTGTTGCACAGAAGGTTGATGATGATGGATCATTGGGATCGTGGAAAGTGAGAGGGACATATGTATGTAATGGATTTTAGAGTATGTTTTTCCCCAAAATGGTGTTTGCATCCAAATCCTAATTGTTGACAAGGGGGTGTATTTGTATGGCATTGAGAAATGAACTTCCCTTGTTAACACTAGGTTGAGTTGGAGCAATGGATGTTGTGATTTGTGGGATGTTTTGAGTGATACTTTGGGATGGAGGTGTAGATGAGATGGGGAGTGTGGATGAAATTGGAGGCCTGACCTCTAAGGATGGTTCCACTATGGAGCTCACATCAAAATTAGAAGGTAGTTTAGCCCCTTGCTTTGCTAATTCAAGCATGTATAGTGAAGGGTTGAGTCTCATCATGATATCGATAATCTTATGTTTCTCCAAAATTTCAGTTATTTCAATGATTTCCTCATGTGACATTCCAAAGGGATTATTGATCCTCTACCTCCTCTTGAGGGTTTTGTGATCATGTAGGAAATTTGTTTAGAGGATTACTTGATTCAACGAGATTTTTTTTGGAATTTGTTTGAATTAGGTCACTTGTAGTGGATGTTTCTTTGTTGGCTTCCATGTTCCTCTTGTGTTGAGATCTAGTTTGCACCATAAAATAGGGATCAATTTTGAAGAATATGGGAGATGACTCTCTTATTCTTTTGGATTGATCTAATCTTAGGTACAAAAAGAGAAAGTTAAGGATGTTTTTCAAGGATAAAAGATGGATGATGTGAATGTTTTGAACTTTTGGGAAATCTTGAGGGGATGCTAGAATTTTTAGGACTTTTGGATTTGTTTTGGTTTTGAATTGACCTTGATTTGATTTTTGGTTTGCTTTTCTTTTGGATTTATGAACAAATAGACCCTAAGATGTTGGATGATTATCTAGGGAGTAGATTTTCTCAAAGGATGATAATTTAAATGTGTAGGGAGAAGGATGCATCTACCCACACCTACTCAAACAAGATGATAATTTAACTAAGCATATGAAGAAGGATGCATCTACATATACCTAGCTAAACAAGATGTTTTGATAATTTGACTAAGGATATGCAAAAGGATGCATCTACACATACCTAGCCAAAGATTATTTGATGTTTTGATTCAAAGATTTCAAGGATTTTGCTTCAAGGATTGGATGATTTTTTATTCTTGCCAAAAAATCCTAGCATGGAGGATAATTTCAAGATTTTTCAAAAGGTGATGGTGAGGTGATTTTGGTTTGAGGTTCAAGGATGGATGAAAAGGTTTGAGTTTTTTATCCTAGAATGTACCCAAAAAGACACTTGTTTACTAGACCTCGGTATTGAAGAACATACAATACTTCTAAGGACCTCTATAACTAAGAAGTGGTTCAAATTGAGCATACATTTCTAGATTGTTGAAAGGAATGAGTCTATAGAACCTTGTGAATTTTTTTCTTATTTTGATATGTTTCTTTTGATTGCACTTCCTAATGTATTTCTTGATGACCTTTCAAGTGTGACTCCTAAATTTTGAACTTTTTCTCAAGGAATTTTGTTTTGGGATTTTGACTTTCTTGGAAATCATGAGGAACTAACATGTGTGAGAGCCAGTTTTATTATTTTTGCTTAGTGATTTTTTTTTTTTACCACAAACACTTCTGTGATTAGATTTTCCAAACTAGATGTCCAATGTCCAAATTTCTTCGGATCCCACAAAGTATTTTATGTGGAATTGTGATGAAATCAAGGCAAGGGTTACCTATTTTTTAACTTTAGTAGGAAAATTGAGATGCAAATCCAAGTGTTTAGAAACCTCTAAGGATAAAATCCCAAGGGAAAGCAATAACACATGAATTTGGTCAATGGTATTTTCCTCCTAAAGGGTTTGAAATTTTGATGATGATGTTAAATGTTTGTTTCCAAATTTTTTCGAACAAGAAAATCATTTTGTAACCAAGAACAAGCACAATCATATGGATATGAAAGACTATATTTGTTGAGTCCCCACTTGGACAAGTCCAACTACACTTATCTTTAGAAAATGGTTAGATGCTTGACTCCACTGGCTCCCCTCCAAAACAATCACTTATATGGGCCAGCCAAGCATCAAAACCCATGAAACTCCCATGACATGCTTTCCATTTCTACTAAAGACCATTAAAGTGTGGGGTGGATTCAAAATGACCGTTCTTGCACCAACAAATAGATAGGGATTTTGGCCTTTCTACAACAAGGGTTTTAATTTGGACTTTCCATTCATAGGAGTTGACCCAATGTGGCAAGAGACCATTGTTTCCCTTCTCATTAGAGCCAACTTCGTGATACTGGCATTTATTCCAATACCCACATTTATATCCTGACTGAAAACACTCTTGGTTTTAGGGTGTTACCGGTTGAGTCATTCCCTTGGGTGAGTACTTTTTCCTCAAGGTAGGCCCTCCAAGATAAACAATAGCAAGTAAACATATTCATAGTTAGATCAACCTTCATTTACAAACAAAGGGAGAACACATCCAATAGGTTTAATCACACTCGCACAATGTTTTGTTCAATTTTAAGCCCAAAATGAAATGTGGAGGCAATCACTTTATCTCAACCTAAGACCACCAAAAATCCTTTCGATTCTCAATATTATCGTGGGGCACAAGAGAAGCACATACGTCTTTTCAATGGAATTAGTCTAAGTAAGTAATCACAAAGAAAAGTTGCACATGTTCTTTTTAATCCAACAAGAGCAATAATGATTTTTTTTTTATAGCACCAAATGAAGTGTGAGAATTTGCCTTGTTCAATTATTAGCCCCAAACAAAATCTAGTGAGTTTGTGTCCTAAAGTTATTTTTAAGACCCTTTTGTAACAAGAATTTAAAAGGTTCTTTGTAAAGCCCAAAATGAAATTAGTAAGTCCTAAGCACAAAGTGTAGCAAATTTTTCCTTAAGAGGAATAGTGAATCCTCTAAGAGTGTTGAACAAACACTAGAGTGTTTAAAAACACTTGGTATTATGAGATGGGGTCATCATGCTTCTTTTCATCTTCACCATTGACCAATCCAACCTACAAGAAAATTAGTTAGATTCTACAAAAATAGAGGTCAAAAGAGCAAAAAACATACCAAATAACCAAAATTTGATCAAAAACACGTGTTAAAAATCAATTTTCACTTTCTACTTCCCTCTAGCGGTGCAATCCATGAAGGTGTCATAGTTTGAAAACACCAATGGTGTTGTATAGCACCAATTACCAATCAATGTCGCTCTACATCCAGACTAGTGAGCATGAAGGCATCACTATTTTGATCAGTGGTGCAGTTTGGATTTTGAAAAGATTCTAGCAGGCCAGAAAGATTCAACAATATTCTTTGAAAATTTGAATTTTGGGCAAGAAGAATGGAGCATCATAGTTTGAACTTTGCAGTAGTGCGATATGGCAACGTTGAGTTCTCAGCAGTGCTAAATAGCGATGTTGAGCTTCCAATAGTAGAGTTTCCTGTAGAGACACAAAAAGCATGGAATTTCTTTTAAAAATGTGATTTGATCTTCTAGTTTTCCCTCCTTCTAGTGCCAAAATGTGAACCTAGATCATATACCTAAAATAACACAACAAATGAACACAATAGTAAGGTCAAATGCAAGTTAGAACATAGATTGCTCAAAAAATCCATTTGAATGCAAGAGAAAAGGAATAAAATGAAGAACACAATAAACTTAAAACAAAGATGTTCAATCCTATTCTAAAAAAAAAAAAAACTCTTAATCTCTTGAGGGAATTGGTGCCAATTTGATGTGGAAATTGGCCCTTTCCCAAGTCCAATGCTAGCTTTGATGATTTGATGAAGATTGTGATCCACTTTGTTGAAGATTGATGAGTGCTCCAAGACAAAATCTACATAACCTAGCTATAAAACTCAATGAGATGGATGAATATTGCTATGAATTTGAGTATAGTAAGTTTACTCAAGTTGTGGATGATCAAATGAGGAATAAGACCTCTTATTTATAGAATTTCAAGTTGGAAGAATGCCCAGAAGAGAGCAATGTGGGACTAAGAATCAACCAATGAAAAAGTGCCACTTGTCAACATGTGAGTGAATGGAGGATGTGCAAGTTTTGAAGAATGTGTCAATAAATGCATATATTTGAATTTTGAAATTGTTAGAATGACATGTAAGAGGGAAAGAAGGTGCATTAAATGCCACTTGGCTCAAGGAAAAAGGAGTTTCTAGGCGGAGTAAATGCCTTGTTGGAAGGACAAAGTCCACTTGGATTTTTGAATTCAAATTTGAGGAATATTCCTTTATTATGCCATTTGAGAGAAAATAGAGATTTAATAAATGAATTAAATTTATTTTCTTATGCAAGTTGCAAAAGCTAGAGGATGGGACATGAGAGGAGATTAAATTAATCAAGGTTAATTAATTTAATGAGAGATTAGAATGATGTGACATATTGATTTAGATTTATGGATTGATTTAAATCAAAATATGGGAAGAATATGATTTTAAGATTAATTAAAAAAAGATTTTTGTTTTATTTAACCAAGGAGATGATGTTATATTAAATTAAATAAGGTTTTAATTTATTTAATTTAATGGATGGACTTTGGAGATTTAATCAAATAAAATTGATTATTTAATTAAATGGGGATAGTTAGATTGGATTGATTGATTTAATTGACAAGAAAGGATGACTTAATTAGATAAATGATTTATTTAATTAAGAGAGGAACATTGATGAATTTAATCAAATAAATTTTTTTGATTAAATGGTTAGACTGAGGGATGATTCAGGATGAAGTGATGTTAGTTTTCGGGATCAGATGCATAATGTCAATCAATATATTTTACATGTCTATAGATTCAAAGATCTTTGTTGTTGAAGAAAAGAGATATTACTAGGGTAACTCTTGATGATCTTCATGATCTTTTCACTTCTTATGAAATGAGGCTAGATAATCATTTTTATACTAGTAAAGAATGAGCTTTCAAATCTGTTAAAAGGGATAATAAAACATCTGCAAATAAAAAACAATTTAATTTTAAGAAGAAAAATGATTTTAAAAAGAAGAGCCTATATATAGATAGTTGTTCTGATGAGCCCTTTGAGGAAGGAAAAGAATTTTTGTTCATGGCATTTTTCACTCCTGGTGAAAAGCAAGAGAAAACAAATCTAGATCAATCTGAAGCTGAAATTGATCTTGAAGAACAACTAAAATACGCTCTAAAAGATTTAAAGAAATCAAGAAAAGAAGCTATGAATCTAAGAGATCTAAATGAGAAGGATATTAAATACATTGATGAGCTTAAACTATAAATTGAAGAAAATAAAAAGAATCTTGAGGTGACTCAAGAAAAATTGAATCTCAAAAAAAATGAATGCCGCTCTTTAGAAGAAGAGATTGTTGAACTTCGAAAGAAGTTTGTCTCAAATAATGAACAGGAGGGACAATCCTCATATCATGCTAGAAAAGCAAAAAATGTTGACAAAGAAAGTAAGTTTTCAAAATCTAACTCTCATTTTTTTGTTACTGCTTTTCTTGTGGCCAATTTAGACATAAAGCAACTTAATGCAAAGTTATGTCTAGAAGAAAAACTAACTTAATTAATGTAAATTTTTATAAATTCTTGAATAATCACAAGTGTTATAAATGCAATGAACTGGGTCATATAACAAATTTCTACAAGTTAGGTTCACTAAAAAAAAAAAAGACAAGACAAACAAAGATAATAAATTCATGTTTATGTGGAAACCAAAGAGAAGTAATGAAAAGGCAATAGCTTTGATTGTTGAACCAAATTTGAAATCTGTTAGGAATAATTCTTGGATTGTTGATAGTGGTTGTTCTCACCATATGACTAGTGACAAAAGCAAGTTTATTTACTATGAGGATCTTTTAGGAGGTTTTGTTAGATTTGGTAACAATCATTTCATCAAAATCAAAAGTAAAGGTATTGTTTTGCTTGAAAATAGCATTCAGGTACATGATGTCTATTACATAAAAGGATTATCTCATAATTCGCTTAGTGTGGGCCAAATATGTGAAAATGGCATTTATGTTAACTTCACTACACTAGGTTGTAAGATTGGAAAAAAATATGATGACACTATTTTAGTTGGTTTCAAGACAACTAGACATATCTACAATCTTTATGAAGAA
The DNA here is from genome assembly GCA_007258455.2 of Sequoia sempervirens. Taxonomy (NCBI): domain Eukaryota; kingdom Viridiplantae; phylum Streptophyta; class Pinopsida; order Cupressales; family Cupressaceae; genus Sequoia; species Sequoia sempervirens. The sequence goes on along the minus strand of VDFB02281492.1, from coordinate 732,177,678 downwards.
AGCAACAATGTTTGTTTGGCAAGTCATTTGGAGAAACAATCTCATGAATCCTTGAAAGATTGAAGAGGTCACAATGAAGGCACTAATCATGTGCATATTGCATAAGGATCATTTCAAAGTGCATAAGTAATATTACAAATAAATGGGGATGTAATCATTCTTTTTACATTACAAACCCCGATTAGTCTTTTTTTGCTTACTAGTTTATGTTGTTAAATTCTAGTATAGTACAGTTCACTTTGACAAATAAATACATTTTTTTATCTTCAAAATTGTTTTCAAGATAGCTTGGATGGTTATCATTGTGACAATAATTTTGATATTCAATATCTTATCACATGGAATAGTGGAAAAATGTACTTGATATTACTCAGTTTAGTATTCAAAGACTCTTTCATGCTTTGTTTGGGAAAATACTGAATTGATCATTTAGATGGCATCATCAAGAATACTGCAATAATCGCATATAAGAGAGTACATGTAGTATATGAACAGGTTTGAAGTCTTTGATCTAGGGGGAGATTCTTTGTTCATATTTCATCCCTATTTTATGAGATGATTATACTTTATACTGATGCTTTCCTGTTTAGTGAGCACACAAATCCTCATTAGAGATAGCAAGGACAACTCTTCATACTCATTATTTTTTATTCTCTTGATACTTACTTTGTGTTGATCATATTTTAAGGAGGCAGCCTACAATTATTTCCCTTCATGATGGATATCAATATTACTTATGTATTGTCTTTGTTGCTATATATCATGGGTATATTCTAGGAATATTGTTGTTCCATGATTTGTGTTCAATTGCAAGGTTTTGGTGCACATACAGTGGCTATTACATGATCTTGTTTCATTTCTTGCTATGTTACATTTGATTCATCCATTTTTGTACAATCCTTTGTCTCTTGATGCAAAAAGGGGGAGAGAGCTTTGGTGTTTTTCCATCAAGGCCAAAGGGGGAGTTTGTTGGTCATCATAGTTGTTGTAGTTGTTTCCCTTGATGTCAAAGACACACAAAGGTACCACTTATTGAAAATGAAGAAGGTAAATGTTTGCTTGCACATCTTGAGAAAGTTTTCCTTGAATATGTATCTAAAGCAAAGGTAAAATTGAACATGTCTTGAGAACCCCATCGCATTATATTTTGAAAAGTCTTTGAAATAAAATGGGACTTTATTCCCATCGACATCTAAAGGGATTAAGATGTACATGTAATAAAAGATTGAAAGGATTTTTGAAGCCTATACATTTTGTAAAGTTTATGTTTTGGAAAGATTTGTAAACTCCCTCAATCTCGAGCTACGGCACAAGCTGAGACAGTTAGGGAATCCAAAATTTGGACCAAGGAAGGTCTTGTGGTAGCATGGTAGGCTTGAAAGGAAGCATGACAGATTGAAATTGAGCATGGAAATGACAATTGGCTATTCTCTGACAGGCATATTGTGAACCAAGATCCCAAACCTACATAAACACAAGAGACAAACAACATATTAGATCAAATTCAAGTTAGTATCATGATTCCCCAAGAAATCCATCTGAATTGCAAAGGAAAAGGAATTAAATGAAAAAAATAAAAAAGCATAAACCAAAGATATTAAATCCTATTCAAATGCAAAGAAAACTATTAATCTCTTGGGGGAGTTTGTGCCAATTTGATGCAGAAATCGGCCCTTTACCAACTCCCATGCAAGCCTTGGTGATTTGTTGAAGATGTGATCCACTTTGTTGATGATTGAAGTGTGCTCCAAGGTGAAAATTTGCATAACCTAGCTAATATTGGATAAAAATGGATGAAAATTTCTATGGATTTGAGTATAATAACTTTGCTCAAATTGTGGATGCTAAAATGAGGAAAGAGACCTCTTATTTATAAAATGATAGGATGGAGAAATGCCCAAAATGGACCAATGTGGGACTTACATTCAACCAATGGAAAGGTACCACTTGTCCAAATATGAATGGATGGAGGATGTGCACATTTTGATGAATGTGCCCATAAATGCAATTAGGTGATATTTGAAAATGGTGAAATGACATGTAAGAGGGAAAAGAAATGCCTTAAATGCCACTTGGCTCAAGGAAAAAGGACTTGTTAGGTAAAGTAAATGCCTTGTTGGAAGGAAAAAGTCCACTTGGATTTTGAATTCAAATTTGAGAGAATATTCCTCCATTATGCCATGTTGAGAGAAAATAGAGATTTAATAAATGAATTAAATCTATTTTCATGTGCAAGTGGCAAAAGCTAGAGGATGGGACATGGGTTAGGATTAAATTAATCAAAGGTTAATTAATTTAATGAAGGATTAGATGATGTGACAAATTTGACTTAGACTTATAGGTTAATTTAAATCAAATATGAGAAGAATGTGATACAAAGATTAATTAAATAAAGATTTTTGATTTATTTAAATAAAAGGGATGAAGTTAGATTAAACTAAATAAGGTTTTAATTTATTTAATTTAATAGGTGGACTTTAGATATTTAATCAAATAAAATAAATTATTTAATTAAAATAGGGAAATAGGGTTAATTAGATCAGATTGGTTGATTTAATTAACAAGGGAGAAAGACATAATTAGATAAAATGATTTATTTAATTAAGAGAGGAAAATTGATGAATTTAATCAAATAAGGGTATTTGATTAAATGGTTAGACTAAAGGGTGATTCAAGATGAAATGGTGTTAGTAGTCGGGATCAAGTATGTCAGTATATTTTCCATGTCTACATGTATAGCCTCCATGTATAGTTTTTGTTTTCTAAAAAGAAAAAGAAGAAATTATTTAGTTTCTCTATTCGGGTCATTTTTTGCTAACCCATGTGAGTTTGCATAAGATTTTGTAAAGTAAAGTCTAGTTTTCAGTTATATTTAAATTTGATGAGCAACAAGGCATTTCAAGGATTGTTATATCAACAAGTCATTTTATTATTAAGGCATTTGTTAAAAGAAACTATTACTGGTTAAGGAATAGTTAGAGATGGAAGTTATGTTTTAGTTTAAAAATGAAGAACACTATATGTAATTCCTTGAACTCTTTCTTCTAAATGTCAAACAAAAAGGACACATCTTTTTGAAAGTTGAAAAAAACACTTCATTGAGTTATATTCTTGTATTTGAAAGCACATTTGGTGCTTTGTGAAATTGATCAATTGTAAAGTATCACATATTGATGTGTATAAAAATGTATATACACATCAGTATGTTGTACTTGGATTTCTACCTCTGAATCTTTATAGACACATAAAAATGACCTAGGCCTAGAAGCTATATTTTCACCACTTTCGTCCTAGCATAATTAAAAGATTTAATTATGTCATTTAGTCCATTTTCAACTATTAATTAAATAATTTATAATTATTTAATTAATTAATGTCTTTTATTCCTCTTGATTATTTAAATAGATAAATTTTATTTATTTATTTAAATGTGTCACTAATTGTCGAAGGTCTCTCTATAATTAAATAAATTTCTTAATTTATTTAATTATCTTTGTCCACTAATTCCTCCTGATTATTTAAATAGATAAGTTTTATTTATTTATTTAAATATGTTATTTATTCTTAAATGTCTTCTTATAATTAAATAAATTCTTTAATTTATTTAATTATTATCCACCTTGGTATTTTCCCCATTTCAAATAAAATTATTTATTTAAAATGTTCCCACTTTCCAATTTTCCCTCTTTTAGTAAATAATTCAAATTAATTATTTATTGTTATGTGACCCCAACTTTTGAATTAAAATCAATTTTAATTCAAAATAGTCTTTTTCCTCCAAAACTCAAGTAGTTTCTATGTGGTAGTAAATGGTGACTCCCCAACACCCCTAGGAGTTCAGTTGCTAGACCAAAACCACCTCCACAAGAGAGAGAATGGCAAGAAAGCTTGCTTCACAATGCAAGATTGAATAATGGTTGAATATGATATGATACAAATGTACATGAGATACCTTGCCTATAAAGGCAAGGTTGAGAGATAGGATTAGACAAGATCATGACAAGTGTCTTAATCCTATGACATGAGACAACCAACTACCTAGGAATCATGCAATATAGCTAGATAAGATAAGTTCTAGAAAAGAAACCTAAGACTTCTAGAAATAATTTCATATCCTAAGTAAAATTAACATGTGAATATGTCCCCTAATTACTGTTGATGTGTTTTTTATGCACTTCTCAACACAGGCAGTGTGTAGGTGCACTACCTCTCTTGAAAGACAATCTTCCACAATCATATTGCATAACACTATCCCAAGGTCTCTAATGTCGGGCCTTGACAATGCTTGGAATATCTCAATTGTTTGATGTGATTTTCTGGAATCACAAGGCAGTCTTACGGATGAGTTACAAAGCATGAGAAGTTGGGTCTTGAAATGGAGTTCCTAGGATGGAGAAGTTGTTGTGTGTTTGCTATAGGTTCAAATAGTAGTCTTGAACTTCATTTTATCATTGGATTTAGCTTTACAATGTGCAATGAACCTTTCCTAAGGTACTTCATAAAAAAAAAGGAAAAGGAGCAGGGAAGAGAGAAGATTCGTAGATCTGTAACTAATGGTGAACAGTGATAATGGAGTTCCTACAATGGATAGTTTCCTGGAAACAATAGTCCACTTAACTAGAAATCTCACAGTCTCATGGAATTTGTGCTATCTTCTAAGGTCTGCAAATAGTTCATCTTTCATTCACTATGTGCATGCATGAACAAAGACGAAAGTGTGGAGCAACTTTGAATTTAAGTCTAGACTAACTTTACATAGCTATCTACCATCAACAAACAACAAAAAGTATGGACTAAGAAGGCATCTACACAGCAGGAATTTTCATAACCATAGAACAACATTCCTAAAATCTATCAAGGCAAGGATATAACTAACTAGAACAACAATGAAAATCTAAGTTAAGAATCTAACAATGGAGGTTGAATCAAGTAACATGTGAAGAAACTCAGGAAAATGCACCAAGTCAATGTATTTTCATTATAAATTTCTACATCACGTCTTTACAACAACTCAACTCTCTTTGCAAATGAGGGGAGAGCCCTATTTATAGTGCTCCAAAAGTAAAATGAATGGCCAAGATTAATTCTCATTGTATGGCCAAGATTCATTACAAAATAGGGTTTCACCAACCCTCAGTATATTACAATTTAAAATTACATTTTGTCCCTTTCCCAATTTTGTCCTCTAGTGACGATACTGTAGCCTTTTGTATTTTTGTCGATTGTTGTTTTACTATAGCTATTCTTTGGGGAGCTCTTTATCATCAACAGGGTTGTCAGGTTCCTACTTCTTCAATGTTGTGTATTCCATGAACTTCAGGATGACCGGATGGAGTTTTTCTACCTCAATGATCTCATACCGCAGCACTTGGTAGCTTCACTCTTTTGCATTATCTTCCAACCTCTACTAGTCCTCATCATATTTTGTGCCTTGATCCCTAAATAGCTCTGATTGATTGAAGGCACAAGCAGCAAAACTCATGAACTCTACTATTATTTCACTAGACATTTCATCCTCCATGTTCTTTTGGAAGTAAGGTTTTACCTTTTCCAGATCCATCTGCATTGTGGGCATGTCATACTCCATCATTAGTTTGAGGTATCAAGTGCATTCCATTCTGATTTCTTTGATCCATTTGATGTCCTAATCTACTTTTCTCATTATTTGTTCCAACCTTTCCTTCTGGTTGTCAAAGTCTCGCTGCCACACATTCATCAACTAGTGATCGTCCTTGTTAAACACAAGCTCCTTTTCCCACAAAGCCCTTGGTAACTGAAGGATAGCCTTGATATTAGGAAATGTGGAGTCGTATGTTGCAAGGAAGTTAGTGCAAAGCTTCCTTGTGCCCTCCAAAGATTGTTGCAGATCCAAGAACTTGTTGGTTGTTTGAATAGCCTGGCTAATTCCCATGTTCCCGGTGTACAAGAATTGCTGGAACCAGCCCTCTATAGTCTTTTCCAAGTTCTTCCTTCTTTCCATCTTATCAATCTATTCTTTGGATAGCAGTTGGGGTGGGTTCATGGACGTGGTAGGCAGGTCATCCACCGAAGACCATTGCTGAATGTAATCCGTCAAAAAAACCACCTGTGATTTAAGCTCATCTTTTGAGATCTTGTCCTGCTTTATCAAGTGCACCACCATGGCCACTAACTCCTCCAGATTCCCTACCTTTTGTTCCCTGGTAGTGGTTCCCAAGTCGATGGTGGAGACGTTGTAACTCACCCCAACCTAGCCCACCATAGGTGTTGCTATTTTTATGGCTTGGGACCCAGAAGCATCCATCATTACCCTGGATCGAATCCTAGGCTTCTTCTCCTTATTTGTTGTGATATGAGCTCAGGCTAAGATAGCCCCTAGTCTCACCCTTGGGTCCTTTAGTATAGGATATTTTCTTTCAAGCTATTTTTCTAGCCATTTAGGCATGACAAACTTTCCCTTAGGTGATTCACGATCACCCTTACCCTCCTTAGCTAAGGCTTCTATTTCCTTATCTTTCACGGCCCTTTCTTCCTCCTTGGTAGCATCTCCTTCTTCATCATCAGAGTCCTAGATGAACACAAGGCGCTTGATAGGAGGCTTGGTAGACAATTTCTGCATGGGACTTTCTTTCTCTTCCATCTCCTCCCCTTTCTTTTCCTCAGTTTGTTCAACCTCGTGCATATATTCCTTGAGTTGATTTCAAGGCCCTTGACAGCTCAAGCCTCTCCCTCAGGTTTATCTTCTTGCTGCTGTCCTTCTTCTTCAAGGAGCGACCCTTCTACATTTTCCTTAGTATCCTTCAGATGTTGGGCCATTTCTTCCCCTAGGTTATCGTTGAAGGTATGCACAATGACCTTACCACTAGAATCGTCTTGCTCACCTCTGCTCTCTGAGGAACTAGTTCCTTCCTCTTCATAGGCCACCCTGTCGATAGTGCGGTGTTCATACTCCGAGTGCTCGTGGTATTCATCAACCTCTTCCTCAAATGACTTAGAGGCCTCTTGTTCTTGCCTCTCCCACTCCTCAGAGATTAACATGGTAGCTTCCATAGCTGGTGGCCCTGTCGGTGGTTGTGAAGGTTGAGCAGTAGTGAGGACTTGTGCAAGGGCCGCCTGAAGAGTGGGATCCATAAGGATCTGGGAGAGCTCGAGGGGGAGATTTTTCATATGTCTTGAGAGGGCCTGAGGAACGGTGGGAGCAGGTATTGGTGTAGCTACTATAGGTAACGAGAGTGACATGGTGGGAGACATGGCAGCAGAGGAAGGAGGACTAGTCATGGCAGAGGAGGAGTCAATTACAATCACAGTCTCAGTCCGGGGTGAAGGGGCAAGATGGACAGAGATGTCCACTGCCAGCGGGGCTGTGGTGATCATGGCCAAAGAAGTAGATGATGGGGTAGCCAAAGCAGGGAGAGCCAAAATAGGTTTGATTTGATCAGTATCTTTTGCTTCTTCTCAGATTAATGGCTACTCCATGATACCTTTTGTTTGCTTAAGCCTCTTAGAAGGTGAGCCCCCCGAATCTTTCCTTGTATAGACCTTAGGGTTGGGAGACTATTCTATTTCTATCTCCTTCCTTTTCTTAGACTTGGTGACTAGAGGAGATTTGGACGTCCCGTCAGTTGAAGTGGTGGTAGCGGTGTCCTCTGTGGCACTTGGTTCACTCTTGAGTCCTTCGTATGTTAGGACCACCACTTGTTGTTTTAACCAGGCCACCTGCCCATCAACCCACTCCTTGGTATGAGCCAAGATTGGGTTAGTTATAATATCAAGGTCATCGACCTCCTTCTCATCCCAGTCAATTGTTGGTATTGGAAAATTGGCGACCGTAGGGTACCTAGGGTCCATTATGGTGCTCTCATCTTCTTCGACTTGGTCTGGTATGGGGAATGGCTACACCTTGCTTACAAAATGTATAGTCATCCACATATAGTGCCTTGCATGTACTTCTTTATCATCCTAGCAATCTCCCCAAAAGTCTTCAATGTGGTGCAGATGAACGAATCCCGACCCTAGTGCCTTTCTTACATGGCCATATGGGTCTATCCGTGGGCAAGCAGTGTGCAAGTGAAAATGGTAATATTTTAGTTCTTTCTCAGAGTTACCAACACACTAGGAATTTTGTAGTTTATACATGCCCTGGCCTAGAGTCATGGGATAAGAGATCCCTGCTATGTGCTTGCCGCTGAAGATCACCTGTATGTGTTGGAGCTATCGAGAGAGCTCTAGTAGGATGTTTCGGTCATTGGGGTACCGAGGCAACTTGTTTGGCCTTTTGGTGAAGCCTTGGGCATGGATGTATGTGAACTTTAGGTATTGAATGAAGAGGAAGGCATATTGCTTCAAAAATTCCCGAACACTGTGGGAAACCCTCCTTTCAAAATCCCCGGTAATCATTCTGACAATATGGCCAATGAAGGCATCATTTACTCTGCAATACTCCCTCTTGAAGTTTCGGTACTGGAGTTGGGGGTATCTATCACAAGCCTTGATTCTTTGACCCTACTCCTGATCGGGTGCCTCAAACAACTCAATGTATTGCCTCCAATCTGCCAAGGAGTAGACGAGGTATGAAGTCATATAAAACTTTGAACTTTTCTTCATAATGACAATTTCTCATGGAAGTAGTCACTTATTACACCACCCCAATAAAATGAGGTCTTTGTGATAATGTCATCGTTCCCCCGAAGGATCTATTTGATGAAGTATACCATCCATTCCTAAAAGAAGGCTGCCATTGGAAGACCCATCACCCTGCTTAGCATTGTCACCAAGTCACGGTAATCTTTGTGGAAGTCACTGCGGAAGAGTTCATGAGGAACCCTCACAGCGCTGCCTAGCTTTTCTTTAAGTCAATGCTGATTTATTAGCCTTTTGCAGCCTGCTGGATTATCATCCCATGCTGCTTGGCATTCCTCTATGGTAGGTGTAGACACGTCAAATTACCATTATGCATATTCACCCGCTCATTGAATTGATCAAATGCAACAAATCCATTCATCAGGTAAATTAGGTCAATCCAAAGGTTTAATCAAATCATACCATTTCATCTCTCATAAATCATTCAACCTTCATCTTGCATCATCCATTTAATTAAATAAATCAGGACTTTATTTAATTCAAATCCAAATCATACTTCATCCTTTTCTGAATTAAAGAAATCAAATATTTAAGTCCTAAAAGTCAAAATCACCTAAGCACCATTAAATCAGCATAATCATCATCTATTTAATTTAATCCTAATTAAATCTAATGCTAATCTCAACCACTTGCATTCTCTAGATTTGGCCACTTGCACATGAAATTGCATTTAATTGATTTATCAAAATATTTATTTTCAACTTGGCATAAAGGGAGAATATTCTCCAAGTTTGAATTTCCCCCCAAGTGAACATGTACACCCAACAGAGCATTTATGAGGCCTTACATGTCTCTTACATGTCCCCTTCCAAAGATCAAACTCAGCATTCATTGCAAATTTGAATTCAAATTTTCCCTCTCATGGGCACTCTTCCCAAATCTTGCACATCCATTAGCCTATCATCACTTGACAAGTGGCCTTATCTTATTGGCTTGATCTTTGTCCCACATTGGTCCATTTTCAACACACTTAGCATTTTGAAAATCTATAAAATAGAGGCTTCATCTCTTATCAAATCCTTCACTATCTCTCCACAATCACTCTTGCAAAGTCACTCTCCTTGAGAACTGATTTTGCTCACACAATTTTAGCATGTTATCACATTCATAGCATCTTTATCATGAGTTTAGCAAGGATTGGGAAAGGGATTCTTTCCACAAGAAGCACCAATCCAATATGAGATAGTTTGCACCATGTTTTCTTATGCTTTTGCTTTAGTTCTTTTGTCATTTGTTTGCATTTTGAACATGATGTATTATTTCATAAGGATGTTAAATATTTTGATTTATTGTTGAAATACTAATGATTCTATAGATTTTATTGTTATATTTCTAACCACATTTTGCAGATTTTAGCATCCACAAAATGGCGCTAGAAGGAGGGCGCATCTTCAGATCGAGTTTTTAGATGCCCCAACAGAAATGATGTTTACATATTTGACTATTTATTTATGATGTCACATCTTTGTTTTTGTTCAAGCTTTGCATGCTTCTTGTTATTCGTTTGCAGGGTGCAGATTCATTTGACAGTAAACATTAACAAAGGGAAAGACACAGCCTTGTCCAGTCCATCAAGTCATTTATTTTTCTTTTTTATTTTTGTTTACTACTTGCCATTTGCTTCAACCGATTCCTCTTCCTCATCTTCTGAGGGTCTTTTTCATTTGTCAGACACAGACAACTCTTCGACAGTGTCTGATTTACTATCTAAAAGCATTATGAATCTTAAAGCCTACCCTATCAAGTCTCCATCTCTCTAATATCAACTAGTGCATAGATTGGAACGAACAAGTCTTTATCTGTATGGCTTCATTACTGTCTTGTAGGAATATAAAGTCTTGCATGATCAATAAAATGTCAAATCTTTCACAGGCAGAGTTGGCCTTACATTTAGTCTCCATGCACATTGTAATAATAATGAGTGCATAAGCATTTGTCCATTGGCTTTGTTTTCTACACGCCCAGGCTACATTATGCTTGCTCCACAAATGTGCCTTTGTTCTTCTCTCATGGTTGCATGGGAATTTCTTGGTTTCCCCCTCTGCAAATTCTAATTGCTTCACCTTGTCCAAATACACCTTTTCCTCAAAATGGCGCTGGCTGCTTTGTCATAAATCATGCCCCAAGCAGTCTTTACCTACGTGCAAATGAGTCCAAATGCTCATGGCGACTAAAGAAAGGCCATTGAAGGAATCAATGTGAGCAGAGTTTGGTTTGACATAAGCAAAAATATGAGAAAAAGTGTTGCTGCTAGAAGTTACACGCTGTTCAAAATATGTTGATTGAGTAGCAGGGGGAATATGGCGGCCAACATGATGCATTTAAGTCATCCTATTTTTTTCTATCTTGCAAGGGTGTTACATAGCTGGAGTTGTTAGGCGCGAAGGATGTGGAAAAAGCTGAAGTACTGCAATGATGATATCTAAAACACATTGAATTTTTTCTGATATTCTGTAATAATAATGTCGACGCCCATTTCTTATTTTGACTGATTGTTCTATGAGATCTAAAAAAGATCTACTGAGATTGACGTCGCATTTATCATAGTAGTAGATAGCAGCTCACACAAGGTAGGGAGGATGCTGGAATGATTGGTGAGTCTGTTTTTACACCAGCTAATAGCACACACTTGATAGTTTCTCACACCTCTTAAAGTTTTTTGTGCACCTGTCTTGCACCCATTACACCTTGTCAGAAAAAAACAATAGAATTTGTCTTTACACTTGCCAAGTACATTACTCTAAAAGTGTTCGAGTCTTCTTTTTTTTTGCAGGTTGGGAGTATGTTGTTGTAGTCATTGGGTGTGGCTTTTACGCCTACCAATCACATTGGATTGAAAACTTCTTGAAGGGTTTTTGAGTGCAACTTCTGTTTTCACCTACTATCTGTGTTGAATTAAAATCCTCTTGAGCCTTTCAGTGAATCCCTTGTGGGCTGGTGCATATGGTGAGAGGGTTGATGTGAAATATCAGTCAAAGAGGAATGAAGGCACATTAAGTGAATGTGATGAACAGTCAAAGTCTTGGTGATCATAGCACACTTCACGTACAAGCAATATTGAACATCACTTTCTATGAGTGACAATCGAATCAAGCAACACCTTTCGAAGGCGCATTTAAAACCTAGCTTCCAAATTTTCAATTATCTGTCAGCTGAAATAACTAGTAGCCACTTGCAAAAAACTGAGTACCATGGGCTTAAATTAAAAATGATATATTATGATCTTCTTATTTGTTGCATAAATAGAAATCATTTATTTTATTTTATTTTAAGGTCCACTTTTCTTTTTAAATGCTTTCCTAATCATTTAGGTGGATTTAAATCATTGTTGGATATGTTAGTAGTTAAGCCTGTGACATTGATTCAAACAACTTTTAGAGAAGTATTAATGCATAATTTATAATTTCTTTTTCTTCAAGGAAAAGGAACTTTTACATTAAATGCATTTATTTTATTTGAAAATGTATTCATCATAAATCTCATTTCTAATATCTTACTTTGTGGTGCTTGTAGGTAAGGTTGGCATCGAAATCAAGCTTTGGAATCAAGTGAAAACAAAACAAGATTGGAGTTGAAAAAGGAATGGAGCACTAAAACTTAAAACCAACAAAGCATTTTTAAATGGTTAAAACTTTCGTTTTATGCTTTCATTTTTGTTTTAGACCAACTAAACTATTGTTTTGATCTTTCAAAATTGGGCTAAAATTGAACCTTAGAAATTGACTAGATTTCAATTTGGGCTAAAATTGAACAAACAAAATTCACACTTCATTTTTGTGCTTAAAATGAACTCATCATTGCTTTGAGGCTAAAATTAACATGTATTTTTTGTGTTTTGTAATCTTTTATGCAAAATAATCTCATCTAAAAAGGTGTATGAGCTTCTCTCACACTTCACTACGATCTTGAGAATCAAAAGTCTTTTTGATGACATTAGGTTGCATAAAATATTTCCTTCACACTTTGGTTTGGGTTTAAAATTGAACAAAACACTTTGCGAGTGTGAGTAGGTATATCGTGTGTGTTCTCCCTTTGTTTCTAAACGAAGGTCGATCGAACTACGGATGTTCTTGCTCGCTATTGTTTACCTTTAGAGGGGCCTGCCTAAGAGACACATCTGAAAGGAGAAATTAAAGGTGACTCCAACCGGTTTTTCATTCAGGCTGGTATATAAATGGATAAGACTAAACTGTCAAGTCCTCATGGTATGTAGGCCTTAGCCGTACAGTGTCTTTCAAAACAGGGTACTACCATAAAACGTATAAGAGCCCCTAGTAGGATTGCTTAAAGCCTTTAGTGGCTTTCCAGATGCTCGCAAGGTGCCATGTTCCTGATGTTGTGTCATTAAGAACCTTGTTTGTAGTTGCCATCTAGTCCATCCAAAGAGTTTATCGAAGTAGTGCATTGGAACTTAGATTCCAAGAAGTTACTTGCCATGTCTGATCTTGGTTGAAATATTGAGGTTAAGACTTCATTCTTAAAATACCTCTATATTTTATCCTAGGTTGCATGTAAAATCATCTCTTCTACTACGAAGGGCATGAGGCAAGCCCACTAAGAAAAACGTACCAATTGAGCTAGGATGTTACATTGCTTGTTTGAAAACACAGTGTGTCTATCAAAAACATTGGAAAACCATCATTCAACATCATCATTAGAATTTCAAACCCCTTAGTTAGAGAAAATACCTTTGAAAAAACCCAAGAACTATTTCTTACCCTTGGGATTATGTCCTTAGAGGTTTCTAAGTAATTGGGTTTACATCTTAATTTGCTCTTACAAAGGTCAACATTAGGCAACCCTTGTCCTGATTTCTTGGAACTTCCACATAGCACTTTGTGGGATGAAAAGAAGTTGTGACATTGGACATTTAGTTTGAAACCTAATCAAAAGTGTGTTTGTGGTAAAAAGTACTCATTAAGAAAAGATAACAAATTGGACCCCACACATGTGCTTGATATCTTTTGGTCATATTGGTCTTTTTGATTACTCTTAGAGAAAAGTGTGTTCTTCAATATCTTGGCCTAGTAAGCAAAGTCTCTCTAAGTCTCTTAGGATCATCAAAACTTTCATCTATCTTCCAAACATTCATCAATCCATCTCACCAAAACAACTTTAGATCTTTGCAAACATCATTCTAGACTTGGGTAAATCCTTAAACCAAATCAAAATCATTTGTTTAGTTAGATGTATGGGAATGCATCCTTTCTCATACATCTAATTGAATTAGCAAACCTTTTGAAAAAGTTCATCCTAAAGATCACATCCAACATCTTAGGGTTTACAAGTTCACCATCCAAATCAAACAATCAAAATCAAGCCTTAAGTCTAGCATTGATCCAAAGTCCCTAAACGTTCAACACTCTCATCATTCACCCCATTCATCCTTCATATCATCATTGGTCCTAAGAACCTTAGAGGTCACTTTTGCAACAAGGTCAAAACACAAGGAGAACATGGAATATAAACTTGATCCATACATCTTGGGTAATCCAAATCAGTTGAATCCTCAAAGCTTTGCAATGCCTATCAATTATCAAATTCCATGCATAGGATCATTGCCTTCGACAAATGTCAATAGTACAAGTGTGAGTATGCCCAAGTCAAAGTTTGGAACACATTTCCCAATGATAGATCTAAGTCCAAACCTACAAATCCACCAACCGAACAATCAATGCATGAGCCTTCAAATGAACATCGTCATCCCACCAAATCCCTACATGCCAAAGGAGAATGTACCAAGTACAAGTTTTTGAAACATGAATCTGGCAAACTTTGGGATGGACACATATGTAAATAATACAAACATGAACAATGGTCAATTTCAACCTATCACACCAAATCAAAGCATCATCCCAAATCAGAATGTCGTCCAAAATCCATTCATCCATGATCCCATTAAAAAATGGAAAGCATGCGTGCCAAAACTACTTGAACACAAGCCAAATCAACTATATCAAGGGAGTCAAAATCAAAATGAAGAACAAATATGGCTAGATCAAATTGCTACACTTAGCAAAATAGTTGAGTCATTGCGCCAAGAGACATATCCACCACCATTACCCATATCAACACCATTCCTTGGTTTAGGGCTCCCCCCTTTACCTAGCACTAATCATTCCATCCAAATCAATCCACCTAACGTCAATCAAACCATCACATAAAATCCTTCGAATATACCATCATCATCACACCAATGGATGGTATCTAATCAAACAACATTGATCCCAAATCAAAATATGGTCTCCCAAGGACCTATCACCTCGGTCATTCCAACCATCACTATCCCTTCAATCATTCCAACCACCACTATCATGCCCATCACATCTCAAACACTCACTATCGGTCCAAGTGTATCTCAATCACTTGTCACCGCATCCAACACACCACCACTACCACCAAAACCAAGTGCAATAAGTCAATATCATAGCATCGCACTAAAAGCACATCAAGCCTACCAAAAAATGCTTCAACAATATAAGGTGGTTCCACAAACCTCTCAAGCTACCCAACAAACACCAACACAAATACAAAAAATGATTAGGGATAACAATGGCCATTCAACCATTGGTGATAGCATTGACAATCTCCCCACCACAATTGATGAAAGCATTGTTCAAGATCTATCCATCAAAGAACACATTAGAGATGTTTTTATCTCATTTGAAGATCAAATCAACATATGTCAAGAGTCACTTTTGAATCATGATCAAAATCCACCAACAAAAATCATCAATGAGCCAATTCAGGAAATATCAACATCACTTGACTCTATGGTTGAAGACATTCACAATCTCTCCACTGCAATTGTTGAAAACAATGATCAAAACCTCTCCATCGAGGAGCACATTGAGGATGTATCTACACAATCCAATGATCAACTCACCATACATCAAGAACCACTCTTTATTTATCTATTTCAAGGAGTGTTAGGATTATTTGATCCTATTGACATAATGCATGATCCATCAACCTATGATCATGAAAAAAATGTCTCTACATCACTTGATGAGTTAGAGGACATATCTTAAGAAGTTATTCGAAAGCAAGATCAAAATCTTTCACTAAGGTCTAGCAATGGTCATTTTCAAAACATGTTGATCCCCTTTGACCTCATGGGTACGGATGGTGAAGGAACCTTGAACTTGACCATTCCTAATGATGACATCCAAAAGTCCTTTGTAAGAAATCCATCCTTTGAAGCTACCCCATGTCAAGAACTTGATCCAAAGAATGTCAAAAGCAACTCTGAAATTAATCAAGATCAAGAATTTGTATCTTCAAAATACTACAATAATCTAATGAACACTCTCTTATCCATGTAAGATGATCATATCCATGTAGCACATACTCCTCCATCTACCCATGAGATGCTTTCTACAGATGGGAACGTAGATGATCTTCATCTAGAACAAGATTTTGTTACACAAAAAGAGAAAATTCTTAACTCCTACAATCAAATGGAGTTGTCAACATCAGGATCAAATATGTCCCAAACTCAAATTGAGGACATCATGAATAAAGATATCCATCATTATCCACTCAAGGAAACAAATTAGATAGAACATCCAAAGTTAGCGGAGTAACAAATTGAAAGAACGTCACCTACGGTGGTCATCTATCAAAGAACACTTATTGAACAAGAGCTCTTGGAATAGGAGAAATCAAAGCATGAAGGTACTACTTCCACCATACTGGGGCCAACTTCATCTCAAGCAAACGTCAACATAGGGAGCACGAAGAATTCTTATGATGAAACTAGTGTCAATACTACAACTAGCCATTCCATCAATCTTCATCCACCCATCACCCCATCCACAAATTGGGACCAACGTCAAAAGAAAAAATTGAATCAAAGTACAAAGAATGTTATCAAAGCAAAAGAAGCTAAGAATCATATCAGACAAATCAAATACATATGGATACCAAAGAATACAAAGAAATATCATCCCTATCAAACTCCATCAGTCAAAGAAACTGTGGAGCAAAATAAAAGAGGGAAGAGTATCCATCAAAGATGTCCGCAAAAGAAACAACAAGCTTTTAAAACAACATACAAAGTGTATCAAGCAGTTGGTCCTGATTCCATGCACACTTTCGTATCCACCCATCATTGCTCATCTTCCCAAGTTTGGAGAGTCAAAGGTTCCAAACTGTCAACCAATCCATCTCTTATCCCTAAACACTCTCCATCCACGCCTCCACACATAATATCGAATTCTTACATTGACCCTGTATTGGTAAAAACCCTTCATAATAAGGATTCAGAAGGCAATCTATCGCGATGTGCGCAAAAAGACAAAGTCAACTCTGGTATCAACAAAGCAGATCAGAAATCCCAAAAATTGTATTCAAGTGCACTTATCTTAGCAAGGTAGCTTCTTCAAGCAGGAGATCGATGGCACATTATGACAGGGGCATCTACGTCAATATCACTAGGTGGTTCAACATGAATCTTTAAGAAAAAATTTAAAAAAATCAAAAAATATGAAAAACCAAAAAAATCAGAAAAAGGATTGAAAATAGTAAAGAGAAAAAATCGTCCTCTAGTGAAAACCGCATGGGCGGCACTTTGGGCAAGACCATGATGAAAACTTGGCAAATAGGCATCATGTGTGGAATAGAGCATCTACATACGCCACTTCAGCAAAAGCATCTCATCCCATCCATAATAAAGCCAACATTCCATCAGTCTTAGCCATAATAAATCCATTCATCCATAAACCATTTATCCAATCCATTTTCATCCATCTGCATAAATGGTCCAAGTTATCTTGATCTTGAAAAATTTTGGTGCACACTTTATGCTTGCTTATGGTAAAACATCTTGACATGGGCCGTTTTCATTAATCCTATCCTATGCAACATTATTTTAGCTATGAAGCATTATCCAAATGAGTATTCTTTATCCAAGCACCTTATCTTATTGCAAGATAATCCTTGGCATCCTTTGCGTACTTACCTTATCCATCCATCCATACACCTATCCAAGCATCCATCCCATCACATTCCATACATTGCTAGACAATGGGGGAAGATATGTACATCTTTCTTCGAGAATAAATCTTGGTCTATATCCTCTAGCTTATGTGGCGATCCAAACATTGGAAAACATGAAATCAAATTGGTCAAGCATCTGCAATCCAAAATCCAAATCACTAGCCCATGGCACATTTTGACGAGAAGACATTCCTTATCAATCTTCATCTTTCATCAAACATCAATTGATATTAGTCACATCTAAGTTGCACGTCAAACGTCACATCAAATCATCCAAACATCTTTTGTTCGAAACCAAGCTTCATCAATCATGATCAATCTAATCCAATCAAAAAATCACCATCTCAGGATATCATTGTGTTGCTTAACACTATCCTTGCATTGTTGTGCATCCTCAACAATGTTATCATCATCAATCCCATCAACATCCCAATCCTTGTGTTGCATAACACTATCATTGCATTGTTGTGTATCCTCAACAATGTTATTATCATCATCAATCCATCGATCTGATCAATCAACCTTAGCTTGGTCTTCAACAAAAATCATAAACAGAGCACTAATATCATCACACATGTCCATATCCAAATTGTCAAATCATGCGAAAAATCCAAAAACATCCAAAATATATCAAAAATCCAAAAAAACACTCAAAAAGTAGAAAACATCAAAAACATTGAAATTTGAACTACGTCGTCTGGAGCTTAAACATAGGAAAGGCTCATCTCTGATCAGCCCCCGAGACATCAAAATCCAAAACATTCAAAAACATCAAAATCCAAAACATTCAAAACATCAAAATCCAAAACAAGAAAATTTAAAAAATCAAAACATCACAAAATCCAAAAACACCAAAACAGCCTCAAAACATTTCAAAACATCAAAAACATCAAATATTTGAAAATCCATCCACCTCATCTCTTTCCCAATTAATAATCTATCATCCATAATAAACTAATCATCATCTTCATCCTTTGACAAATCAAATGTAAACAATCATAGTCCAACAAAAGCAAAAGCTTCAATCGTAAAATCAAAATCGAAACAACAAATCTTTAAAACAAAATCAAACTCTTGATCATTCGCAAACATGTCAATTGACCTTATATCAATAGCCTATCAATCAATTTATCAAACCATCATCATCCTATACAATGCATGTCCTAGGATATATCATTCCGACAATGGGCATCATTTTGGATATCACCTTGGATCCTTATCCTATCAAACACATCCCTTTGGCTAAGGTATGAAGAACATTGGCTTGTTTGTGTACTTGATCTTTTCTTTTGATTTATCTTATTGCGCTCATTCCAAGGACCTCTCGATGATATCCAAGAAGGATTTAGAGAGATAGGAATGGGGCAACGATCATTATCTTTTGTCTGTTGTGCTTGTTGGACGTTCTTGTAAAATAACTTGGTGAATACTTGCTTTGTTAGATATGTATGGAGGATGTTTTGGATAGCTTGTTGACTATTGCATTGATTGGTTATACCTTTCCATGTTTTGGTCTGAGGTGTTTAAAACTTCTAAAGTGCATCCTAGCAAGGTTTCTATATGTCAGGTGTGAACTAGAATACTCCTATCTGCTTGTTGAGTCAAAGTCCATCATACTAGGTACAACGCCATCCTGGTTCTTTATAAATTGATGTATCCTACCTATGTGTGTAATCAAACATAAGGTAAGTAGCCCTTTTAAAATCAAAATCCTTGATAGAAAATCATCATCATTTATCATCATCATCATCATCTATCATCATCATCATCTCTAATAAAGTCTCAACCAATCATGGACATGTGGGATCCTCTTGTCATCATCTCATTTCCGCACTAACATCATCATCACCAATGCATCCATCATGCATCCATCATTTACTCATATCATCATCATAATATAGATCTGTTAGTCTAAGCATCTCATAATTCATTCATTGCATAATCATGGCATATTTGATTCTCCATCTCATCCATCTCATATCATATCATCATTTAATTTGTTTAGGATAATATAGATTTGTTATTCTAAGCATCTTAAAATCATCTCATTTGCATCATCATCCATAACCACCCATTTTGAACTTCTTTATCACGAGATCGACCCTCAAATCTATTTTTTTCGCTCGATCTCTCGAGGGGGCAATGTACCAGGTACTTCTTTCCACTAGGGCATTTGAAAAATCAGGAATTTTCTAATTTTGATCATGGAAAGTTATTCTTTGAACCAATGCAACAAGTACATTGCTTCAAAGAGGGGCAAAATGTAGACACATCAAATTAGCATTATGCATATTCACCCACTCATTGAATTGATCAAATGCAATACATCCATTCATCAGGTAAATCGGGTCAATCCAAAGGTTTAATCAAATCATACCATTTCATCTCTCATAAATCATTCAACCTTCATCTTGCATCATCCATTTAATTAAATAAATCAGGACTTTATTTAATTCAAATCCAAATCATACTTCATCCTTTTCTGAATTAAATAAATCAAATATTTAAGTCCTAAAAGTCAAAATCATCTAAGCACCATTAAATCAGCATAATCATCATCTATTTAATTTAATCCTGATTAAATCTAATGCTAATCTCAACCACTTGCATTCTCTAGATTTGGCCACTTGCACATGAAATTTCATTTAATTGATTTATCAAAATATTTATTTTCAACTTGGCATAAAGGGAGAATATTCTCGAAGTTTGAATCTCCCCCCAAGTGGACATGTACACCCAATAGAGCATTTATGAGGCCTTACATGTCTCTTACATGTCCCCTTCCAAAGGTCAAACTTAGCATTCATTGCAAATTTGAATTCAAATTTTCCCTCTCATGGGCACTCTTCCAAAATCTTTCACATCCATTGGCCTATCATCACTTGACAAGTGGCCTTATCTTATTGGCTTGATCTTTGTCCCACATTGGTCCATTTTCAACACACTTAGCATTTTGAAAATCTATAAAATAGAGGCTTCATCTCTTATCAAATCCTTCACCATCTCTCCACAATCACTCTTGCAAAGCCACTCTCCTTGAGAACTGATTTTGCTCACACCATTTTAGCATCTTATCACATTCATAGCATCTTTATCATGAGTTTAGCAAGGATTGGGAAAGGGCTTCTTTCCACAAGAAGCACCAATCCAATATGAGATAGTTTGCATTATGTTTTCTTATGATTTTGCTTTAGTTCTTTTGTCATTTGTTTGCATTTTGAACATGATGTATTATTTCATAAGGATGTTAAATATTTTGATTTGTTTTTTAAATACTAATGATTCTGCAGATTTTAGCATCCACAGTAGGTGTGTCCATTACTTGAAAAGTGGGAATATGGAAACTTTGTGATTCCTTCAGCCGACATGTCAGCGAGAATGTTACCATCTCTATCAATTATGGTCCTTGTGTCTGGTTGGTATGCCTGCCGACAAGCCATGACCAATTCGGGGGCCACAAGGGATGGAGGGAAGCCCGCAGCTTTCGCAATTTTGCTATGTCTTATCAGTCTTGCATTCTTGGTCATTGGATTGACCTTGACCCTTTGTGTAAACTAGTCAATATTGACATGGCCTATGTTGGTGTCGATGATTTCTTTCCAGTCCGTGGTAACCTTTGATTTTAAGGGTTCACCCTGGAATTGGTATTTCATTTGGTCCTTATCCTCTTTTCCTCGAGGAGTCTTGCCTGACTTCTTTCCTTTGTTCTTTTCGACGGTTGCCCCTGAAGGTCCTGCACCCGATTCCATATATTCTACAAGCAAAGGCATAGTTAGTGCAATGGATCACAAAAGTGTTCATGTTAGTCGAGATCCCATAAAATCAACTTTAAATAATCCATCGTTCATGAAATGATACTTTTACATCCTTATGATATCAGTATTTTGATTGAGGGCTTTGGGACAATCCGGGCTCAGAGGGTCTGACTTCCCTAGCAAGAATGTTGTTTGGAAAGGCCAATGGGATGGAATGATCTGGGAGACCTCTCCTGACCTAACATCGATAATTTAAAAGGTTCGTAATGAACAGGACCAAAATTAAGCACATGGGTTGAGATCAGATTCCAAATTTGAGTTCATTTAGATCTATTTAGGAGCATCCAGAGGTACAAGGTCGGGAAGCCATCCAAAGATGGCTATTTGAAATGACCAAGTAGAAATGGAGTTCCAAAGAAGGAACTCTTGGGTTTGGGGCCCGACGGATCAAAGGGTGGCCAGAAGTTTTACAATTTTCAAGTGATCAGGCTTAAGCAGCTGGGATGCCGCAGCGCTTTCGCCATTGGGGACAATGATCGTCAGACGAAAATTTGGAAGAGGTGGCCTGGTGGGCTGGACCTAGCCCTTTGGTCAGACGTTGGATCCTCATCTTGAGTTTCATGGCGATCAAGGAGGCAGAGCCTGGAGCTCAGAAAGGCGGGTAATATTTTCCTTTTCAGAATGGCGGAAGAGGGACAGAGTCCCAAATGGCTGAGTCTAGCATGGTCAAGGATGTTTAGGGTTCAACAAGGTTTCCCAATGGTGAAAGGAAGCTTGGGATCTGGTAGGCAGAAGGATGCCAGCCAATCGTTGTTTGAGAAAATTCCACGAAGACCATGTAGAATCACCAAGAGAAATTGATATTGCCGTGATGTCTTAGCGAAGGCATTATGTCATGCCAAAGATGATGGGTCTCGGGGTAGTGTTTTTCTTTCGGTAAGATCCCTCACCGACACTAGGGGGTTCTTGCCGATAGACGAGGAAGCCTCGATAGGAGATGATGGTTTTGGCAAAGGATGGAGATATCGCTGTGATGTCTTGGCGATGCAGAGGATCTTGTTGATAAAGGGAGCCTTCAGTGAAATATTCAAAGTTGGAGAAAGGTCTCCCCAACCTGGTGATGTCTCTCTGACTTGTTTCGTGCTCACCCAAGGAAAAGGGAGTCAGCGTAAGGTTTTTCTGACCCAAATGTTAAGCTGATGGAGTAGCTTGGGGATAACAAGGTGTGTTTTCCAAGGGGTCTTGCCAAAGGGTGAAGGTCTCAGCGATGAAAAATATTTCTGCATGACTCCAAGGGGCTCGCTGTAACATCTCACTAAAAGTGATATGTCTTGCCGATAAGGGGCAATAACTGAGGACTGGGGAGACGGGACCCATTTTCCATTAGAGAATGGTGGGAGCACAGTGGACTCTCGGACGTGGAAGTCCAAAGGTATAGGCCCAAGGAACATGAATGCAGCCCAACATTGTTTAATAATTTTTGAGTTTGCGTGCCATACGGTGAACCGACAAAGGAAACCTGATGGTCAGGGCCTGAAAGATGGAATAGCCATTTCTAAAATTTGCAGTTTTCATAAGAGTCCAAGTGGCGAAGGAGGAGTCCAGGCTTGGGAAGGGCGAATGCCCCTGCGAAGAATAGCCGTGTGCGGGACAAGTTCTGGATTGATCATGAAGGTGCCATGTTGAGTTTTCTCAAGCTTTAAGACATGGGTTTTGTTCGTTGTGTCATATTTTATCATTCACGTGTCCTTTTGATGGTTATTATTCTTTCCAAGCCTTAGAAATCATGACAACATTGTTCAGGAGGGTGAACAGAAAACCTAGCTCAAACACTCGATATTGGGAGGTGTGGAATCTACTCATGATCAGTCAAGTGACGATGAGGGCGATAAGCATGAAGGTCTTGAAGATGACGGGTTCCTCTGGCAAGTTCTCTGTTCACTCTCTGCAACACTAACAAGTGAGAATGACAGGTTTGGACCTTATATTTATACTCCCACCACCATTAATGGTCCCAATAAATGTAGGTAAGATGAGCAATTGGGTCGGTGGATTTTGAATTCATGGATGGTGGTGAGAGATTGGGGTTCGGCACCCGAGAAGGCACATATAGTGGCCGTTTGACAAGTTTAGCTTAGAAATCACCGGCAGCAAAGGGGAGGTTGGGGCCCGGAGGGCGGAGCTCCACCAGAGGTTCACCGTCAAAAATGGCAAGACCCCCACAGGACTCTGGGAGTGAAAGTCTGGGGTCTTGGGCCTGAAAGGTCTGAAAGCAGTTGAAACTCTAAAAATTTCACTAGACAGAAAATAGGATGCTGGGACCCGGGATCTAGGAAGATGTTGTCCCTCCACCATTGGGAACGGTGGACACAACAGGGAACCCGGTCAGGGAAACCCAAAGGGGCAAGCCAGCCGGGCTCAAGGCCGCTGGTAGAGGCAAACTGCTAGAGAGACCCTCAAAGTGCCAAAACTTGAAAAAATTAAAAGGGAGCAGTATGGTCAACTTATGATGAAATTTTGAATGTATGCTGACCTTCCGGGACATCAAAATGGGGCACACAAAATGAGGCAGTGAGAAAAAAAATGACCTAGCAAGGCAAAAGGAAAAGAGGGTCCCCGTTCTGAATAGGGCGTGTGTGTTGAAGGCACAACAATTACCTAATGATTGAATTATCTAGGTATAAGACACTTATTCACACCAACACCCCCCTTAAGTGAAACTTAGGGAGAATATTATTATGCACACTATCTAAAGACTATGACTATGGGTCCGACCACTAGGCCATGTTAGGTACCCATTTACAAATGCAAATGTAAACAATCTCTCACAAGCAGAGAAAAGGAGAAAACCTAGTGGGACAAAACTCCTCTCTAGAAGAGAGAAAATAAATAAAATAAAATAAAACATGATGTATGGAGGACTCGATGATACCCCCCAAGGACTACATCCATCATGTATCTACAATCGATGATCCCACCATAAGAGGGTAATAGAGAGATAAGATATCCCCCCCCACAATGAAGAAGCTCCAAAGTCGGTGAAGAATGCCTGAAAACAAAAGATGACCCAATTTCTACAAGCAACACATCTCCCCTTAGGAAGAAACAATATCATAAGCTAATGAAGAAGCCATTCCATGTCCAAATGAAAGGAGGAATAATAAACACTCAACTTGTATCCCTCTAAAAACTAATGAGGAGTCTCCAAGCTTGAATGAGTCACAACATAGTCATGGTCAAAGTCAACCAAGAAACATGACAATTCAAGTGAAGGAGGAGACTCATGAATTTCAATCTCCAAAGGAAAAGTAGATGGTGTAATAGTTGTGCTGAAACTATCATCAAAGAGGAGAGAAATTCCCTCAAGTGTGTCCTACAAATATGCAATATGAGACTCCATGAACAAGTTAGAAATACCTGTCAAATAATCATCCCACAAAGCAAGATCTGAAAAAATATGATCATACTACTAAATAGAAGCATCAATGGCTGAAGAGGCAGGAGGTGTAGGAGTAGGAAGCTCAGCACTGGTCTTTAAAATTCCAAGGTCTAGATGACCAAACTTCTCCTCACTAACATGGTTCACACTCAATGGAGTGTGTGATGCAGTCAGAGGAACATTATCATCTTCTAAAGAAAAATGTGAAAAGGAATATACTCGAGATGAATGATCAACCATTCCGATAGCAACAATATCCCTAGTCTCCAAGTCCCTTATGTATGACCTATCTGGAGTGAACTCAAATGTTTTACCTTGACCCCCATGAGTAATTTGATAAATTGAAAGGGGATTTGTTTTCAAGGAAGGAACAAAAAGAACATCATTGAAAGTCCCTTCACCCATGTCAATAGAACCCTTCCCACTTACCTTCATTATTGTATTGTTACCCATCAATATATGAGGTGAATTACAAGGCTCAAAAGAAGAGAACATATACATAGAAGATTCCATATGGTGAGATGCCCCTGAATAAAGAAGCCATCTATGAGATTCAGGACTTGTAGAGGCCAAGAGTGCTTTTCCTTTCATTTTGTGTAGCCTAGATGTAGATATTATATCCTATGACTAAGATGGTGATGAGAGGGTTGTCGATTGTGATGCTGAAGAAGTAGAAGACACTAATGAGGGAAGCTGAATGTTATTCTTTTGAAGAAGTTTTGTGAGTTTATCAATCTTCTTATTATAACATCTATGCTCATCATGCCCTAACCTTTTGCAATATGCACTTTTAACTTCTTCTTTTTAGATGATTCCTCTTTTGAATAGGATGTGGACTCAGGAGTACTATGTGAAGGAAGATCTTTACCTTGCTCATTAGACTTGGGAGCCCTGTTCTACTTCTTACCTTTTCCACTTGAAGCTTTTGTATCCTTTGCAAAAAGAGCATGAGATGTAGAAGACTTCAATGTGCCCATGTGAACCAACTTTGCTTGTTCCCTTGTGAGTTGAGCTACAAATTCATCAAGAGAAGGCATTTTGTATGCATTGCCAAGGGCATCCATTGTAGCATAGAATGTAGAAACAAACATTGAATAATTAGGACCAAGCTTAGCGAGAATAGAAAGTATCAATTGTTCATCCTCTTTAGTGACTGCACATTTAGATAACTACAATCTAAGAGAGTTGAGCTTAGAAAAAAAGTCTTGGATATTGTCAAAATCTAAAGGATTAGGACCTATTAGTTCATTCTCCAACTTAAATTTCCTCATCTTATCTGGCTTACCAAAGAGACTCTCTAAAGTAGTCCAAACGTCATTAGGATGAGTGCAAGTTGCAACATGACATCTAAGATCTGGAGAAAAGGACAACTGTAGAGTACCAAGAGCTTCATCCCTTCTATCAAGTCATTTTCTTTTCTCTTTTGCTCCTACAGGTTCCAGATCTTGACCAAATGTGATTTGTTGCAACTTTGATTTTAACAATAATAAATCCATTTGAGATCTCCACTCATGATAGTTATATGGAGTTAGAAGTACAAATTTTGGAAAATCCATGACACAATGAGATATTACAATAGAGGAAAAACAATTTTCCCTCACAATACAAGAAATAAACCCATTTTTCTAAATAAATTTACACTTTTTTGCAAATTTACAAGGAATCCCAAACTATCAAATCAACTAAAAACTAAAACTCTAGAAACAAATCTGCAAAAAGTGCATGAAGATAATTGAAGTGCTCCTAAATACCTTCTCAATGCCACAAATTTGGAGAAAATTTGAGATCAAAGCACAAAGATATGAGCTCAGAGGCAGAAAATGATGATCGGGCTTCAACCTGGAAAAAGAGGCACAAAATTGAAAAATATCTACACCACTGAAAAGTTGACACTTCTAGCTTTCTGATGATATTTCGTTTGAAATTTTTTGCCTCCATATGTAAAAGTTATGAAAAAATGGAAAAAAAGGCATATAAAAGGGCACTTGGGAAAAAATCAGGCACTAGTAATGCTAAATCGGTGCAATAATGAGGCACCTAGGTGCTTACGCAAGGTCACCCATGTGACCAACAACAAAGAGGGGCAAAAAACTACATAGCCAATGATAGCCAAAAATACAATGGTCGGAAATGTTTTTAATATAAGCAACCTATCTGCTTTCAAAGATTGCAATATATAAATAAACTTTATATTAAAAACCTACATATAAATTGCCAATAGAAAGAGCCTACTGGGCCATGCTTAAAATGGCAACATACCAATGTGGATAGTGACAGTGACATACGATGCAACCACATTCAATAAACTCGTACCATGTAGAATGAGATCGGACGAGGCTAACAAAGCTTGTGATGTCAATGCCAATGTCAATGGGAATGGAAGGTACCGCCGATGCCCATACAATCATTCAGATTTGCTGAGAATGGTGCGATATATAAAGTGTCGATTTGATGGGACATTGATCAGACAAATTTGACAACTCAATATGCTCGATGATTGATTGGACACCACTAACTATGGATCGAATGGTACCCTCAGAATTTACCGGTACCCTAACAAAAAAGGGACTCATACAAGGCGAGATTTAATGTGCCGACCAAACCATGACAATGCTTGTGATGACAAATAGGTAACATGACAACAAGTATGCAGAATATTTTGTAGATGCCACTGAAATAATTTTCCCCAATAAAATATTTTATAGCTTGATTTACAAATCAATTTTTTTCCAATATAATAGAAAAATTTGCCCCAAATTTTTAAGAATTTATACCGCATAAAATATTTCAGAAAATATTTTTTTTGCAAAACTAGGAAAAATGTACCATTTGGGAGGTTGTCCCAACAAAAAAAAAATTTCCTCAAAAACATCTTTACCCAAAATGGATGAATTTATAGTCAAAATTCATCTGTGCGGCCTCCTGATCTTAGCTGTGAGTTCCTTGAAACCCCAATCTGCATCTAACAAAAAATTTCAATCCAACACAATACTCTCAAATCTGGGAAGGAATCTGCAACACCTGGAGAGCTCTAATACCATGTGGGATTAAATGGTGACTCCCCAACACCCCCAGGAATAGTTGCTAGACCAAAACCACTTCCACAAGAGAGAGAATGGCAAGAAAGCTTGCTTCACAATGCAAGATTGAAAAATGGTTGAATATGATATGATACAAATGTACATGAGATACCTTTCTTATAAAGGCAAGGTTGAGAGATAGGATTAGACAAGATCATGACAAGTGTCTTAATCCTATGACATGAGACTACCAACTACCTAGGAATCATGCAATATAGCTAGATAAGATAAGTTCTAGAAAATCCAAGTAAGACTTCTAGAAAGAATCTCATATCCTACGTAAATTTAACATGTAAATATGTCCCCTAATTACCTAGTGAGTGAATTAGCTAGGTATAAAACATTTATTCACACCAACATTCTATTATTATTTTATTTTCTAGCCACCTCTTTTTTTGTGCCAATCTTATCTCCTTGTCACATACATTATCAACCCTTGATTTGATTTTCTCAAAATGAATCTTGTCCACTCATTTTGAATTTGACCTAATGTTTCCTTAAACCTAATTTTTGGTTTTCATATTGAATCTTGTCCATTGATTCTAGGGCACTTTTCAATCTTCAATCTTGGCCATTCATCCAAAATTGCATTTTCTATAAAATGGCAATTTTTCTCTCATTTTGACATCTCATACAATCTTGTTTTAGGCAATCTCATGACATTTTAGCTCTTGGAATTTTACTTGAATTCATGCTTTATTGTAATCTTGTCATTTTAACTCTTGTTTTAGGCATACTTCATCTTTCATTTGGCATTTTGGCATACATTAGTCATAGATCATAGTTGCTTACCAGTTGCATAATTGCATAGTATTGCATTGTCATATCAAATCCTTCAACATTTTCTTTGGTCTTGGCATATTCAATAGGTTTCTCACTCAAAATATGAGGGAAAACTGCAATTTGCAACAAGTTGAGAAGGTGTAATGGAGTTCAATCATGGAGGTTGAAGACTTAAGGTGATATCTTCCTTGTTTTCATGTTATTTCCTCACATGTTCTTCATTATTACTTTGGGTTTTAGTTTATTTAGCTTATAATCTGCTAACTTATAATTTTCCCATAGTGATAATCTTAAGTAATGTGAGATCAAAGGATGTTGTAAAAAGGATCATAGATGATACTCTGTGTATGAAATTTAAAAGTGATTGAGAAGTTGTTGTGATTGCTAGTGAGGCATTCTATAACCAGTGAGGTTCACAACTAGTGAGATGTAAGAAAGAAATTTTCAGATAAGCTAATGAGGTATTTCAATTGGTTTTATTCACCAAGAGGGTTTCCACTCAAGACATATCATTGTGTCATAGGCTTGTGTATGTTTTATTTGTATTGTTGTTTATTCTACTACTACATATTGTTTACTTAAGTAAAATTTGAAAAAAGCATTTACAAAGTAAAAAATTGTGTATGAACATTTATTCACCCCCCCCAAGTTTTCATTGTACTCCAACAACTATGTCATGCCATGTCACATTAATTCAATTTTAGATGATATCAATCCATAGATCACATCAGATCTACAGTGTATGATAATGAAAACTTGAATCATAACAAATGTAAAATGTCACGTATGATTTTGATTTTGACTTTTCCTATGTTTTACTCATTAACCTTAATAACTACTACCTAGACTCTCTTTTTTTTTTTTGAAATTTGAACTCAACACCATCTAGGTGCTTACTTGACATAACATTACCTTTAATACAAGCACCCATTAGTAGACTCTCTTGATTAGTTAAATGGTAATATTATACATTACAAAGTATTGTTATAAGGGGAAAATAAAGCATAAAAAATAACAAACTAATTCAATCAAGATAAAATTCCAAACCCATACTAATGAAATGCAAAATGTAAAGCTATGAATCCAAACAAATAAACAATTAGAAAACTTATAAGAAACCAAAATAAAACAAGTATTACCATACCAAATTGAAGTTGTATTTGTATTAATGTTGGATTATGTTTGAATCAATATGAAGCCTCCATTTGATGTTGTAGAAGATTCAAAAGTGTGTTAATGGTGATAAAAAAAATGTGTGTAAAATCTCTCAAGACTTCGAATGTCAATTCAACATGACTTCGTAACATAAACTCTATAGATTTTTTGATCATTTTTGGGAATGAAGATGGTTGTTATATAGATTTCATGTTTCGAGATGAACAATCAAGATTTCATACTAAAAGATCCTAATCAATGGATAAGAACCATTGAGAGGAAATAGATTAAAATGATTAGTGGAATTTAATGGGATTGGTCGGGGGGATTGAAGAAATTAGGTTGAGTGGTTAGTGGGGTTGAGGAAATAGATTAAGCGGTTAGTGGGATTCAGAAACAGATGAGTTAGTCAACTGATTAGAGTGAGAAATCAATGGTAATGATTTGCTCAATCACAAAAGGGGTGAGGATAATTAATTAATTGAATAATCAGTTAATATTTAGGGATGAACATGCAATTCATGTTTGAATTTAACAAATAAAGTTGTATTTGTCTATTGACTATGTTGAATGGCGTTCAATGGTTAATTTAATTATTCAAGTTTAGAGAGGGAAAATGGACTTAATTAAATTATTAAGTGATAAAAATTTAATTGATTTAGATGAATAGGGTATATTAGCCAGATAATTAAATAATTTTCATTTATTTAATTAATTGGTAGGAATAAATTTAAATTAATGATGAAATAATAAGTTAATTAAATAATTAAAGATTATTCAATTAATGGAGGAAAATAGGGTTAATGATGCAAATGATGTGAAATACAATTAGATTAATGATAATGATGCTGAGAATAGAAAAATATCATTCAAGATGTGTGATATGTGTTAGGTCATTTTTACATGTCTACAAGTATGATAGATCAAAATATAGTTTTGGGATATAATAGTGTTCTTTAGGCTTTTTAGGTTATATCTTGAAATGTATATGCATCTTCCACTATGTATTGACTATGAATAAAGGCCACCTACAATAAGAAATTGCATAAAATAGAACCCCATATATACATGTGTACATCTGTATTTCATGACAAAGTTTGCATACAAGTAAAGGAAATCTTCAAAAAAACTAGTGTTTCACAACCTACACTATAGATGCAACATTCACTCTTGTCAACAAGTTTATTCAATATTGTCACTAATGAAGGAAATTGATGTTCCTACTATTTATAGTGCACGCCTTCATATACATACTTGTAAACCCCCCAAGGGTTGTGTAGGTTACGATGTGGAGGTTGACAAATAAATTGTCTTATGAAGAATGCTTAAATGATTGAACTTTCTATCAATATTTTATATCACTTTCTGATCAAATATTACAATGACAGAATAAAGTGCGATTTTAAATATTAAATTATTTCCCAATCAAAATGACACATCACTAATTATGATTTGAAATATTATTACAAGAAAACTTATACAATTAAATTTTAAAAACTCTAATTTTAAAAAAATTCAAATTTAAAAAAATTGTATGATAATTTTATAAAAAACTTATAATAATTTGAATTATTTGGTAGCTAGTGTTGTGATGTGGAGATTGAAAAATACAAAGTGTTATGAAGCATGCAATTTCTTAAATCAACTAGCCTCTGCAGGTTTGGATACAACTAATTTTGCAACAAAATGACATGCCATAGGCATGATAACATACAAAAATGCATAAAAAAAATACATAACATTTGGTAGCTAGTGTTGTGATGTAGAGGTTGACAAACACACAATGTTATGATGAATGCAATTTTTTAAATCAACTAGCCTCTATAGGTTTGGACATAGCTAATCTCACAACAAAACATGTCATAGACAATATAAAAATGCATTAAAACATACATAGAAACATACATTACATTTGTTAGCTAGTGTTGTAATGTGGAGGTTGACAAATACACTGTGTTATGAAGTATGCAATTTCTTATATCAACCAACCTCTACAAGTTTAACTATCTACCTTGAAGCTTGGTCTATGCCATCAATTGCAATTGAAAAAATACATCGTGTTTTCAAACCCTAAACCATATCTATGTGAAGACATCCATAACTCAACATGTAACACCCCAATTGGTGAGTCACCCATGAGCTCAATTTGGAATTTTTTCCTAAATTGTGATAGTTCTGGAGAGACTGTTAAAATCACAAAATTTGAAAACCCTCAATAGAAAATCACATAAACAACTCTTCATACCAAATGAAACCCCATTTTTGCATAGAAAACCCTTGCAAACTCATTAATCAATACCTCTTTTCGCAATGAATACTCGTTCAATTCTTCATAGTCCTTTAGGAAGAAAGGAAAAAAAAATTCTAGTAGATATACATAAGTAGAGTGGGCTCGTTGATTGGTGAAGTTGTATAAATGATCTCTCAACTTCAACAATTGCCACCACAAAAGAGACTGAATAAGTTTCATACAACATTGAATAGTTTGGGAGGAAAAAAATTTAGAATAGAAAGCAAGTGGCTATTTACTTCAAACATTGATGGAAGTATTTGATTGACTTGTAATATAGGCCCAATGAATGAGGATTTAAGAAATACAATAAAACTACAAAATTTAATAGTCAATACACAATAAAACTAAAAACCCACAGTTTCATTTTAATTATAATTTTAATAATTCTTCTACAAAATTCATGAAAGAAATGAATAATCTACAAATCCTATTAACATGAATAAATAGCCCTAAGAAAATATAAGAAATACATTGAAGTAAGGCTTATAAAAATTCCATCATGAAAGATCAATATGTAATATCACAAGAGAGATAAGCTTATGGTAAAGAGTGCAAAGAATCATAATTGAATTTAGCTATATAGTAAAAGATAAATTAACAAGTAATGTTTCATATGAGAGGAAGAAAAATAATAATAAAAGATTTTTAAAAAATCAGTATCTGTAATTCTTTTTGGTTTGTCACAATCAAGATGAAATCATGTCCATATCAATTCAATTTTTTGTAATTATTTAACATTGTCAGTTTTTGGTTTATGGATGGTAGGCATATGTAAATTATATATACTTAATATAATATACAGACTTTATTTCTTTATCCAAAAATAAAAAAGAAAAATAATAATAAAAATCATTGTTTTGTAACTTTTTTCAATTCTTCATATAAAAATTAGTTCATGTACATGTGGCTTGACTAATAAATTAAGTGAAAAAATATTAAAAAAAATCATATTCGCACTCATTTAAAAATTCTATATGACTAGACAACTTAAAATATAAATACTAATACTCTTAGTAGACCTATGATTATAGAAAAAAAAAAACCTCTAAAATTCATATACTTTCTTCATTAAGAATCAACTCAATATTTATTCTAATCTTTTTATTCACATCCCTATCATTATTATTTTTAAACCTACTCTTCGATGAAATAAATAAGCTATACTTAATTTAAAAAAATACATGATTTACTCACTTAAAATATTATACTTAGTATTATAATTTATTTTACTTCATTCAAACTCATTTATTAGTTATGTACCGATAACAAAGCTAGTTAATAATTTTGGGATGTACAACATGATATTAACATCGTTTAGGGGTTTTCATTTTCTTGTTTTCTTCTTATACTCTTTCAAAACTACTATATAAAATAGTAAAAAAGGGATTAAAATTTTAGGATACATAATATTTCATTACTATAGAAAAATGATAAGAGTGATAGATGAATATAGAATATTCATTATAATTTTGACAATAATTCATCTTTCTTAAAAAATTGTAATAAAATAGAAGATGTTAAAAATAGTAAGTGTATCAAAAAGTTAAAAATTATTCTTAATAGATTGTTAAAACTATAACATTTTCTTTTTAGATATTTAAAATAAATATAATTGTGATAGGGCGAAAATACTCGTTAGAAAATGAACAACAAACAAGAAGAATGCAAATAACAACTAAAAACACCCTACACCTCAAGATTGGCCTAATGATTAACTTAACTAAGTAAAATGAAAAATTTCACCTTGTTGAGTTGTCCTTTGGTTGCCTCTTCGATCTTTGATGTTGTATGCTCCTTGGATGGCAAGAAACGTAAGCTATGAGATGGGATGATGATAGAAAATAAGTGAAAAATGGAGGCAAGTATGAAAATTTGGCTAAGTATGGTTTAAGAGAAAATTTTACAAGAGTTTGGCTAGCATGAATGATCTCCCCAAAAATGAGAGAAAAAAGGGGGTATTTATAGAGAATTTTGAATTCTCTAGGGAAATGGATGGTTAGGATTGAGCCACCAAGATCAAGATGTAAGGCTAAGGTGAGTTGAGAACTCACAAGCCCTCACATCTTGACATGTGGCATGTGAAGTGGCTTGAGAAGGATGATGTGTGAATGAGACGGAAGGAGAGTACATGACATGGAGGTACTACATAGTACCTTGGGATTGGACAAGATCTCATAAAGGAGGTCCTTGTCCCCATGTGGGTGAGAGGACATGTGAGAAATTAAAAATTCCCTAAATATCCACATGGGGATGAGAAAAAGAATTTTAAATTACAAGGAATGCATTGGGGGATTAAATGTGAATTAAAAATTCACATGGGGAATGGAGTGACTTCTCCAAAAGGAGAAAGCCTTTAATAAGGTTGAATTAGGACACATTCTATAAATGACATGGGGATTAGGTTGACCTAATTAAGTGATTAAGGTTGTGCAAGTACTTGATTAGCCAAATTAATGACAGATTAGAGGCTGTATCAATGGGTTAAATTTCCTAAGGTTAGCAATAATTAGATCAAAAATATAAACCCAAAGAAGTTATGAAGCACAATGAAAGCAAAAAATAACGAAACAATTATACTAGATTCGTGAAGCTTCCATGAATCACCTCCATAGCACCTCCTACCTTGCAGCGTATGATTGATGCCCTTAGATCGAGTGTGTGAGCATTATGATTATGACATTGACCTATGCATGTTTTGAAGGATTTAATAAAATTATGCCAATGTCTATGCCAATGATAAATGACTATGATAATAAATGACTGTAATGCCTATAATAACAAAGTGATCCCTAAATTATGAGCAAAATTGACATCTTATAGAAAACACAATTTTGAATGGACGGATGAGATCAAGCTTTGACAAAAACCTAAAATCAAAGGACAAGATTAACCTGATAATCCCTAATCAAGGTTAGGGTAAAATCCTTAAGTGAGTGGTCAAGATGTCACAT
The DNA here is from genome assembly GCA_007258455.2 of Sequoia sempervirens. Classification (NCBI taxonomy): domain Eukaryota; kingdom Viridiplantae; phylum Streptophyta; class Pinopsida; order Cupressales; family Cupressaceae; genus Sequoia; species Sequoia sempervirens. The sequence goes on along the minus strand of VDFB02281492.1, from coordinate 732,142,603 downwards.
GAGAGAGTCGAATCAGAGGTGGAGAAAAGATGAGATAATTAATTAGAAAAATGAAGATTTTCAACAATCAAGAAGATAAAACCTACCTGATTTATGAGATTTGAAAAATCAGAAAGATAAGAGGTGGACTGAAAAGCAAATTTGAAAAATCAAGAATTTGCTCGCTTTATTTGATTTTTGGCAGAAAGCTACCAATTTGAATTAAATCAACTCAAAATATAGATTTTGTGAGGCAATAAATAATATTTTTTAGATTATTTACCAAAATGAAGTGTCAGTTAAGATTGTGATGACATTTTAAATAATTTCATTTATTTAAAATGAGAGGAATATTAATTTCAACAATTAAATAATTAAAGACAATTATTTAATTTAGTAGATATGATCAATAATTAAATAAATTGATTAATTCATTTAATTATGACAATTAGTGACATATTAAATAAATAAATAAAACTTATTTATTTAATAATTAGGAAGAATAAATGAGTAAAGGTAATTAAACAAATTAACAAATTAATTTAAAGGAAGACTTTAGACAATTAAAGACGTATTGAATAAATAAATAAAATTTATCTATTTAATAATCATGAAGAATAAAAGGACATGAATTAATCAAACAATTATGAATTATTTAATTAATAGTCGAATGTGGACCAAGGACATAATTAAATGTAATAATTATGCTAGGATGAGAGATAAAAAATGAAGCTTGCAGGCCTAGGTCATTTTTATGTGTGTACATTTTGCTCCTCTTTGTCATAATGTGGCATGTCGCATTGTGACAAAGAAAATAAGTCAAATCCATGCCCCAGTACAAGTGTAGAGTATTAATGCCCCCTCGAATTTTTTTTCAAATTTTGGGTTGGCGACAAAAATTTGGAAAGGGTCTCGATAAGTCAATTTGATGACTAGAAAAATAATGGCGTAGACAGTTTCAGATTCTGACATGTTTAAGGTAGCCAATGGGGTGGTCAAAGTTGGTCAAAATGAGCCTCCAGTAATAACCTAGTTGAGAAATGTTATTTTGACTTTATAAATAGGTTGAGAAAGGGGTAAAAGTTAATTCATTCTTACTATTCACATTAGAAATCTCAAGAGCTCAGAAAGAAAAGGACAACAGCGAGGATGGTGATTCCAGTGACAGAGCACCGCGGTGAGATCGTACAGACTTATAGATGGCCAGAGGGCTCAGAGCCGGTGGTATGTACCCCAAACTCTCTTTGTAATTTTTTTTTTTGCATACCAAAAGTAGGTTTCTAGGGCTAAGTACGAATGCGCCGTGACGCATATGCGTTCACATAAGCCACATTTGCATTTGTGTTCAACACATTTGATGGGTTGCGACGCAAGTGCAAGCCTAATTTAAAGTAGACTGAGGTTTTGTGATGCATTTTCCAAAAACTATGATGCAATCACCTATTTGAGTCACATTCGAATGTTCAAATGCCACAATCATTAGTTTACAATGCAACCGTTAGTTTGCATGACGCATTTGAATGGAATGATGCAAATGTCATATATCGTGACATAATTGCTCTGATGCGACACATTTGATCAGCTGAGCAATGCAATTGACATAAGGAGATGCATTTGAAGTATGAAATGACTCATTTGTTGTTTTGCGATGCAATTGCGGTCACCACGACGCATTTGATGTTGACCTTGACTAAGGATAATTTTGATGCTTTTGAAACCTGAAATGCTTTTGATGATACTGACAGTTGTCTAGAAGGTACTGACATGTTATTTGGCCTTGTGCAGAGATAGCTTGCGCCAATATACACACGAGAGAGCAGATCGACTACCTTCTAGTTTGCTAATCAGTTGAGCCTGCGAGAGCAGCGATGATTGATGTCATTGGGTTTGTTCTATGTCACCTATATGCCTTCCATTCGGGCAAATAGGTGACTGCTAACTGCGTTATGCAAGTAGTGGCATTCTAAGACCTGTTCCTTCCACCTACCGACAAGTGAGGCTACCATTACATTAGAGGATGTCTACCATATTTTACGAGTGTCAATCTGAGGAGAGCGGATCATCTACGACCCTCACCATGGCGAGTAGACTTTCATGGCATACTATTGAGATGAGGGTGCAGGACTCGGTAGCTAGGGATACGAGATCTGATGGGAGTTCATGGCAGAGCAATATGCTCATTTTGATGCATTCCTAGCGACTCTTATTGGTGGTGTTTTGATTCCTGACCGTTAGGGACATGGATTCCCTATTGGTTGGGGAGACATCTTAGTTGGTATAAGGAGAGATAGGACTGTGTATGCGTGGGGCCCTTGTTTACTTGGCACACTCTACCATCAGTTGCACAAGGTTGCATATAGGCGGGCAGAGAGTATTTCATGTGGTACTACACTGATGATGATTTGGGCTTGGGAGAATATTGCTATATTTTGACCACCTATTCAGAGACCATAGTTGGTGGAGGGGATGCCTTATGCCTACTACTATGCTGGTGCCCTACAACAAACACGGATAGGCAAGACAAGTTGGTGGCGGCATTGGATTGACACGATGGTGTCTTTTACCTGGAGGTCGTACAGAGACTGTCAACAGTGGGATGATGAAGTGAACCATCTCAACCTATGTAGACAGTATCGGTATTTGATTGGGAGGCTAGTGTAGAACTCATTGATTATAGAGATGTATCTTCCACAGTGTGTTCTCAGATAGTTCAGAGAGTAGTAGGGTGTACCTATAGGGACAATTGAGTATGCTCGATCCTCCAGAGACTATGCTTGGGGGCCAGCCATCCCAGTAGCCTTTGTAGAGTAGTAGATTGATGGGTTGGGAACCCAGCCATGGGGATGGAGAGGTGGGATTATAGATCCTGGGACCTTTGCAGATTATGACCTATGGTGGGAGGCACATCGACCAGTGCCATTGGCAGATCTAGATGGCCCTGCACCTATGGACAAATGGTCGGTTATACCTCATGTGCCAAGGGCCAGGCAAGGAGGTAGAGGCGGAAACAGAGGTAGAGGTCAGGGGAGGGATGGTGGCACAAACAGAGGAAGGGATGGAGGCAGGGATGGAGGAAAGGGTGGAGATGATGGGGATGAGGGGGATGATGGAGGATATGACCGGAGACGGAAGAGAGATGGTCAGAGATAGGGCAGGAGGGTGCACCCACGTGTGGTGAGGGTAGCACTAGATGTTATCACTGAGGTGGCCGAGGAGGGGGAGAGAGAGGAGGAGGAGTAGCCCAGACAGGAGGGAGAGGGTGAGGAGAGACAAGAGGAGGAGGAAGAGGTGGAGAGATAGGAGGAGGAAGAGTTAGAGAGATAAGAGGAGGATGTGGCAGAGGAGGAGCAGCTGAGGCAGGAGGAGGATGATGATGAGGATGATTCCATGGATGAGGTGGAGAGATTACTAAGATGGCGGATGGTGGAGGGTGAGGAGGAGATACCATCCTCTTCGACATTGCCTTAGGATTCCACGACATATCAGAGGGTTGCTGACCTGCAGAGGAGACTAGATGAGAGCATGTCATAGGTTAGGGCACTGCAGGCAGAGCTAGAGATTGCTCAGGTAGAGCAGGATCAGGTAGTGATCCATCAGCAGGACTCAGCTTAGTAGTGCATCAAGTTTGCAGCCTTATGTACATGACCTTCTAGGGATATTGCTCATGAGCTGGCTAGGGTGAGCATGAGATTGGGATAGTATAGGACATTGTACAAACAGGAGGTGCCTCCTGAGCGACGAGATCCTACATTGTCACAATCCTAGATGAGGACATGCAGTGGCCACCAATCATGGAGTGGGAGCAGCAACAAGAGTCACACAGGTGCAGGAGGGTCTACCTTGTCAGGGCACACCTCAGAGCATAGGTTCCACCACTCTCACAGGCATGCCTCGAGTCATCACTTGAGCCACAGTCATGGGTGTACTGGTTCAGTACAAAGGTTAGGACAGAGGCAGTCACCAATGACAGATCCTTCTACTTCTTAGAGTCAGGCCGCAGTGACATCACATGTGTCTATGACTGTGGAGATGATGCCATCAGTGTTAGTTCCATTGGGTGCACAGACATAGGCTGCTACAGGTCCACCCATCATTTCAGTGCCAATCACAAAGCTCCATCCACCACACTCTTCACCACGAGGGGATGATGAGAGTCTACCCTAGGGGCATGGTTTCTGTATTTGTTTCCATGTTATGACACATTATGTATATATTATTGAGCCTAGGAGCTCCATTTTCAGGATATCTCTTGACTTTATCCTGTGACATTGTACATTTTGAGATGATATTATATGATGATGCATTTTTGATACAACCTACATGTGTGCTATGCGATGTTATTTGATTTATGCATTATAATATATGTGATGTATGATGTTGATTTATGATGTATCATGCATTTCCTATGATGCTTACTTATGATATGATGTGATGATGATGCCATGCTTATTTATATGTTGATTTTGTGATGTTGGTGATAATGATATTCATAATGTATTCATTTGAATGGATTTCATGTTTATGATGATGCAAATGTGGATGTAATATGCAATGAAATGTTATATGATTTAATGTTTTGGATAATGTATGTATGGACCTAATGCACTATTTATATGATCATGTATTCCCTTATGTTTTTGTATGTCACAGGATATCATCGTGAGATGAACAAGAGAAGATGACTAGACCGAAGGAGATGCATTTTAGTTACTAGACCAAATCCTTCAAAACTTTACCATAAGACTTTAATATTTATTGCTCTTAATCATCATTGGGCAAACTATTGTAATGGCCAACAAACATCGTGATATGACATAGATCAAGGTGTCCAAGGTCGTACCATCACATAAGACAAGAAATCACAAACAAGGATGATCATGACTCAAACTAAGAGCATGATTGCCCCAGTCCTTTTGTCATAATCAATCACAAGCAAGAAAAAAAAAACAAGGACAATTCATGAAACGTCGTTGCTTCTCTAAATCCTGTTTCCAGGACATTCTTGAGAAACTAGCAACATGAGTGCCAAAATATAAAAATAGAGCCCCTATCATGATATTTCGCTATTTTTTTAAATCCCAGAATCAAGACCTCGCTGAGAAACTAGTAGCCATGCATGCCAATCGTCATGATACGTCATTGCTTCTCTAAATCTTGTTATTGGGATCTCACTGAAAAATTAATAACATGACAAAAAGCCAAAAGACAAGTGCCAATTGTTTGCCAAGTGTGTCTAGATACCCATTATTCTAATGTCAAGATGTCAGGATGTCAAATTTTTATGATGCCAAGATGACAGATGTCAAAAATTTCCAAATTCAAGAAGGACATATCTTGAATAATGTTGATGTCGAGAGGATTTTTATCCTTTTAAATGTCAAAAGGAATCCTCAAAATATCAAATGACGGTGATGATTCATAGGAAGGACACATCCTGAAGTGTAAATGACAGAGTTTGTTCTTTAGAAGGACACATCTGAAGACAGTGATGATGCCTAGGAAGGACACATCCTAAGGCATGAATGACAGAGTTTGTTCTTCAGGACACATTTGAAGACAATGATGATGCCTAGGAAGGACACATCCTAAGGCATTAAGGATAGGGGTTATCTTTGAGAAGGACACATCTAAAAGTGAACCAAGAGTTGACAGTTTGACTGGTTATAATAATGTAACTTTTTTGACCAAGTTTGACCAAAGTTTGGCCGAGTTTGACTTGTGTTGACTATATGTCAATTTTGTCGCGATGATATGATTGACATGTTGTTGAGATTGTCATTTTGAAATAAATGATTTTCATAATTCTCTTTAGGATTTTATCTATTTGGAAATGATTTTCCTTGACTGAAAGACTTTTGACGTGTGTGCCAGTGTAATGACATGAACCCTAATGGAATGACCTAGTGTGACCTTGGGGGTTCATCGATAGATGGCCTTGCCTAAATCATGCCCTCAGAGACCTCGTAGTTCGACACGATCAATGACTGTGCCTTGATGACCAAAGATTGCATGATGATTTTATTTTGACAAACCTACAAGGACTGACCTAATGTCTCAGGGACTCGAAAATGAGTCTTGCCTATGTAGTAAATGTGCAGAGACAACGTAGTTTGGACAAATGACAAAGACTAATTGATATGTTGGATGAGATAGATTGACATTTTGTTGTGGTTTTCTTTGGGACATTTTTCATCTTTTTAGGTGTTTCTTCAGGACATTTTGTGATGTTTTTGTCTTTTTCAAGACTGTTTCCAATGTTTTTGTCTTTTTTCAGGACTTTTTGTAATGTTTTTATCTTTTTTTAGGACTTTTTGTAATTTTTTTGTCTTTTTTCAGAACTTTTTGTAATGTTTTTGTCTTTTTTTAGGACTTTTTGTAATGTTTGTCTTTTTTCGGACTTTTTGTAATGTTTTTGTCTTTTTTCAAGACTTTTTGCAATGTTTTTGTCCCTTTTCAAGACTTTTGCAATGTTTTTTGTCATTTTTTTAGTACTTTTGTAATGTTTTTGTCTTTTTTTAGGACTTTTGTAATGTTTTTTCTTTTTCAAGACTTTTGTAATGTTTTTGTCTTTTTTAAGGACTTTTTGCAATGTTTACCCTTTTTTTAGGACTTTTTGCAATGTTTTTTGTCTTTTTTTCAGGACTTTTTGTAATGTTTTTATCGTTTTTAGGACCTTTTGCAATTGCTGAAACCATGCATGACATCCACTACAGTTATATGATAAAATTTTTGCCCCTAGTTAGGTCCAAGACTTAGCCAATTTTAAGGGACATGAAAGGGATGTTACTGGGTACCAGATGGACAGTCGTCAGGACTTGATGTCAACTGTTTATGAACCATGAAAGGAAGGGTATAATGTGGTGAAGATAGAAAATGTATTTCATCTTAGGCCAAGGCAGACAATGTAACAGTAGATGGTAGGACAATGATTGACTACGCATGGCTCCTATTTGCCAGGTTTTCACCATGGTACTTATCCAAAGCGCCTATTTTCCAGGTTTTCACTATTGGACGAATTATTTTTCTTTACTATTTTTGTCATTTTTCCTTTTTTTTTGGTGTTGCCAAGATGCCTGTTTGCTAGGTTTTCATCAAGGTCACGATTTTTTTATCATTTTTCAATTATTGTCTTTTACAGTTTTTAGCTCGATCTCCAAATGCTATGCATAGAACTTTTGGAGATGTAAACTATTGATAGGCTCTGTCAGTTGTTCTCCATCTGGAGTTGCTAGCTGATAAGCTCTAGAACCAAAAGAAGATACGATGATGTAAAGACCCAACTAGTTTGGTTCAAATTTTCTTGGCTTTTCTCTGTCAGCCTAGTTTTTAGGGTTCTGCATGAGGACTAAATTGCCAATGTCAAATTTCCTAACCATGACCTTCTTATTGTAACTACGACAGAGATAGTTATGATATACTTGCAAATGCTTTAGGGAATTTTTCCTTCTTTCTTCTAGCATCTCCAGCTCGTGCAGGCACGATTGTCTATACTCCTCTTCATCAGTTAAACCCTTCAATGAGACTCGTAATGAAGGAATTTCAACCTCAATGGGCAAGATGGCCTCAGCTTCAAAGACCAAGGTGAAAGGAGTGGCTCCTATAAGCGTATGAATGCTAGTGCGGTATGCCCATAGAGCAGGGTTGAGTTGTATATGCCAGTCACGACCAACGTCATTGACAGTCTTTTTGAGGATTTTGACAATGGTTTAATTTGATGCCTCAGCTTGACCATTTCCTTGTGGGAAATATGGAGATGAAAAATGGTGTTGGATGTGAAATCGCTCACATAACTCATGAACATCTTGGTTTTTAAATGGACGCCTGTTGTCAGTGATGATGGATTGTGGGAGGACATACCGGCAAATGATGTAATTAAGAATGAATTTGGATATTTATTTGTTAGTTATGTATGTTAGTGGGATGGTTTCAATCCACTTTGTAAAATACTCAGTGGTGGTGATGATGAATTTGTGGCCATTGGACGAGGTAGGATGGATCTTGCCCATGAATTTGAGTCCCCATTGAGTGAAGGGCCAACGAGAAGTGATCGGCCAAAGTTCCTGCATTGGAGCGTGGATCAAATCACTATGAATCTGACATTTGTGACAAGTCTTGACATATTCTAGTGCATCCTTTTCAATGGTCAGTCAATAGTACCCAAGTCTCATTAATTTCTTAGCTAGAGTAGGACCACTAGAATGAGACCTGCATATACCATCATACACTTTGTGTAAGGTTGTACGTGCTTCGTTGGTGTCAAGACATCTAAAGACGGTGTCATCAAAGCTACGGTGGTAAACAATGTCACTGACGATGGCATACCTTGTGGCTTTTCAGATAAAGGACTTCCTTTGGTTATTAGATAGGTTAGGTGGAAGGGTTTGAGACTTAAGGTAGTCATAAATATCTTGGTACCAAGGAGAGTCAAGACCAACAAGTTCATAGACCATCTCTGACTCTGAAATTTCATAGACATGGATTAGCAATTTTTCTATTAGGAATTCCAACTGAGGCAGATTGCTTGGAATGTCAAGGAGAGAGCCTATTGTAGCCATTGTGTCTGTTGCCTTGTTCTATGCTCTAGGAACTTGTTCAAAAGTTACCATATGAAAGTACATTCAAAAACTATCAACCATCCATTTCTAGGGCATCAGCTTCTCATCTTTTGTGTCATAGTCATCACTAACCTAGTTGATGACTAGGTGAGAATCCCCATAGACATGTAATGCTCTGATTTTCCATTTTATTGCCATTCTAAGTCCTGTAACTAGTGCCTCATATTCTGCCACATTGTTTGTGCATGGGAAGGAAATTCGGAAAGACTTAGGAATGGAGTCTCCTTGAGGGGTGATGAATAGGATTCCTACCCTCGAGCCATGATTTATATGTGATCCATCAAAGTAGAGTCGCCAAGGTGCCTTAGGTTCTGTGTGGAATATTGACTCATCTGGAAAATATATCACTAACGGGTGATCACTTTGAAAAGGTGCATCTACCAGCTGATCCGCTATAACTTGTCCTTTTATTTCCTTTCTTTCTACATATTGAATGTCATATTCACTCAGAATCATGACCCATTTTTCCAGATGTCCTATTAATGCTGCTTGACTTAACAAATATTTGAGGGGGCCAATCTTTGCTACTAGTTGTGTCTAATGGCTTAACATATAATGTCTTAGCTTCTATGCTACAAAGACCACAGCTAGAAAAGCTCATTCAATTGGTGTGTAGTTCAGTTCATACTCGACCAATGTCCTAGCAATGTAATATATAGCTCTTTCTTTTTCTTCTTGGTCATTATGTGCTAGTAATGCCCCCAGTACTGAATTAGTTGCCAAGATGTATAGAATCAATGGATTTCCATGAATGGGAGGCATGAGGACTAGCATTGATAGTAGGTAATCTTTGATTTGTTGAAAGGCTTCTTGACATTTATCTATCCACACAAAGGGGATACCCTTGCGCAACAGATATTGGAATGGGTGACACTTGTTAGCCAATTGGGCTATGAAGCACTAAATAGATTGTACCCTACCTTGTAGAGTTCTGAGTTCACTAATTCCTCTAGGCAGAGGCATGTCTATGATGGATTTGAATTTTACTGGATCAACCTCAATGCCTCTTTGAGAAACTATGTATCCCAAGATTTTTCCTGATGTTACACTGAAGACACATTTCTTAGGGTTCAGTCAAACTTTATATTCTTCCAGTCTCTTGAAAATTATGTCTAACACCTTCAGATGATCTTTCTTAGTTACTAATTTAGCAAATAGGTAATCTCCATAATCTTCCATTATTTTATGCATCATGTCATGGAAGATTGTGGTCATAGCCCTTTCATATGTGGCACCTGCATTTTTGAGACCGAATGGCATGGCATTCCAATAGTATGTACCCCATGGGCAAGTAAATGTTATTTTGTGTTGGTCTTTAGGGGAAATGCGAATATAATTATAGCCAGAGACACCATTCATGAGGGACAACATCTCATATCCTACTGTGAGGTCAACTATGATATCAATATTTGGTAAAGGAAAGCCATATTTTGGGCATGCCTTATTTAGGTCTCTAAAATCTATACAGACACGGATCAGCCCATTTGGCTTTGTTACTGGCACCAAGTTAGGTATCCATTTAGCATAGTCAATAGACCATATGAATCCAATGTCTAAAAGTTTCTTGAACTCAGCCTTGACCAATAGAGTGACTTGAGGGTGCATTTTGCATAACTTCTGTTTGACTGGTTTGGCATTAGGCAATAGTGGTGGATGTTGCAGAACCAACTCTAGGTCTAGCCCTAGCATGTCAGCATAGGACCATGTGAAGTTGATTTTATGTTCTGCAAAGAACTTATGAAATTTTGGTCTCTCTTCTTCAGTCAGTGATGCATCAAAGAGGACCATTTTGGGATCCTCTGTTGTCGATATGTTGTCTTCAATGGTTTCCTCTATAAGCATATCCGATTTCTCGTGTTATAGGAAGAAAGTCCAGTCCTCCATCTTTGGACACCTCAAAGAGGTTTTCACCCACAAATATATCCTTTGTTTTTAATTTTTTATCATCAGAAGGTGCCTTTCAGTTTTCACCTAAATTCGTTTCATTTTTTGTTTTATTCTTATTTTTACTTTTGCGACTGGAGGATGGAGCAGTCTCACTGAAGTAGGCCACACAATCTAGGTCAATAGAGAATCCTGCCTTGTGATCTCCACTGGGTATACCCTTACGTAATCCCATAAACTCTACAATTGCCTCATCATTCTAAAATGTATTCAGGACTTACGAACCTTTTTGGTCCCAATCGACTAGCTGAGGATAAATTAAGGAAATGCCATCGTCAGTGTTGGTGAATTGAGGGGAGGATGCAAAAAGCATGTAGACGGATTCAATGATATTGTAGATGTAATTATCATCATCCAATTCCACATCAGACTCTAACCAATATTCTCCTTCACTAGTCTCATATTCATTGTCAAAATAGGGGGTGAAGGACTCAGCATTGTGATTGTTAGTGTCAATTGGTAATTTAGATGGGTTAGAATGATGAGATTCAGATGGCGGGTCCTGTATTTCATGGAGAATGGTAATGGGACGTTGACTATTAGGTTCCTAATCAATTTTAAACATTTTCCAAAATGTTTGTTCAGAGGTGAGTTCCCCTGTTTCAACAAATAAATCATCAAGGCAACAGTCACTCAAGGATCTTTCAGAGCCAAATTCCCACTCTTGGGAGTTAGTTTCAGTGAAGGTTTACTTAGCGATCTCGACACTTTTTGAAGCATGCACTCACTCATTTGAAATTCCATTGGTACGTTGGTCATCATCGTCGGGAAATCTGTACCCTAGTCCAAGATACTTTGGTATTTTGAAAGGTTCTATGGGCTCTCTTCATCTAGTTTTATTTCTACCTAGGCCACTAGTGCCATCATAGCCCTTAGCCTTCATTATGTCATATCCCTTGCCATATTTCTTGACCAGTAATGGTGGTAGGTCTGACATTTCCTTATAGAGCCATCTTGTAATATCAGCAAGGTCTTCATTACTCATGTCTCCCCATTTTATCAAAACTATTTTAGGTGGAACTTTGAAAAATTCCTTGGGTTCCATTTCGAAATATGGTCATCCATAGACTTTTGGAGACTTGGGTATTGTTGTGATGCTATATGGTGTGTGCAGTTTGAATTCTCCATAGCCAACGTCTTGGATCTTTACAGTGGGTTTAGCCTTAGGGTTTGTGGAAGATGGTGGTGTGGCAAAAGACGTGGATAGAGTGGATGTGGAAGATGATGTGAGTATGGATGGATCAATGTATTTGGAAGATGAGGGGCCTAAAGCCTCTTGATTGATAGGGACCTAGTTTTTAGAAATACCCCTTAGGTTGGTACAGTATTGAAAGGGGTCGAGGTCACCATATATGGTGATTTTTGTGCTGTCAAATGGGAATTTTAAGCACTGGTGATATGTGGGTGAAATGGATTTTAAGGCATGAATCCATGGACGACTGAGCAAGATGTTGTAGGGTAGTTCTAGATCCAGGACCTAGCAGGTTGTATCCACAATGACTGGTCCCATTCTAATAGGAAGAGATATAACGCCTCGTGAAGAGCATTCTTTGTCATCATATGATTTGATCACTATAATCTTTGTAGGGTCTACACATGCATAAGAAAACCCTGGAGCCTTAACCAGTTTCAAGGAGCATATATTCAATCCTGCTCTGCCATCTACTAAAACTCTTTTGACCTTGTGCTTATAGGCAAAGATTTCAATGTGCAATGCATCATTGTGGTTGGTTTTGGGCGATGAGTAATCTTGATCAAAAAAGGTGACGTGGTGAGGCATAGTGAGGTATCCTACCATGGTCTCAAACTGATTGACATCAATGTCCTTTGAGACTGACTCTTGCAGGGTTTTATCTAGTATAACCTTATATGCAGGAGAGATACAAAGTAGCTCAAGTATAGAAATTTGCACGAGATTTTTTCCAAGTTGGTCGATAAGGTTAAACTGACTCTTAGGTTGCCCTTGCTTTGTGGTTGAGGTAGGTTGTGACTGCTTAGGAGATGGGCCAACTATGGTGATTTTGGGTTGCCTAGCGGGAGGTGGACCAACTATGGTGACCTTGCCACTTCGAGTAGTAGCATTGCATTGGGGTGCTCTCTTGATTTTAATGGTATTTATGTATTCATCGTTAGTTCAGACATTATGTATAATAGGTCCACCAGAATAGTCATATTTGGCACAGGAAAAGTTAGCTTGATTATTGTTTGTTTGTGGACCTGATGTGGAAGCATTATTAGAACCATGGTCTTGCAGTGGGTTCTTATGAATAGTATGATCTGAATTGGATGCAAATTGTGATCCACCTACCTCAATGATATGACTCTCTATAAGATCTTGTACTAGGTTTTTCAGTTGTCGATAGTTAGAGGTTTTATGTCCTTTTGCACGATGATAATCGCAAAATGCATTATCATCCCACCATGCTGGTTTGAATTGTCCTGGGTCATATGGTTTTGGTTCTTGAAGTGTGATGACTCTAGTTTGGAGGCATTTCTTGAGGACTTCCTCAATGGTTTCACCCAAAGAAGTGTATGTGCGACCTCTAGGAAATTGTCTGATCTGACGGTATTGTCCTTGATTGTTTTGGCCACTTTGGTTGTTTGAAGGGACATTGCTAGGGGGTGTCAATGTCGTTGTTGGTTTGTTTTGTTGTTGAACCCCTTTTAGGGCCAGTATAGGACCCACAATGTTTGCGACCTTGGCATCAACAACACCATCATTTGTGACATGTTTATTTTTGACCCAAAATTTATTTTTGTCGATGGGAGGATTGGCATTTGCATTTTTAGAATCATATCTTAGTTATCCCTTTGCAATAAGGGCTTTCTCAATTTGGACCCCTTTTTCGACTAGGTCCATGAAGGTTGTGCAAAAATGCACTTGCAATGCATATTTTAGGGGACTTAGAAGTGTTTGAACAAACATGTCCACCTTTTCTCTTTCAAGTATGTCAATGTGACATCGACTAGCGAGGCTTCTCCATTTTTGAAAGAATCGGATGAATGTCTCACTAGCATCCTCTTGAGTGAGATTACACAAGCTAGTGATGGAGGTGTCCATGTCAATGTTGTACATGTAATTTTTTATGAATTTTTGTTTAAACTCATCCCATGTTTGGATATCCTTTTGATTGAAAAACCATTCAAGGGTAGGACCTGCAAGACTTTAAGAGAAAAGTCTCATGAAGTATATTTGTTCATAGGCGACGTCCATACAATTGGTTGCAAATTTGCAAACATGTTCAATGGGGTTTGTCTTGCCTCTATATTTTGTAAAATTGGGTGACACATATCCCAAAGGAAATGGTGGCATGTATAGGCTCATGTTGAATGGGTAAACGTTTAGATCATATGACACTTCTGATTTCTTGCCTGATATATGTATGTTTTCTATGGTCTTCTCTAGGCCCATTATTCTTTCTTGTAAGGCATCCATTTTAGGGTCATTGGTGGTCCCATACATAGGATTGATTGGTATGCCATAAGTCCCCATTTGTTGTGAGTGAATTTTGGCATGTTATTGAGGGATGGGTTGTTGTGAAATGCATGTTGTGCTCAGATTGGCATGTTGTTGGTATTGAAAATTGGGATTGGGGGTATGTTGATGAGTATGAATGTGGGATGAGTACGTTGGGATGTGTCCCCTATCCATTTGGGTCGATATTTGGGGAATATGGTGACCATGAACATTATGGTGTGCGAGTGATGCCATGGGTAGTGTGTTTTGACTAACTTGTCCCAATTGTTGGGTTGGTATAAGGGGAATGTTTGTATTTGGTCCTTGAGAGGCAATGGCATTTGACTGTGTTGATGTGTTAATGTTTTTTTGTTGTCCTTGAATAAAGATACGTAGTTTACCTCCACCTAAAGGATTTTGTGAGATACCAATGAGAGGATATGACAAAGGTGTACCATGGTATTGGATGTAGTTGTCAAGGGGGGATTAGTTTGAGTTGATGATGCCCCCATGGAATTTACCATAGTGGTAAAGAGAGGATTGGAGTAACTCACCCAAATTGCTGAGGAGCCAAAAGTGGTCCCAGCCGATTGTGACAGTGTTGTAGGTATGGTGGGCATTGTGGGCGGTATGGGAGGCAATGGCATTTGACTGTGTTGGCGTGTTGATCCTCCAATGGATGTAGCATTTATTGAATTGGAGTTATTAGGAATGTTGGAAGTAGTAGTCACGATCGGTGTAGCGTCAAAAAACTTGAGGTAATTTGGCTCCCTAACTTAAAAGTATGGCCAAATATATGTCTCTATCATATAGGACCATTTGCTCCACAAATTGAGAGGCCTCGGGATCTTGTGCTGCTACCTCTAGTTTTTCCTCAAGTATTTGACCGTATTCATCCTTACGTAAGAATGGCTCAAATGGACTGTTTGATGAGAATGTTGTTGTCGTGAGAGGTTGATTGTTTGTATTTCCAAATGGATTGTCAAATGACCAATTTGGGTCGTATGTGGGATTGTTGACAGTGGAAGTGGGGTCTTGTCAAAAGTTTTCCATTTGTCATTTTTGTTTTTGGAGTCTAGTTTCCACCATAAAATGATATTGCTCAAAATGAAGATGACAACTAAATGCAAGGATGACACTATGCAAGGTCTAAGTTCAAAATGACGACTAGGATGAATAATATTTTTTGATTTTTAGGAATAAAATATGCAATGTCTAAACTTATGATGCAATTTAAGACAAGGATACCTAAGCACGTCTAAGTTGAATCTTTCTTTTCGATTTCGGTTACTAAAGGACTTTGTTGAAAAGGACAAGATGACAAGGTCAAAATGACTAGTGATTTTCCTAACTAGACTTATGAGTTGAAAAATCTCACAAAAAGGGACAATGACTGAAAGGGATTGATGAATTAGTCCAAGAGAACCTAGTTTCGAAAGAAATGATGTTGCAAATTGTGTTGAGGTTTTCCTAATCCAAAGTATGCAAGGATGAAAACCTAGGGTCAAGCTAATGCCTAATGTATGCAACTAAAATTTGAAAGATGAAGTCTATGGTCAAACTAATGATTGAAAATTTTGAGTAATTCCAAATTTGGTTTATGACAGAATCCCCTTGGAAACAGTGTTTGAAAATAGATTGACAGAGTTTAGACTCAGATTTGACTTTGTATCAGGGTTTTACCTCCGATAGGAAAATGCATCATTTAAAGCTTTGAATGCATCACAATATTGTGAATGCGGTTTGGTTTTTGCAAATGCGGCTTTGGGACTAACAAATGTGACTAAGTTTAGTAGATGTGGCTTTGTAAAGTTCAGATGCGTCGCAATAGATACAGATGCAGTTTTTGAAATGTCAAATGCAGTTTAATAGAGTGATTGTATCTTAGAAACTTGAATGTAGTTTAACAGATGCAACACAATTTGTTTAAAATTGAGTTTCTTGACATTTTGAAGGCAAATTTGGTTTGTCTAATGTTGAATGTTTTGTCCAGACATGCAAATTTGGTGAATAATGTTTGGGAATTCTAGCAAACACTTGACAAACACAATGTTTCGAGAAGTAAGCAAGTGCACATAAGACAAGTACAGTCCTAAAAGGCCAATAGGCCAAGGGTTTTTATACTTGGTATAGCCCACCGATATACCCCGGATTGGTGATAAACACCTTTTCTTCTTAAGAGCGGATAGCTTAGAATTTTGGTGGCATTGGCTCCCCTCCATGGCTCATCAACGTCATTCGAGCATACTAAATTAGGATTCTTTGGGTAATGACATCCCAAGAATTGCTATCTCTACTCAATGGGATCAGTAGTGAGTGTCTTCGGGCATGATACTATACCCTACACTATACCAAGCAATGGCCAAAGAATGGTTGGACACTAAAACAAGAGGTATTTAATACAGGCATTCTATTCATGGAGCATGATCCATGTGGCGAGAGTCCCCTTTCGGATCCAGCTCATCAGAACCACACGTGTGATTCTTGGGCTTTCCCCAAGAATCCACTTTTATATACTGGCTGGAAGTCCCTCAGGTTCATGGTGCTACCGGTCTGAGTCGTCTTGGGGTGAGTACTTTTTCCCACCAGAACAGGCCCAAGTTCTAGAGTTAGTAACCATTTCTCTTACAACCAGGATCACCTGAAAGCAGAAGGGGAGAGGATACTTTGATTACTAAATCGTGAGGGTGACATAAAAAAATATAAGGTGGGTCTAGTTTTTTGATCACCTAGTTTTCACAAGGTGAGAGCATAATCACCTACCACCTTCAAGCACAGTCAGACAGAATCAAGCACACATTCATTTCAATGCACCAAAGTAAGTGTTTTCTACACTAGAAATCACAAACACGTTGTTTGAGAAATGAGTCTTCAACTAATGGAGCTACAAAACCACAAGTTAGTAGTTTCATCCACCAATATTGGACCCACGAAACGTAACCACCACACGCTGCGAAACACAATTAGTAACATGAAAACCTCCACTATGTGGAATGTAGAAAATAAAACTAGAGTGCTAAAAAAAGTAGAAAGAATATTAAAAAAAAAAAACTTGAATGCAAATGAGAAGAAAACATTACCAAACGAATGCGTCACTGCAGAGCGAATGTGTCACTCTATATTGTGAATGCAACTCAGGAATTCATATGCGGCTCTCCAGGATTTGATTGCATCACGTAAGATCGATTATAGTGTTTTAGTCTGTGAGTGCGTTGTGATGCATCAGATGCGTCACGATTTAAAAAAAATGAATGCGTCACTCTGTACCCATATCTGCAAAAATGACAGAAAACACATGAAAACCATATGAAAATAATAGCAAAAAATAGAGTCATGTTCACGTCGGGTTCACCAATGTATCAATGGGTAAATTTCCTAAGGTTAGCAATGATTAGATTAATAATATAAACCCAAAGAAGTTATGAAGCACAATGAAAGCAAATAATAACAAA
Organism: Sequoia sempervirens; assembly: GCA_007258455.2. Taxonomy (NCBI): domain Eukaryota; kingdom Viridiplantae; phylum Streptophyta; class Pinopsida; order Cupressales; family Cupressaceae; genus Sequoia; species Sequoia sempervirens. The sequence goes on along the minus strand of VDFB02281492.1, from coordinate 732,125,156 downwards.
ATGATTATACCAAATTCGTGAACCTTCCATGAATCACCTCCATAGCACCTCCTAGCTTGTAACGTATGATTGATGCCCTCATATCAAGTGTGTGAGCATTATGATTATGACATTGACCTATGCAAGTTTTGAAGGATTTAATAAAATTATGCCTATGCCTATGCCAATGATAAATGACTATGATAATAAATGACTGTAATGCCTATAATAACAAAGTGGTCCCTAAATTATGAGAAAAATTGACATCATATAGAAAACACAATTTTGAATGGACATATGAGATCAACCTTTGACAAAAACCTAAAATTAGAGGAAAATATTTAACCTGATAATCCCTAATTAGGGTTAGAGTAAAATCCTTAAGTGAGTGGTCAAGATGTCACATGAGAGAGTCGAATCGGTGGTGGAGAAAAGATGAGATAATTAATTAGAAAAATGAAGATTTTCAACAATCAAGAAGATAAAGCCTACCTGATTTATGAGATTTGAAAAATCAGAAAGATAAGAGGTGGACTGAAAAGCAAATTTGAAAAATCAAGAATCTACTCGCTTTATTTGGTTTTTGTAAGAAAGCTACCAATTTGAATTAAATCAACTCAAAATATGGATTTTGTGAGGCAATAAATAATATTTTCAGATTATTTACCAAAATGAAGTGTCAGATAAGATTGTGATGACATTTTAAATAATTTCATTTATTTAAAATGAGAGGAATATTAATTTCAACAATTAAATAATTAAAGATAATTATTTAATTTAGAAGATATGATCAATAATTAAATAAATTGATTAATTCATTTAATTATGACAATTAGTGACATATTAAATAAATAAATAAAACTTATTTATTTAATAATTAGGAAGAATAAATGAGTAAAGGTAATTAAACAAATTAACAAATTAATCTAATTAAAGGAAGACTTTAGACAATTAAAGATGTATTGAATAAATAAATAAAATTTATTTATTTAATAATCATGAAGAATAAAAGGACATGAATTAATCAAACAATTATGAATTATTTAATTAATGTCGAATATGGACCAAGAACATAATTAAATGTCACAATTATGCCAGGACGAGAGATAAAAAATGAAGCTTGCAGGTCTAGGTCATTTTTATGTCTACAAAGGCAAGTGGGAAATTATGGACGATGAGACCCTAATGATGATTAGGGGTGAGCACATCTTAATCATAAATTAATTATGATTAAGAAAGAGGCTTAGATTGTTAAGAGGGATTAGAGACCAACTTGCAAAAGCTGGAGGATGTGACAATGAGAGAGAAAGTGAGGAATTAAAAATAAATTGAAAATTCTAAGAGGTAATATGACTAAATTAAATAAAGTGATATATATTTATTTAATTTAGAGAGGAAAGAGGGGAAAAGTATTTATTAAATTAAATACTTTGGAAACCTTATGTAGGAAACAAAATATTAATTAAATGAATGATTTAATTAATACCGAAAAAAGGGATGAAGTAGATGAGAAAAAGGATGGTTAAGGAGACGTCTTTGACCATATGGAAGTGGTCAAATTTAGATGTCTACATTTTGCCCCTCTTCGAAACACTATTAGGATAATAGGGTTTTGAAGAAAGTAAAATACAAACAACTCTATGGAAGAAGCACCCAAAAAAGAGATGCCCCATCATGGGAGGGTTTGTGTGAGCTACCCAAATGGAGGAGAATTAAAGGGGATGTCCCAGTCTCGCAAGACAAGGTTTATGATGGAAGATTGGGAGAGAATGGTAGGGTATACCCCCTTGAGAAGGTGGACAGGGAAGGAAAAGGAGCCCTGAGCAACTTCTCAAAAATATGAAGTGGTATATGTCTTTGGAAAGAGCACAAAAAATCAACAAGATTGGTGCTTGAATGGAGGAAAATAGGTAAAGAGTGTGCAAATGGCTGCCCCAAGAAGATAGTGGGTGAGTGAATTAGTTGAGGGGTAAAAAAGGTTAAATAAAGGGAAAAATTCCCCTTATTTTAAAAGGTAAAAAAAGGGAAAAAATTCCCTTTTTATTTTAAAAGGTAAAAAAATGAGGGAAAATACTATAAAAGGTAATTAAAAAAATCACCTCTCCTTATTTGGACAGTTGTCAAGTGAGGAGAAGGAGAAAAGGAGAGGGTGAGAGGGAAGGTACACTATGCCGGAGTATGATACCGACATCATCCATCGGGCAGACGAGAGACAACGATTCTACTGCGAGTGTGTTGTGCCACACCAAGTTAGTTTGAAACCCCACTTTGTGATTTTGGTCAATTTGCCTAAATTTTTTCAAAATTTGAAAATATGGGTTTTGTTGGGTTGGGAGGGATAAAAAATGGGAAGGACGAGAAATTGAGTCATAGGGGAAAATGGGGTAGGTCATGCCAGGGCAGGTCTACCCATGTATGGGGGTGGACGGGCGGGCAAAGAGGCATGTGGCCATGGGCCGACATGGCCACCCTAAGGCAGGCAGGGCCGCCCATGGGTAGGTGCATCCGCCCAAGGACCAAGGCAGGGTTGTCGGAGGTCCTAGGTGAAGCAAGGGGTTTAGGTGGGGAGGGAAAAATGATTCTAAAGGGAAATCCCAGGGTGAGAAGAAGAGAGAAAAAATGAGGGGGAGAAAATGACACCGGGAGAAACTAATATAGTGTTTGGGTTATGGATGTAGAATGTTGAGAGCTTACGGACGCAGGAGAGATGGTCCAAAGTGCTAATGAGATGCATGGTGGCGATGATGGGTGCAGATCACCAAACACTAGTAGAGGTAGGACTAGTTTATATGCTATCGTATCTGATGATTAAGTCCCACAAGGCCATGCTGACAGCCTTGATAGAGCGCTGGGACTTAGTGACATTGACATTTTATCTACCGACTAGGGAGATGACAGTTACTCTAAAGGATGTTTTGTAGATTTTGAAGCTCCCCATAATAGGGCTTGTGGTTAGTGAGTGTTGGGTAGCGAGCGAGACACTGGATGAGTTCGTGCAGGTTGTATTTGGCAGTCATGAGCTACCAATTTAGCAGCAGCAACTAGATGTGGACAGATGCTTGTCTTGCAGGGTACTGACATTGTCGTTGTACCTAATGGAGCTGATTAATGGGATACTGGTGCCAGACCGGAGTGGTCAATTCTTGTCTCTTAGGTTTGTAGAGGTGATTCATCATATCATCGAGGGCTGAGAGGGTTAGTTTGTGTGTGGGACCTGTATGTTGGCACAACTGTACTGGGATATGCACCAGGTATGTTATCAGAGGGTGTTGAGTGTGACACATGTCACATTGCTACTTGTATGGGCTTGGGAGCACATCAGGGTGACTAGGACGATCATGCGGAGAGCATGATGACAGAGAGGCCATGGCCTGGGGATGGGGGGAAAAGGTGGGAGCAATACTGTGATATTGGGATGTCAGAAATGTGGATGTATAGAGGAGACGACTGGATGATGTGCAGGCAGAGATGATAGTATGGCATTCGTATATGCTGCAGTGCTTCAGGGGCTAGAAGGACAATGAGGAGGCACACAGTGGATACTTCTTTACCTAATGTTATATTATTGGGAGAGGTCCGCTTGTAGTGGAGCTACACAAACTTGATCGGGTGACACGATAGTTTAGAGTGAGGCAGGATATTCCTGCGGGGTGGGTGATGTTCTGATGAATGACATGAGAGTAGCCATGGGGGGTTGAGCTGGATCTGGATGCAGTGTGGGAGGAGCTAGAGGCACTGTAGTTTGCACCATACCCAAATAGGTGGGAGGGGTAGAGAGATGTAGGGATGACACATCAATATTGGCAGTGGTTCAGGAGACATCCACCTCCACAGATTACCCTAGTAGTGTCGATTGAGGGAGTAATAGGGTTCAGATCAGAGGATGAGAGATGACTGAGGGCAGAGGGACCGGTACCCTGAGGGTGACAGAGAGGAGGTCAAGAGAGAGGAGGACAATAGGGGGAGGGACATGAGACAATTGGAGTAGCTGAGGATCAAGTGAGGGCAGCCAAGAGGAACAAACAATGGTGTAGAGCCCAAGGAGGAGATGGAGCAGAGGAGGGAGAGGATGAGGCTAGGGCTGCAACACAGTAGGATAGGGGGTCAGAGGTCTAGATAGAGAGGAGCGAGGAGGCACGTGCATCCCAAAGAGATCCGCAATAGGAGAGAGAGGAGGAGGCCAAGGCCAGCAGAGCGTGGGAGAGATAGGAGGTAGACATGGCTAGAGGAGGGTAGCAGTGACAGAGACAGGAGGAGGCCAAGGCTAGTAGAGCATGGGAGAGGTAGGAGGCAGACATGGCCAGTGGAGAGCAGGAGAGGATGATAGGGAGAGGGGGATCCCTCTTAGTGATTGATGTGGATGAGATGGAGGCATCGACAAAGAGTGAGAAGTAAGAACCGCTGGAGATGGACATTGACTCTAATGTATATGACATCCAACCACTGTCGACAGCACCTCCTAGAGTAGAGGACCGCGTAGTGCTATTGAGAGAGACTCTAGAGAGACTGCACCTCAACGAGTAGTGATTACAATAGAGAGAGGCAGAGCAGGTGAGATTAGAGGCAGAGCTGAGTGAGCTACATACATGATTCACCCAGGGTGAGAGATTACTCAGTCTTGGCCTCACTAGTGTCAGATGTGGAGAGGAGATTGTTAAGAGAGAGGGATGAGGTACGAGATGAGGCATTTGACCTACCAGTAGAGGTAGAGGTTGCAAGTGGAGGTGGCTAGGGAGAATGAGGAGGGAGATGCATTGAGATGGGAGAGAGACCATTTGGTGGCAGAGGTGGCAATATGACAGGTTTTTGGAGGAGGGACAAGGAAGGAGCCATCAGAGACTAGGGCAGGGACTGCTAGAGATATAGAGGGTTTGCAGGGATAGCTAGAGTGGTTATGGAGAGAGAGAGCAGATCTACACTAGGAGCGGGTTGAGCTTATAGACATAGTGGACTATTTAGAGTAGATAGTTGGGGATATGGGACTGATGCAATAAAGGGAGGAGGAGATGAGGATGGAGATATGTGTACTGTAGATAGAGAGGGATGTGGCATTGGCACAGGTACAGGTCATAGAGGCAGAGAGGGATGTGGCACAGGCACGTGCTCAAGTATCCAAGAGTGAGAGGCAGGTAGCAATGATAGAGGTTTAGTCTCTTCGAAGGGAGATGGATGAAGTGGTGTCACAGGTGTCAAGTCTTCGACAAGAGTGTGATTCTGTCGAGTAGAGACTTCAAGCACTACAGAGGGATAGGGATGCAGTGGAGGCTCTGGCATAGGCCGCGCATAGGTAGAGAGATGTTGTAGAGGTACAAATGTAGACAATGCAGAGTGAGCGAGACACATCATAGGCTCAGCTATGGGAAGCACATGGTGAGGGGGATGAGTCTGGGGCAGAGGTATAGTGGTTACGAGCACAGTTATAGGCTACAGATTCTAAGAGATACAAGGCTATAGAGTAGGTACAATAGCTGACAGTGGCATAGGAGGCCTCGGTATAGGAGCAAAGAGCTATTAGCGGAGATCGAGACAGGTATAGACTTGAGTGGAATGTCATTAGGCATTAGGCTATGCAACGAGATGATTATATGTAGGAGGCAAGTTACTAGAAGTGTGCATATGAGTAGGCTATTCCAAATCCAGCGTAGCATATGGCATGCTACATTAGACAGGTACCTCAGATGTCTACATTGTCCTATTCATTAGGGACACATACTAGAGGGTATAGTGACTATCAGCAGACTCCTCCTCTCGGTGGTTACCAAGGGACTCCCACCTATGAGTATCAGGGGACTCCCACACATAGAGGGCCAATGCCAGACTCTCCTAAGAGATCATATGTGGGTAGCTCATAGTAGAGTAGCCAGGGAGCAGATGACAGGATACCAGTTTTTTTGACAAACACAAGATGGTGTGTTTAGTATTTATCGACAAAGATTAGAGGTTCTCTACATCTCTAGATTTTGTACCTTATTTGATGATATATGATGGATATGTGGTAGATTATGCTTGAGACTTTGTGATGAGATGTACATTGTATTATTTTGATTATGATATGGGACAGTCCTTATTGACACTATGCATTATGTTTTTTGTGATGGATGATTCAGTTTATGTATGAATATGTATATGATATTTCATGCTTATGTGGATGGATGATCTGACTTATTTATGCACATGTATATGATATCACATGCTTATGTGGATGTATGATTTGATTTATTTTTTCCCATGTTTATGATACTTGATTTTTATGTGGATGGATGATTATGCATCTACTAATGTTGATAATGCAGGATGATATGAATATTTGGTATGAAATGTAATTAGGATGTAGCCAACAATATGTTTTGGTAGGTGATAATGCATGTATTATGTAAATGTTAATATGGACGTGTATGGATTAAATGAAACTTTGATGCTTAATCTAATCAACCTATGAATTATGAAATATATTGAACCTATATTGTAACATGAAATATGAATGAAAGATGAGTTCCTATAATGCAAACCTAAGTGTTAGTAAGGACTTGCACGGGAGTGCGGATAGGTGATATTTGTATTGTGGGTGTGATACTGCACCTATCAAAAAACCATTAGTACCCTGAGAGGAAGATAAAGAGGGAAAAGAGTCAAGGCTTTTCACAACATAAATCACAAGTCTTAGGTCATGAAGAAGGTTGAATGAAGAGTGTATGTAGTGAAATGAAATGTAGTCAAGAATGCAATTTTCCATCTTTAGAGTATTTAGTTTTTCTATAGCAGAAGACATGACACACCAAGGTATAGAGGACCAAGGAAAATTGGTGTCTAATGCATGAAATAAACACATCAAACAAGAAGGCTATCCCAACACCCCAAAATCGCGATGACCTTGGTCGAGCAAGGTATTGGGATAACCACAAGCACACAAGGATTCCCCAAATTAACACAAGACCTCAGGGATCATGGTGGGTACTACATGGGAGAACTGAGAAGACAAAAATAGAGAAAAGATCAAGATATGCCCCTATGTTGACTAGTCAAAGAACACCATGATATGATGGATCAAGGTGACCATAACAAGTGATGATAGGGAGCTCAAATGATAAACAAAAGCCAAAAGAATCAAAAGATTGCAATCAATTTCAAATGTCCTTTTCCATAGGATCAAGGGGATGGATGGGATTGATGAGGTCTGTTAGGAAGGATGAATCCTATTGAGACCAATGATGGATACTAAACTAGAATGACCCAGTTGATGCAAGATGTTTTCCATTAACCAAATGTCTTGACACTAGGGGATTTTTTTTGTGAAGAACGATCCAGACAAGGACATGGACTGTCACACCCTATAGACCTAGGGGCTCAGGGGCCGATCAAAGATTAGCCTTACCTACGTGAAAGCATAGAGCCCTCGTAGTTCATGAAAAGACCATGGATAAAACAAAAAGAGGACGATGAAGGAATATGATGGATGACCAACATGGGATAGTCAAAATACCTCAGAGGCAGATCAGATAATCAACCTTGCCTACGTGATAATGCAGGGGCAACGCAGTTCGAGTAGGGATGCGACACGATGAGATCTAGATGAAGGCTAACATGATGGGGGGCTATATGAAGACACAAACCGACCGATGATCAAGCAAAAAACATAAGCTTAGAGTGAGATTATGAAAAACTCAGGATGAGGGATAGCCTAGATGGATTGTCCAATGCTCAATCAAAATATACCAAGCGGCCAAGGATGGGATATGTGAGGATGATAGTGCGGATGGAAGCATAAAATAACTAGGATTCTAGGTAGATAATGATTAAGCCCTCTATGGATGACACTTGTTACCAGGTTTTCACCACCCGTACTTATCCAAGGCCCCACCAACAAGTGGTTTTCACTATAGGACAAACTTATTTCTCTTTACTATTTTTGGATTTTTTGATATTTTTGATTTTTTTATATATTTTTTGATATTTATTTATTTATTTATTTAGTTGATTTATTTGATTTTTTTAAAAAAAAAATTATTTTTTTGATTAGGTGGGGTTACCAAGTGGACTTAGGTGTAGAGCCTCTTCAGATGCATGATATTGATGGGTTCTTCGAGGGGCTCTTCTTCAAGAGTAGCCAATCTATATGCCCCAGATCCATATTTGGCGGCTATGATATAAGGACCCAACCAATTTGCTTCAAATTTTCCTTTCTTGTCCTAGTCCTACTACGTGTGTTGGTTCTCTTTAAGAACGAGATCACCAACCTAAAACTGTCGAGGATGAACCTTCTTGTTGTAGTTATGCTTGAGGAGGTTCTAATATGCTTGCAGATGATCGTAGGCTTTGATTCGCCTTTCATCAAGTAACTCCAGCTATGCAAGTCGTGCAACATGAGCATCCTCCTCACTAATAAGATTTTTTAGAGAAATTCTCCGTGATGGGATCTCAACTTGAATTGGCAAGATGGCTTCAACACCATAGACTAAAGAATAGGGAGTGGTACCTATAGGGGTGCAGATCGAGGTGCGATATGCCAAGAGGGTGGGATGAATATGGAGGTGCCAATCTCAACTAGTGTTATTGACAACCTTTTTGAGGATGCAGATAAGGGTCTTGTTGGATGCCTTTTCTTGACTATTAACCTAGGGGTAATAAGGCGTTGACCAACAATGGTGGATATAAAAGGTGTCACAGAGGTGTTTCATGGCTTGGTTTTTGAAAGGTTTTCCATTATCAGAGAGGATGGAGGATGGGATACCATATCTATAGAGAATATGGTAAAGGATGAATTTTGAGATATGAGTACCGGTGATTTGTGAGAGTGGCATTGCTTCCACCCACTTGGTGAAGTACTCAGTGGCAGTAATTATGAATGTATGGCCATCAGATGATGGTGGGTATATCTTTCCAATCAATTCAAAACCCCACTAAAAGAATGGCCATGGTGCTAGGAGGGGTTGAAGGTCATGTGTTGGAGCACGAATCAAATCTACATGTTGTTGGTAGGGAAGGAATTTCTTCACAAATTCACAAGCATCATGTTCTAATGTAGACCAATAATATCTAGCTCGGAGAATCCCTTTTTCTAGGGCCATACCATTTGAATGAGCTCCACAAACACCACTATGTACCTTTGTTAGTGTTGTGCGGGCTTCGGTCTCATTCAAACATCTAAAGAGGATCCCATCATACCTGCGATGATAAAGTGTATCACCGATGATAATGTATCGGGCCGAACGTTGAATAAAATATTTTTGTTGGTTTCGTGTGAGGTCTAGGGGTAGAATATTGTCATGGAGATAGGTATATAAAGCAGAAGGGGTTTCCTTAGAATAGGTGGCATCAAGATCGATGGATGAGCTAAGTATTCTTTGATCTTATCAAAACCTATTTGACACTATTGGTTCCATCAGAAGGTGGAGTCTTTCTTTAGAAGATGGGTGAATGGATGACACTTATCTACAAGTTGGGCTATGAACTAATGGATGGATTGCATGTTCCCTTGAAGACTTCTTAATTGCTTCAGATTGTGTGAGGGTGGCATGTCCATAATAGCTTTCACCTTTGCGGGATCAACCTCAATACCCCTTCAAGAGACTATGAAACCCAATAATTTTCCTGACATAACACCAAAAACACACTTTTTTGGATTTAGTTGTAACTTGTAATGCTCCAACCTTTCAAAGATCTTCAGGATGATAGGATGTTTTTCTTGGGTTCTGGATTTCCCTAACAAGTCGTCAACATAATCCTCGATGATGATATGGATGAGGTCATGGAAGATGACCATCATTTCCCTCTGATATCTTGCCTCCACATTTTTGAGACCAAAGGGTATAACATTGTAACATAAAGTACCCCAAGGTGTTGTAAAAGTGGTCTTGTGTTGGTCCTCAGGTGCAATTCGGATCTAATTATAACCAGAGAAACCATCCATAAGGGATAACATCTCATGTCATGTAGTGAGGTCGACCAACATGTCAATATTAGGTAGAGGGAAGTCATCCTTTGGGTAGGCCTTGTTAAGATCCCTGAAATCTATGCAGATCTGAATATCTCCATTTGGTTTGGCAACTGGTACTATATTGGAGATCCAATCAGAGTAGTCAATTGGTTTGATAAAACCTGCATCTAGAAATTTCTCTAGTTCCTTCTTGACTAATAATTGTACTCATGGATGCATCTTGTGGAGCTTCTGTTTAACAAGCTTGGCATCAGGGCGAACATCTAGATGATGAACCACTAAGGTGGGGTCCAAGCCTAACATGTCTGAATATGACCAACCAAATTTAACAAAACCCTCTTGGAGTAACTAAACAATGACTGCATATTCTAGATATAAGAGTGATTTGGTCACATATGTGATCTTAGGAGTTTCGACAGTACCAGATTAACTTCTTGAGTCTCTTCAATTAGGATGGATGACTGTGTAGATAACTAAGTTCCCACAAGGGGAAGATGAACATCTCCATCCTCTAGTGACTCTTTAAGGTTTTTTCCATTAGATGCATCCTTTATTTTTACTTTTTCAAGGTCAGGAAGTGCCTCGGGGAGGTTTTCACTAGATGGCCACTTTTTATTTTTCTTATTCTTATTTTTGCAACTAGAGTGTTCATCCTCCCCCAATCCCATAAGGTTGACATATGTATCCACGGAGATATTGACAGGTGTGCTATCTCATAGGTCCCAATCAATAAGCTCAGGATGATGAAGGGATAGGCTAATGGTACAGATGGATAGGCATTTGAACATGGATGATAGGTCTGTGTGATCGACGTCATTGTATGCACATATGATGGATTCCTCCTTGGGTATGTCTTCCAATGAGCCATTGTCCATGACAACACTATTGGAAGTATTAGATGATGTTGCAGGGCCTTTCTGATTTTTTCATATCTGATGCCTATGTTCTTTGGCAGCTTTGATGTATCAATAGGTTGCAACTACCCCTATTCTTCTTTACCTAGGCCCTTACCTTGGTAGTTATACTTTTCTGCAAACTTAGCTGACCAAGAATATGCTTCATTAAAGTATTCCTTTAGAGGAGGATTTGGTTGGGGTTCTTCTCTGTATACCCATTGAATTATATCCTCTTCTAGTGTATCTATCTTGATACTAGGGGACCTAAAAGTGGTAGTAGGTGTAGATGTCAAATTCTGCATTTGTTCAAAACACACGTTAGCATTGTCATTTAAAACAAAGAAATATAAGAACATCCCTATGAAATAATGAAACATGTTAATCATGCAATGAAAGGAATTAAGGAAACTAAATAAAACACATAATAACATGAATCAAACCCTATCTCATAGTGGATTGGTTCTTCTATGGAAATAAGCCTTTTCCCAATCCTTTGCTAAGCTCCATGATATTGATGATATGAAATGCTATGAAGATATGATATGGATTGAAATGACAAGGATATGGAGAAAGATATAAATATTGTGGAGGATTTGTTGAAAAATGAAGCTTTCATTTATAGATTTTTAAATTGGAAGAGAGCTCAAAATAGAGCAATGTGGGATAATGATTTGACCAATGAGATGAAGCCACTAAGTTTGACTTGTGCAAGATCCATGTAAGAGCTCATAAATGCCTTGTTGGATGTACATGTCAACTTGTTTTTGAATTCAAATTTGAGGGAATATTCCTCAAAGATGCTATGTTGATGGAAAAAGATGAATTAATAAATCAATAAATTGATTTATTTGTGCAAGTGGGAAAAGCTAGAGGATGTGATGGGTGATTAGATTAGGTTAATCAGGATTAGATTAAATTAGATGATGTTTAGTTAATTGTGACATTCAACTTAAATATTTTGGTTTATTTAAATTAAATGAGAAGAAATTGATCATTAGATATTTAATTGAATAACTTTGATCTATTTAATTAAATGGAGACCTTTAGAAGATTAATTGATTTATTTAATAACCTTTAGGAGATTGATTAAATAAACTTGATTTATTTAATTGATGAGAAAATATGATTTAATTAAATGAGTGATGTCAATTTTTCATGTCTACATTTTGGCCCTCTTTAAAGCAATGCACTTGCTATGTTGGTTCAAAGAATAAACTTGCCATGATCAAAATTCAAAATTTTTATGATTTTTTTAGATTCTCCAGTAGAAAGTACACTAGTAGATTGCCCCCTCCAGAGATCGAGCAGAAAGATTCAATTTGAGGGTTGATCTCATGATAAAGAGGTTCAAAATGGATGGTTATGATGGTGATGCAAATGAGATGATTTTAAGATGCTTAGAATAACCAATCTATATTATCCTGAACAACTTAAATGATGATATGATGTTAGATGGATGAGATGGATGATTTGATATGCTATGATTATGCAATGGATGTTTTATGTAGATGAATTATTTATGAGATGCTTGGACTAACAGATCTATATTATGACGATGAACATGCATGTGAGATGATAGGTTGATGGTTTGTGGATGCAGGATGGATCACTGGTGATGTTATGTTAGCATAGAGAGAAGAAAGAAGAAATGAGATGATGACAAGAGGATCCAACAAGTCCATAATCTGACGAGACTTTATTAGAGATGATGATGAGGATAGATGATGATTTGCTTATCAAGGATTGGGATTTTAAAAGGGCTACTTACCTTATGTTTGATAATACACATAGATATGATGCATAAAGGTATACAAAATCAAGATGGCATTGTACCTAGTGTGATGGAATTTGACTCAAAAAATAGATAGGAGTATTCTTGTTCATACTTGACATACAGAAACCTTGCTAGGGCATAATTAAAAAAGCAAGTATTTGCCAAGTTATATTACAAGAACATCCAACAAGCACATTAGACAAAAGATAATGATCGTTGCCCCATTCCTATCTCTCTAAATCCTTCATTCGGATATCATCGAGAGGTCCTTGGAATGAGCGCAATAAGATAAATCAAAAGAAGAGATCAAGTATGCAAACAAGCCAATGTTCTTCATACCTTCAGCCAAAGGGATTTGTTTTGTTTAGGATAAGTATCCAAAGTGATATCCAAAATGCCACCCATTGTTGGAACGATATATCCTAGGACATGCATTGTATTGGATGATGATGGGTTGATAAGTTGATTGATAGGTTGTTGATATAAGGTTGACTGACATGTTTGAAAATGATCAAGAGTTTGATTTTGCATTTAACAGTTTGTTGTTTTGATTTTTTGTTTGATGTTTTCTTTTGTTGATTGTTGTGATTGTTTCTATTTGTTTTGCCAAAGGGTGAGGATGACAATCGTTTATTATGAGTGATGTTATTTTGGGTGTAAGCGTGATGAGACAGATGGATTTTTTCAAACATTTGGATGTTTTTGGAGTTTTGCAATGTTTTGAGGCTATTTTTGGTATTTTCAAGATTTTACAAATGTTTTGATTTTTTGATTTTTTAAATGTTTTGGGGTTTTCTGAGATTTTATGGATTTTTTTGGATTTTGATATCTCAGGGGCTGATCAAAGATTAGCCTCACCTATGTTTAAGCTCATAGATGACGTAGTTCAGATTCCAATGTTTTTGATATTTTCTGACTTTTTGAGTGTTGTTGGATTTTTAATATATCTTGGATGTTTTTGAATTTTCGCATGATTTTGAAAATTTAGATATGGATATGTGTGATGATATTAGTTCACTATTTGCGATTTTGTTTAAAACCAAGCGAAGTTTGATTGATCAAATTGATGGATTGATGATGATAGCATTGTTGAGGATGCACAACAATGCAAAGATTGGATTGATTAGGATTGATGATGATAACATTGTTGAGGATGCACAAAAATGCAAGGATAGTGTTAAGCAACACAAGAATTGGGATGGATATCCCAAGATGATGATAGATTGATGATGATAACATTGTTCAGGATACACAACAATGCAAGAATAGTGTTAAGCAACACAAGGATATCCCAAAATGATGATTTTTTGATTTGATTTGATTGATCATGATTGATGAAGCTTGATTTGGAACAAAAGTTGTTTGAATTTTTTGATGTTACATTTGAAGTGAAAATTAGATGCAGCTGATAGTGATTGTTTGGATTGATGTTCAATGAAAGATGAAGATTGATAAGGAACATTTTCTCCTCAAAATATGCAATGGGATAGTGATTTGGATTTTGGATCACAAATGCTTTGACCAATTTGGTTTCACATTTTCCAATGTTCGGATCACCACATAAGTTGGAGGATATAGATCAAGATTTATTCTCAAAGAAAGATGTAAATATCTGCCCCCAGTGTCTAGCAATGTATGGAATGACATGGATGGATGCCTAGATAGGTGTATGGATAGATGGATATGGATTATCTTGTGATAAGATAAGGTGTTTGAATGAAGGAATGCTTCATTGGATATTGCTTCATGGTTCAGATAATGCTGTGTTGGATAGGATCAATGAAAATGACTCATGTCAAGATGTTTACCATAAGCAAGTGTAAAGTGTGTACCAAACTTCATCAGGATCAAGATAATGTGGAAGATGGATGGAAATGGGTTGGATAACTGGTTCATGGATGAATGGATTTATTATGGCTAAGATGGATGGAATGCTAGATTTATTATGGATGGGATGAGATGCTTTCTCCTAAAATAGTGCACGCAGATGCTCGATTCTACACATGACGCCTGTTTTCCAGGTTTTCGTCATGGTCTTTCCCAAAGCACCACCATAGTGGTTTTCACTAGAGGATGATTTTTTCTCTTTACTGTTTTCAATCCTTTTTCTGATTTTTTTAGATTTTCATATTTTTTAATTTTTTTCTATTTTTTTAAAAGATTTTAAGCTCATGCTAAATCACAAGGTGTCGCTAATGTAGATGTCCCTATCATAATGTGCCATCGATATCTTGCTTGAAGATGTTGTTTTGCTAAGATACGTGCACTTGAATACAACTTTTGACATTCTTGATCTACTTCATTGATACCAGAGTTAACTTTGTCTTTGTGCACACATCGCAATAGAGTGCCTTCTGAATCCTTATGATGAAGGGTCGTTTCCAATACATGGTCAATTTTAGAATTAGATATCACACGTGGAGGCATGGATGGAGTGTGTTTAGGGATAAGAGATCGATTGGTTGGAAGTTTGGAACCTTTGACTCTCCAAACTTGGGAAGATGAGAAATGATGGGTGGATACAAAAGTGTGCATGGAATTAGGACCAACTGCTTGATATACTTTGTACGTCATTTGAAAAGTCTACTTTTACTTTTGTGGACATCTTTTATTTTTTCCCATAGTTTCTTTGACTGATGGAGTTTGATAGGGATGATCTTTCTTTGTATTCTTTGGTATCCATGTGTATTTGATTTGTCCATTATGCTTCTTAGATTCTTTTGCTTTGATAACGTTCTTCATACTTTGATTCAAATCTTTCTTTTGAAGTTGGTCCCAATTCATGAATGGGGTGATGGGTGGAAGAAGATTCATGATGTGACTAGTTGTAGTATTGGCATTGGTTTCATCATAAGGATTCTTCGTGCTCCCTATGTTGACATTTTCTTGAGATGAAGTTTCCCCCAGTATGGTGGTAGTAGTACCTTCATGCTTTGATTCTGCTTGTTCCAAGAGCTCTTGTTTAGAATGCATTCATAAATGACCATTGTAGATGATGTTATTGGAATTTGCTGCTCTACTAACTTCAAAATATCCTGTTTTGTCTGACCTGTTTCTTTGAGTGGATACTACTAGATATCTTCATACATGATGTCCTCAGTTTGAATTTGGGATATGTCTGATCCTGATGTTGTCAACTCAATAACCTGATCTTTTTGTGTAATAATTTCAGGAGTAAAAGAATCTTGTTCTGAATGAAGATAATCTATGTGTCCGGCCATAGAAAGCATCTCATGGGTAGATGGAGGAGTATGTGCTATGTGGATATGATCATCTTGTGTAGATAGGAGAGTTTCCATTAGATCATTGTAGTATCTTGGAGATATGAATTCTTGATCTTGAATGATTTTAGAATTGCTTTCGACATGCTTTGGATCAAGTTCTTGACATGGGTCAATTTCAAAGGATGGATTGCTTATAAGGGGTTCTTGGATATCTTTAGTAGGAATAGGAAGTGGCTCAATATCCTCTTGATCTTTGAGTGAATTGGGATCAAGTGTTGAGTTGAAGATCCCTTCAATATTGGCAATCATGAGGTTGAAGGATGTCAATATGTCTTGGAAAGGACCATTGCTAGACTTTGGTGAGAGATATTGATCATGCTTTAGAATAAATTCTTGAGATATGCCCTCTAACTCATTAGGTGATGTAGAGACATTTTCAACATGATCATTGGTCGATGCCTCATTGGATGAGGTGAAAACATCTTTATTGATGGATAGATCTTGACCATTATTTTCAACAATTGTGGTCGAGGGATTTCCAATGTCTTCAACCATAGGGTCAAGTGATGTTGGCTTTTCTTTGATTGGTTCATTGTTGGTTAGTGGACTTTGATCATGATTGAAAAGTGACTCTTGATGTATGTTAATTTGATCATTGGATGAGGTGGAGACATCTTCAAGGTGTTCTGTGGTGGATTGATCTTGATCCTTGTTCTCGACAGTTGTGGTGGAGATATTGTCAATGTTATCATTGTCCCCAATAGTGATTATCTTTTGATCAATTAGGTCTTGGATATTTTTTTGAGTCGAACACAATCTGATGTTGTTTGTCCCTTTATTTTATGATAATCACAAAGGTACTTCTCATTATACCCTGGCGGTTTTATGTCTAGTTCTTGATAGTTCACGTAAATGGGGATTTTGATGAGATTTTCTTGTACCAACTATTACAGGACTGATTCGATTGGTCTCCCAAGTGGTGTGTATTTTTGCTTATTACCCTATAAGACTTGTACTTTAAATTGAACTTTTGGTGATTATTTTTGGAGACGTGGTGAGTGATCTTCGAGATGTGGTGATTTATCCTCGAGACCTAGTGATTTGGTTTGTTGTTGATGTTGTTGATCTTGATATCTGACTTCTTGACATTGAAGATATTGTTCTTGATGCCATTATGGACATAAATCAATGCTTTGATGATATGGTTCAATCAATGGTAGAGTACATTGATTTTGGAGTAAAAATGTCTCTTGTTTCAAGGCTTAAGTTAGTTTTTCAAGTGAAGCAATTTGGTCTAGAAAAACTTGGTCTTGATTTTGATCTTGGAACCCTTGATATAGTTGATTTGGCTTTTGTTTAAGTAGATTTGGATTGTGTACTTGTGGTGTTTGATTTTGGACAATGTTCTGATTTGGGATGATACTCAGATTTGGCATGATAGGTTGAAATTTAACATTGTTGTGATTGGGAATCACATTGCCTTGATTTAGGTAACTTTGATTTTGCATGGTGTTACCTTGACTTGGATCAATATATGGAGTCTTTATCATTGTGTTTGGAATTTGAACAACATTTGAGTGATTCACAAACATATTTATCCCAAATTTTACCAAGTTTGGACTCAAAACATTCATATTTGGTAAAGTTGTACTTGGTACATTCTCATTTGGCATGTAGGGATTTGGTGGGATGACGTTGTTCGTTTGAAGGCTCATGCATTGATTGTTCGGTTGGTGGATTTGTAGGTTTGGAATTGGATTTAAATCTACCATTGGGAAAGGTGTCCCAAACTTCAATTTGGGCATACTCACATTTGTTGTACTATTGACATTTGTAGAATGTAATGATCCCATGTACTGTTTGTATAGATGTGAGTGTTGATAATCAATCGGCATTGTAAGGCTTTGATAGCTTAGTTGACTTGGATTACTCATGATGTATGGATCAAGTTTATATTCCATGTTACTCTTATGTTGCAAAAGTGACCTCTAAGGTTCCTGGGACCAATGATGAGATGAAGGATGAAAGGGGTAAATGATATGAGTGTTGAACGTTTAGGGAATTTGGATCAATGCTCGACTTAGGGTTTGATTTTGATAGTTTGATTTGGATAATAAACTTGTAAACCCTAAGATGTTAGATGTTATCTTAGGATGAACTTGTTCAAAGGGGTGCTAATTTAACTAGAGGTATGAGAAAGGATGCATTCACATACTTCTAACCAAACAAGGTGATTTTGATTTTGTTGATTTACCCAAGTCTAGAATGATGTTTCCAAAGATCTAAAGTTGTTTGTGGGATGAAGATGATAAATGTTTGAATGAATGAATTGTTTGATTTGATCCTAAATGAACCTAGGAATGACTTGTTTACAAGACCAAGATAGTGAAGAACATGCCTTTCTCTAAGAGTAATTCAAAATCAAAAGACCAATGTTTGCATGAAAACCATATGACCAAAAGATGCCAAGCTCATGTGTGGGGTCCAATTGATTCAATCTTTGCTTAATGGAATTTTTTTACCACAAAAATTTATTGATTAACTTTCAAACTGAATGTCCAATGTCCTAATTTTCTTTCATCCCACAAAGTGCATTATGTGGAAATCAAGGAAACCAAGACAAATGTTACCTAAAGTTGACTTTAGTAGGAGCAAATTGAGATGAAATCCAAATGTTTAGAAGCCTCTAAGGATACAAATCAAAAGGGTGAGCAATAACATGTGAATTTTTTCAAGGATATTTGCTTCTCCTAAAGGGTTTGAGATTTGATGCTCATGTTGAATGTTGGTTTTCCAATGTTTTTGATCAAAGCACTGTGTTTTCAAACTGACTCACAAGAAATATAACATTCTAGCTCAATTGGTACGTTTTTCTTAGTGGGCTTGCCTCATGCCCTTCGTAGTAGAAGAGATGATTTTACATGCAATCAAGGAAAAAATATAAAGGTATGTTAAGAATGAATTATTAACCTCTATATTTTAACCAAGATCGTACATGGCAAGTAACTTCTTGGAATCTAAGTTCCAATGCACCAGTTTGATAAACTCATTGGATGGACTAGTTGGTTAATACAAACAAGGGTTTTAGTTTGGAATTTCCATTCGTAGAGATTGACCCATATGGTGAGTCCCTTTTTAGATCCATCTCGTCAGAGTCAACCACGTGATACTGGTGTTTACTCTAGTACCCACATTTATATCTCGGCTGGAAATACTCTTGGCTTTAGAGTGTTACCGGTTGAGTCATTCCCTTGGGTGAGTACTTTTTCCCCAAGGCAGGCTCTCTAAGATAGACAAAAGCAAGTAAACATATTCATAGTTTGATCAACCTTCATTTAGAAACAAAGGGAGAACACATGCAATAGGTTTACTCACACTCGCAAAGTGTTTTGTTCAATTTTTAAACCCAAAATGAACTGTGGAGGCAATCTTTTATGCAACTTAATGTCATCAAAAATAATTTTGATTCTCAAGATTGCCATGAAGCATGAGAGAAGTGCATACACCTTTTTAGATGAGATTGTTTTGCATAAAATATTACAAAGCATAAAATACACATGTTCGTTTTAAATCCCAAAGCAATGATGAGTTCATTTTTTAAGCACTAAGGTAAATGTGAAGTTTGTTTGTTCAATTTTACCCCAAAATCAGAGTCTAATGAGTTTCTAAGGTTCAATTTTAGCCCAACTTTGAAAAAAAAATAATGATCTAGTTGGCCTAAAATAGAAAACGAAAGTGGAAAATGGATGCTCTAAGCATTTAAAAATGCTTTTGTCAATTTCAAGTTTAATGCTCAAGGCCCACTTTCAATTCAAAAAATTCTCCAAAGATTGTTTCCTTTGCTTCAAGTTTGTAAGTTCCATGTGTAAATGAAATATGCAAGATAAAAACATATGAGAATTAATTGTTAAGAAACAATTTAGGAAATAAATATTGAAAGAAAATCAATTTCAAAGATGTGTGAAATTTAATGATGATATATAATTGATAATCTTCCGAAATTGGTCAATTCAAGTTCCATGTCCAATGCCCACTTCAAATGTGCTTGCAATTCTTTAATTCCAATGGTAAATTATAATGCCACCATACATATTCAAGAAGGAAAGTAAAAAGAAAGCTCTAAATGCCCACATAGATCATTGTCTTGATGTCGAACCAAATGCCAAGAAAACTGATGTTTCAAGGATTTAATAAAATGCCTACATGCTTCAGTAAGCATTATAACGATCAATGATAAATCAAATATAATCTTTGATGGAAATATAACTAAGCAAGCACAAAATGTATTTATTGACAACAACTCATTAATGAATTTTCAAAGAATTTTGAGATGACAATGATGAGTAAACATGGAAATATTAATGACAAAGCATTGTTTCACTTAGTCAAAATCACACCCTACACCAGTTAAGATCTTGTCATTGCTTTCTTAAGAAGTTTAGTTCTGTACATTGTTCAATAAGTTGCTGCTAAAGTAGGTATGATTTTAATTAGATGAATAGCTTTTGATAATGTTAATAAGTTCTCTTCGATATCAATTTTTTTACTCAAAAAAAAATGAGGAGAGCTTCAATGCCTGTGAATAAACTATAAAAGAAAACAAGTTTCTTTACCTACCACAAGAAGAACGGATAAATAGCTAGTTGAAGCAAAATAGTGGAAACTAACAAATCTACTCACATTGTTTTTGGATAACAATCAATTATCTAGATGCTTACCTTCCTTCCTGGGAAACTTAGCTACCCCCAATGTCTTGGACATACAAATCAACAAGCGTGTGGATTCTAGTCATATTTTGGTTGACCAGTGAGTGACCTCTCATTTCATATGTGCCTGGTAGAGGGATTTGATGTAGGCGTCTGCTGGATGTCGAGTGTAAGTCCCAACTTGTTGTTTGCAGTGCATGCATCTGTCCCATCTCAACACAGCAATGAAGAAGATTTCACATGCACCACCATGATGTCATGGTACAAAAACATTTCTTGGGCACCGCTTCCATCTCATCATGATCTATCCATTCCCACTAGTTTAGCTTCAAATTCTGCAAGATATGTGCTTTATGGTAGAATGATAAAATGCGTAGACATGAGGTGAGTGATTCATATTCGACTATTGAAATTGTAAATGAATTGAGCTTTATTGATAATGTAAACTAAACTTTCAACTCTATCATAAGCATTCTATCGTGGTTAATCATTAGTCGTATCTTTCACTTAAACTACTATTGTATTCAGAAAAATTGAAGGAAATCATAAAATCGTATCTGCATCGCCCATTGCAGAAATAAATCATAATTGGTTTGTCCTGTAAGGTTCGTATCATGCAAGCAAAGTGTTAGACTAGACTAAAATTCTTGTATACTTCTTAAATTTGTTGAGCAGTTGTCAGAATAAACTGAAATGCCTATTAGCACAAGTCACACCATAAATGAATCCAATGTGAATCCTACATCCCATGACAAGCCGCTTCTGTAAGAAGTCGATAGAGAGGCTACGAAGGATTTGATGCTGTCGGTGGGTTCTTATCAGTACCTGTCGCCATTCAAGAAACCAACACAAAACCAAAAAAAATTCACAACCATTTAATGAATAAATCACCAGTTATTTAAATAGTGACCACTCCAATGCAACAAAAATCTAATGCAATGATGATTTTCCTCTGTTGCAGATTATAGATTGGGATAATTCAAAGAAAAATTTAAGATTTTATGTCTAAAAGTCAATTTTGAAAGTGGAAGCAAAAAAATGTCTAATCGTATGGAATAAGATACTGCCACTAAATCATTATACACCCACCCAAAGTGACATACGATGAATGTTAATAGTACAATGTTCATGCGTTCTTCGTTATAAAGAAAAATCACTGGTTCATGTCACTGTCACAAGTAAATGCAAAATGGACCATAAATCAAGAAAATAATAGTAGTCACCATTGTATATTCATTTACTTGATTTCTGATTTGTTGTTATTTCTTTGGAGATTGTACCTACAAATAGAGGTATCTACAAGGAGAAGCAAGAGAGATACACACTGCAAAATGAATAAAGGCTGACTTCAAATGATATTTAGAAACAATGCAACATCAATCAGATTTAAAATTCCAATAATAATTTGATGTTGCATTTTGCACAGTAGGCGTTATGAGTTTTCCCAAAGGTTTGAAAAAACTAGACAAGTGATACTACAAAGCGCATTACATTAAAAGTTTGTTCAGTTAGTGCCAAAAGTTGCAAATGTTAGGAGAAAGATGTTGATACTGAAGGAGTGCACTGAGCAAGTGAATAGACATAGTTTGGGAAAGTATAAAATCAAGACACCAAGACTAAAGGAGCTTGCCCCTATATAGGAAATCAATAAAGTTTTAAGTTATGCCAAACGCTGGTTCGTGACATCATATGGGAGCATAACGTATGGAGGCATAACATTAAAGGAATAATCATTTTTTTTCTTACCAAAATATGGTAATCCATTTAAATAATAGTTCTCCTAAATCATAAGAAAAAAGCCATACCTAACCATATTTCAAACTTCTTAAAATACCTCAACAAGACAGGACGCGCAAAGTTTGAAGTTTGTATGATTAGTGACAAAGAAAACAAATACTTTATGTTTCTTATCTAATGCTTGAAATAAATAGAGATGAAAGATGAACAGAAGCATAGATTATATTTTCCCTCCTTCTAGCGCCATTATGTAGATGTCAAATTCTGCATTTGTTCAAAAAACACATTAGCATTGTCATTTAAAACAAAGCAAAATAAGAACATCCCTATGAAATAATGAAACATGTTAATCATGCAATGAAAGGAATTAAGGAAGCTAAATAAAACACATAATAACATGAATCAAACCCTATCTCATAGTGGATTGGTGCTTCTATGGAAAGAATCCCTTTCCCAATCCTTTGCTAAGCTCCATGACATTGCTGATATGAAATGCTATGAAGATATGATATGGATTCAACTGACAATGATATGGAGAAAGATCTAAATATTGTGGAGGATTTGTTGAAGAATGAAGCTTTCATTTATAGATTTTCAAATTGGAAGAGAGCTCAAAATAGAGCAATGTGGGATAATGATTTGACCAATGAGATGAAGCCACTTGTCACCTTGTGAGAGGTTGAGGAATGACCAAATTTTGGTAAATGTGCCAAAGAGGTGGAGATTCAAGTTTGAATTTGAGAGTTAAATGCTAAGTTTCACTTGTGCAAGAGCCATGTAAGAGCTCATAAATGCCTTGTTGGATGTACATGTCAAATTGTTTTTGAATTCAAATTTGAGGGAATATTCCTCAAAGATGCCATGTTGATGGAAAATGATGAATTAATAAATCAATAAATTGATTTATTTGTGCAAGTGGGAAAAGCTAGAGATGTGATGGGTGATTAGATTAGGTTAATCAGGATTAGATTAACTTAGATGATGTTTAGTTGATTGTTACATTCAACTTAAATATTTGGGTTTATTTAAATTAAATGAGAAGAAATTGATCATTAGAGATTTAATTAAATAAATTTGATCTATTTAATTAAATGGAGATCTTTAGAAGAATAATTGATTTATTTAATAACCTTTAGGAGATTGATTGAATAAACTTGTTTTATTTAATTGATGAGTGAATATGATTTAACTAAATGAGTGATGTGAATTTTGCGTGTCTACATTTTTCCCCTCTTTGAAGCAATGTACTTGCTACGTTGGTTCAAAGAATAAACTTGCCGCGATCAAAATTCAAAAATTTTATGATTTTTTCGAATGCCCTAGCAGAAAGAAGTGCACTAGTACAGTAGGAATGTTTTTTGCACTGAAGGTGATAGTCTTTTCTTCCTTTGGAGTAGCATGTGAAGGTTGACTGTACTCATGTGGTGATGGTGGCACGGTTGCTATATTAAGAGCAGTATGCATTTCGTATTCACCACACCCCTTATCAATGATTTGGACTTTTGTGGCTATAGGATTGGTGATGGAAGATGGAGTGGCTATTGTGGCAGAGGGTGGATTAGTGGATGATGACTGAGATGCCCCCATTTCAACCCCAGGACAATAATGTAAATGGGGAAATGACGCTTCTAAAGCGTGGCAGTATTCAAATGGTTGGGGGTTAGCATAAATGGTGACCTCTTGTCCATTAACTAGAAATTTTAGGCACTGATGGTATGTGGATGGGACGGCTTGCACATCATGAAGCCATGGAAAGCCAAGGAGGAGATTGTATGGTAAGTCCAGGTCAAGGACATGACAGGTAGTATACTGAACCATAGGTCCAACCTAGATAGGAAGATTGATAATTCCTTCAGAATTTCTTTCTGCATTATCATAGGCCTTGATCATGATGATTTGGTTACTCAAATATACTTGAGTATAGCCCACCTATTTTATGAATTTCAGAGTACATAGATTGAGGGCAGAGCCATTATCTACCAAGACTCTTTTTATTTTATGATGGGCAACCAATGCTTCAATATGCAAGGGGCAGTTGTGATTGGCATCAATATTTGGCATGTCATTCTGGCTGAAGTGCAGCCAATAAGATAAAGCCAGGTGTCCTACCAAAGCTTGGAATCATGTAGGATTGATGTCATTAGGTACATGGGTTTTCCTGTAAAAATCTGTTGAGGATTTCTTGATGTACAGGAGAAGACTTAAGCAGATCCAAGATGGAGATCTGAGCAGGGGTCTTCCCTAAGTGATCTAGAATGTTGTACTTAGAGTTTATAGGACTTGGTTGGGCGGGTGCAGAGGCCGTAGGGACAGTGATACGGGCTCATCGTGTAGTAAAAACACATTAGGGATCTTTGGCTTTAACATGTATCATAGATACACGAGGTTCTACCTACTCAATGTAATAGACAATACCATCGTAATTGAAGGGTGCATTCTTATAGTTTATGTTATTTGTGCTGTTGTCTTGGGGATTGTTGTTGGAGGTTCTCATGCCTTGATTATGGTTAGGGAAAGCATTTTGGTGTATCTACAATTGAGCATTAGATGACGAAGCTTGACTAGTGTCGACTTTGATATCTCCTCATTCGATAAGATCTTGGACATAGTTTTTGAGACCTTGACACTTATTCAGAGTGTGTCCTTTGATTTTATGGAATTCACAATATTCATTATCCCTAAACCAAGTAGGTTTGGGTTTGGATTCATCCAATGGTTTGGTGACAGGGTACGTGATTCAATAGTTGACCTGTAACAACTTATTGAAGATGACACTCAAGTGTTCTCCTAATTGAGCATACTGGCGTTTAGCGTTTCCCTAACTATTTTGGTTTGTTTGTTGAGGAGGACAAGATGCCCCCTATGGTATGGATATGACATTAGGTACAGATGGTTGTTTTTTTTGGGATGTATTAGCCACTTGGACGTGTTTAGTATCAGTGACGCCATCATTCACTACATTCTTGTTCTTGTTCCAAAAATGTGGCTTGTCATTGAATGGCCTTTCTTTGTCATGGTTGTGTATCTTGATGTTCCCTTTGGCAACAAGGGCACGTTCAAGGATGGGTCCCTTTTCCACTATCTCTGTGAAAGTGGTGACACAATCTAACCTAAAATTATGAGCCATGTCAGGATGAGAGTTCTCCACGTAGAGGGTGACCATGTCCTTCTCTTTTAGAGGGCTTTTCATTTGGCTTGCTAGTGCACACCACCTTTGAACGTAGCTAGCAAAGGTTTCCCCCTCATGTTGTTTCTCTTTGAGGAGATCTAAAGTGTCAGTGTCCTCCAAATTGAAGGAGAAGTAGGAAACAATTTTTTCTGACAGGTCTACAAAATATTTTATAGACCCTCGTTCGAGGCTCATGAACCACTCTAGGGCATTGCCTGTCAGACTTCGTGGGAACAGGTGCAAGAGATAGTTTTCGTTGTGCATAAACTCTTGACACTAGGAGTAAAACTCCTGCAAGTGGGCCTTAGGATCTTTGTTCCCCCTGTATCTGTCGAATTTTGGTATTTCAAAATGTTTAGGGAAGCAGATCAATGAGATGGAGGGATCGAATGGATACAGGCACATGTCTTCGAACTTGAATGATTTTTTGCTAGTCCCAGTCTGAAGATATTTCAGAGTGGCTTTGATTTCTAACAGATCTGAATTGATCAATGGCGTAAGAGACAAAGGTAGGTTGGATGGATATGGATGGTAGGATGATAAAGGATCCTGCTGAGAGAGTGTCAGAATGTTTAGGTATGGATTTTGGTAGTGGGATGATGACATCCCTTGCTGGTAGGCCAAGGGATTTTGTTGGTACAGGGGTTGTTGTTGTGAGGTATAGTATGGATTTTTTTGATAAAAATGTGAGGTAGGCTATTGAGGAGATTGGATCTAATGTTGCAGATTGACCTACCGATACTGAGGGTATTGCTGCAACTGTTGGGACTGTTGTTGGCTATGATAATAATGATTCTAATGTGATGTGAGATGTTGTGTGGGCCAAGATGGGATGTTGTATTGTATTTGAGCTCACAGACGTAGGATGGATGCAAGGAATGAGAATATGGTTTGAGCGGGAGGTTGAGATGAATTGCTTTGCAACTGGTATGGTGGTTGTTGTGAAGAAATCGGTGGGTTATATAGCGGTTTTTGTGGTTGGGGCAGCTGAGATAACGTAGGGGTGTTTTACAAAGGAGGTTGTTGGGTACCAAAGGGGCCGCTTGGATGGGATGTACCTTGTGGCAATAATGGAGGTGGTAGGTTAGATTGGGGAGGTTGTGGAGATGCGTATGAAGGCGATGGTAGGTTTATGGCCCCAACAGGTGGAGGCAATGTAGTAAACGGGCTGCCCCTAGTGCTGACAGGAGGTGGATTTGAAAGGGGTGGTGCCATTAGCATTAGTCACAGAAATTGCGGAACATTTTGTGGCATGCCAAAGGAAAAAGGATCATTGGGATCAATTGTTTGAGGATCCCCCATGACTGAGGTTGCGGGATGTGGGGGATTGCTAATGGGATACATAACGACATTGCTGAATTTAGGTTGATGCCAACCTTCTACTGGAGGAACACTAGGTACATATGAACTACTTGGTGCATTTTGTGAACCTTGGGGTATGTTAGGTGTAGAACCGCTATACTTGGATAGGTCAGCACCTGATGGTAGCTTGACACCTTTTTCAATTAAGTGGGGCAAGATTTTTTCCCCATGTTTTTTGAGAAGACGATCTGTCATTTGCACATTGACAGGGTTACAAAAGTGTTCCTCAAATGTAAGTTCAGGTTGAATGACCATGTTTTCATCCTCAGGGGGTGATGTGTTTTGACCATCGATATTAGATTGTGATGATGTACCATTGTGCAGATCCCGAGGGATGTTCACCCCATTATGGAGGTCTTGCGAGGCATTAGTTGCATTGTTTGGATCTTGAGGGATGTTTGGTTGGGGATTTTGGGCTTGTGTTCGGCCATTTACCTTTTGTGACTGAGTTTGAATAGGCATGCAAGATGATAGGACAAATTAAGATGCTAAGATGATCAAGATGATAACGAAAAAGATTGACCCAATGGTTTAGCCGATGAGGATATGGCTCAATGGGATTGATTTGGATGATTGATTCAAAATGGATTTGTTTGATGAGATCGAATTGAGTTGATTAGTAGAAAATCGGCCAACCTAGATTGGATGATATGATGATTTGATTTAGATTGGTGATCGATAATGACCAGAATTTGAAACTGAGTTTAAGAGTGATCCCTGGTAATGCTAGGTGTTGATTAACCGACTAAAGGGTAGATGTATAATAATGGCACCGAATCCAACTTGAGATTAAAGTGGATTGATTGGGCCGATGAGGATGACCGACTTTGGATAGATGACTACCCTAAGTTGGTTTTGATGGATGACGATTAGAGATGAACACCTAGGTCAATTTGGATAACTACTTTAATGGAGTGTAATGAAAATACTGGTGATCTGAAATGGGAAAATGATGACCAGAATGGGGGCTCGAAATGGGTAAATGAGGACTTCGAATGGGTATATGGTTGCTTGAGTTGAGGTGATGAACATTTTAGGATGGCGAATGGATTCTCGAAACAGGTGCACAAATGTTTAAAACAGGAGATGAGTGATCGAAAAAGTGAAACAAGGGTCCTGAATGACAAAACAAATGATAAAGCTGACCGGTCAAGGGTTAAGTCTGCCCCTAGAGGTCAAGTTTTCCTATCTAGAGGGCAAGTTCAACCTATCTAGAGGGAAATTTCACCTGATTAGATGGAAAGTTCACCTGACTAGAGGGTAAGTTCGGTTGTCCAGAGGGAAAGTTTTCCTATCCAGAGGGCAAGTTCGCCTTACTAGAGGGAAAGTTCAGCTATCTAGAGGGCAAGTTCACCTGTCCAGAGGGCAAGTTCACCTGAATAGAGGGCAATTTCACCTATCCAGAGGGAAAGTTGGCCTATGGAGCTAAAGTTGGTCAAAATTGGATGAAAGAGGCTGGAAAAGGCTGGTTCAAGGTCAAGTTCACCCCTGGGTGGGTCAAGTTCGCCCCTAGATAGGTTTAAACTTGACTTTTGATAAGATGACTAAGGAAAATGACCCAAAACACAGCAAACATCAATCAAAAGGATATGGCTAATTCAGTTAATCAGACAATCACTGGTTTTGCACAAAGAAGACAATTCAGACAACACAATCCTAAGTCTAATAGAAAGGGTATGGCCAACAAAGTCTTCTATTATAAGAGGAACATGGTTGCTAGGGAGTCCTTGATATACACCCGATACATGAGACCCAAACCATGAACACCAACCTATTACAAGCGTGAGTTAGGAACCTTAGCGAGATACTAAAGGCTCAGACCAACTCTTCACATCATCCCGACGCTTCACCAATTACAACGTGGTTGGATTGAGGTACAACTTTCACTCTCCCTCCTTTATATACCCCGCCAGAATGTGTGGTTGGAATCATCCCTTGGGGTGATGAAATCGCCAAGTAGGTCCCACTAAGAAAATCAAAAGAGGATGACTCAAAGGACTTAATAAGCTACGATTTCTTGTCACCCAAGATCGTCGAATGGCACAAGGGGATTGGATACGTCAAATAGCTTACCATCAAGCACCACAAACAAGGTTAATTAACACCCCTAGTTAAACTATGTGCCTAAGTTAGGGGGTTAAAAACCCTTAAAACAGTCAAAAGGAGTGCTAAAAACTAAAATTTTACTTTTTGGAAAAAAGATGTGTAGGGAAAATCTACCTATCTAGATGTCAGGTATGCCTATCTAAAGGGAAGGTTTTCCTATCTACAGGTCATGTCTACATGTCTGCAGGTCGGGTTTTCCTGTCTATGGGTCAGATCTGCCCCTCTATGAATTGTTTTCCAAAAACACTTTATGGAGTCTATGGAGGGTAGGTACGCCCTTGGGCAAGGTTGGGTCTGCCTGTGGAGGGTAGGTCCACCTATCTGTCAAGTCAAGTCCACCCCTTGAGGTCAAGTTCACCCCAAGAAGGTTGGGTCTACCCCTCTATAGGTCAGGTTTGCCCCTTTGTAGGTCAGGTCTACCCCTCTACAGGGTGAGTCCACCCCTCTCTAAGTCAGGTCCGCCCCTCTGCAACCTATACTTGCAAAAAGTAAAAAAACAACAAACATGAAAGAAAGAGATTCATTTGTGGGTCCCACCGGGCGTGCCAGAAATGTAATAGGGAAAAAATACTCGTTAGAAAATGAACAACAAACAAGAACAGTGCAAATAATAACTAAAAACACCCTACACCTCAAGATTGACCTAATAATTAACTTAACTAAGTAAAATGAAAGATTTCACCTTATTGAGTTGTCCTTTAGTTGCCCCTTTGATTTTCAATGTTTTATGCTCTTTGGATGGCAAGAAATGTAAGCTATGAGATGGGATGAGGATGGAAAATAAGTGAAAAATAGAGGCAAGTATGAAAATTTGGCTAAGTATAGTTTAAGAGAAAATTTTGCAAGAGTTTGGCTAGTATGAATGATCTCCCCTAAAATGAGAGAAAAAAGGGGGTATTTATAGAGAATTTTAAATTCTCTAGGGAAATGGATGGTTGGGATTGAGCCACCAAGATCAAGATGTAGGGCTAAGGTGTGTTGAGAAATCATAATCCCTCACATCTTGACATGTGGCATGTGAAGTGGCTTGAGAAGGATGATGTGTGAATGAGGTGGAAGGAGAGTACATGACATGGAGGTACTACATAGTACCTTGGGATTGGACAAGATCTCCTCATAAAGGATGTTCTTGTCCCCATGTGGGTGAGAGGACATGTGAGGAATTAAAAATTCCATAAATATCCACATGGGGATGAGAAAAAGAATTTTAAATTCCAAGGAATGCATTGGGGGATTGAATGTGAATTAAAAATTCACATGGGGAATGGATTGCCTTCTCCAAAAGGAGAAAGCCTTTAATAAGGTTGACTTAGGACACATTCCATAAATGCCATGGGGATTAGGTTGACCTAATTAAGTGATTAAGGTTGTGCAAGTACTTGATTAGACAAATTAATGACAGATTAGAGGCAAGTGGGAAATTATGGAGGTGGGACCCTAATGATGATTAGGGGTGAGCACATCTTAATCATAAATTAATTATGATTAAGAAAGAGGCTTACATTGTTTAGAGGGATTAGAGAACAACTTACAAAAGTTGGAGGATGTGACAATGAGAGAGAAAGTGAGGAATTAAAAATAAATTTAAAATTCCAAGAGGTAATATGACTAAATTAAATAAAGTGATATATTTATTTAATTTAGAGAGGAAAGAGGGGAAAATTATTTATTAAATTAAATACTTTGGAAACCTTATGTAGGACACAAAATATTAATTAAATGAATGATTTAATTAATACCAGAAAAAGGGATGAAGTAGATGAGCAAAAAGATGGTTAAGGAGACGTCTTTGACCATATGAAAGTGGTCAAATTTAGATGTCTACAATAATTTAATAAAATCCTTTTTTTTAAGTATATTAATCAATATGTCTTTGTATTGTAACTTAGTTATGGAGAAGGAGACTTTATCACAACTATTTCCACAATTACACTTCCTTACCATTAAAAATATACTCTTCTTCTCATAATATCAAAAAGTTGTGAACATTAATTAATTATTAGTGCTAACTTTCTTGTTTGATATATTATTTATTTTTTCTTTCAAATTTAAAATTAATCTATGCTCATCTAAGTTCAATAAATTATATAGATTAAATAACTTCTAAATATAATAATGAACACATAATATTAATTGATTATCACCTTATTTAAAGGAGTATATGTTACATCAAAAATAACAAAAATATTTCATTTTCAGCATTTTTCTTATATATTAAAAAATATAGACTAAAATTAATTTTATAATAACTTTAACTTCTCATCTATAGTAAACAAAAATTCTAGACAAAAAAATAAATTAACTAATAACAACTTAATATTATTTTTTTTCAATCTATTCAATAGAAAATACAACCAACACTCATCCATAATGTTTTGTAAATAATCTAGCACAATTGCTATAATATTTAGTCTTTACATCCATAATGTTTTGTAAATAGTCTAACACAATCCCAATAATATTTAATCTTTACATCCATAGAGTATGGTATTGTTGGTATTTGAATGGTTAAATAATTTATGATAGATGATAATTATGGTGCATAATCAAAGATGGAAAAGTGTATTAAAATAGACTAGAAATTCTCTCCTTTGAGCTCAATCTTTCAGGTAGGGTCAACATCTCAATTAGTGCAGTGAATGGTTCCTCTGACATACTCTCCACTATAGATAGGAAAGTGTAGCTCCTAAACTTGTATAGAATTTGTGATGCTTCTTTGAAAATGCTTTTTTGCTCATATATTGCATTGTCACACTTTACACTGTCATGGAAATTTTTCTTTCTTGCACCGCCTCTTACCCATAAAATTTCCTCCACCACCTCTTTCATTGTCGGTCTTTTTCTCCTTTCCAAATGAAGGAATTATCTTGCTAACCTTCCAACATCTTCCATTTTTTGCCTACAGGTTTTCCTCCAACACTTTTCTATCTAAGATTTCCTTGAGTCAATTGAGGTTAATTCGGGTAAGAAAAATATTAGATAAGCTCCACTCCTCGCTGATCCTTTCTACACTAAATGGTTCCATACCTATTATAAGCTCAATCAGGACAACACCAAAACTATATACATCACTTTTGTTAGTGAGCTAATACGTTTGGAAGTACTTAGGATCTAAGTAAGCCATTTTTCCCCTTATATTAGTTGCATGAGATGTGTGTTATTACAAGTAGAGATGAGGTGAGAAATCCCAAAGTCTACAACCTTGGGAGAAAATGTCTCATTCAAAAGAATATTGGTCGATTTTACATCTCGGTGGAAAATGGGTTGAGATGCTCCAAAATGTAGATATGCCAAAGCCTCTATCATCTTGACCACAATCTGTAGATGTGAAGCCCAAGGCAAACACCCTTCCTTGGAGTGTAAATGTTCAAACAGTGTTCCATTCGGAATGAATTCAGATACAATAATGGGAATTTAGTTTGGATGCAACACCCTAGCAATTTCACTATATTTTTGTGATTGAATTAGCTTCATTAAGAAGGTCATGGCCATCTACTAGATTGAAAAAATTCTTGGAATTTTAAATGGCCACAAGAGTGCCATCCAATAGAATTCCTTTGAATACAGTTTCAAAGCCACCACTTCCCAACACCATTTAATTTGAATAATTATTAGAAGCTCTTGCTAATTATTTGGTAGAAAACATTTGTAGGCTTTCTCTTCCCACTCTAGAAGCTATGTATTACTAGAGCTATTGAAGATACTTGGCCTCCACAAGTTTCAAGTGGCATTTCTTTAGCCACAAAACCAAAAGAGATGTTGCTAAAGAGACAACCACAAACAAAGAGATCGATCCTACATATTTTACCACACAAGACATTGAAATAAAATTATAGTTACCTTATACCTATTTTCAAAAATATTTTAAGGCACACGCTTAGAATGAAACAAAAACAAATAATATACTTGATATTTCGTTACCTGCGATTGCAGGAAGAACAATGCGATTTGAATCCCAAATTATGAAAGTTGTCTCCTTTTTATCCCTTCGCACATGAACAATTGTAGGAACCTACAATATTTTGGCATATTCCTCCCTCCTGTGCTCCAACGCACATGTTCAACTTTTCATCATCGCACTTGCCTATTTTGTCTATGTCTATGTGTAGGGTATGTGGCTGATGACCTTTTTCTACCCAAAATTAATGAAACGAAAATGGTTTTTAAAGGAGATTACCATCTTTCCACCAATAGAAATTATGTTTTACTTTGAATTTAATAAATAATTATTATTGATTTTCTATTTGAATTATGACTAAAGTCCTAATTGATAGGTTGATTCAAAAACATCTATAACTTTCAAACGGTATCACATTTTTTGAATCTGAAACATGTGTCACATTCTATGCTTCGCATACTATATGATTAAGAGAAAAACAAAGAATTCTATGAAGTTTTGACCAAGTTAAGGTGGTCAGACATATGAGTTTTTATATTTTTTAAAAGTGGTAATAAAAAATTCATAATTAATTATTTACTTGGAAAAAAATTACAAAAAAATATGCATCACATCGGGACATGAGTCCTCTACTTATATCTAAAATATTATAAAAAATATTATCATTTTATTGTGGTTAGGGTCGTCAGATAGACACCTACTTTTTTATTCCTTGAAATTTAAATGCTACTGCATTGAAAATTCAAATTTTCACCAAATAGATTTATTTATTTTTTAAATAAACCTAGTAGTTTAGAAACTAGATTTAATTTGCTACATATTCTATTATTATGTGTAGGATCATCATGGCAAAAAATAGGCCCTTAAGTGGTGATAAAAATAGGAAAAATAAGAGTTATGCAACTTGACGTAAAAATTTGAATAAGTTATCTATATTATTTCAAAAATATGTAAAAACAGAATATGTAGCAACTTGAATCTAGTTTCTAAACTACTAGGTTTTTTTTTTTTTTTAAATCTATTTGGTGAAAATTTGAAATTTCAGTAGGTAGCATAAATTTTAAGGGGAAAAAAAGTAGAATTTTAATAAAGCCACCTAACCACAATAAAATGATAATATTTTTTTATAATATTTTAGATATAAGTATAGGACTCATGTCCCGATGTGATGCATATTTTTTTTGTAATTTGTTTCCAAGTAAATAATTAATTATGAATTTTTAATTACAACTTTTTTAAAATATAAAAACTCATATGTTTGACCACCTTAACTTGGTCAAAACTTCATAAAATTATTATTATTATTTTAATCCTATAGTATGTGAAGCATAGAATGTGACACATGTTTCAGATTCAAAAAATATGATACCGTTTGAAAGCAATAGATGTTTTTCAATCAACCTATCAATCAAGACTTTAGTCATAATTCAAATAGAAAATGAATAATAATTATTTATTAAATTCAAAGTAAAACATAATTTGTATTGGTGGAAAGCTGGTAATCTCCTTTAAAAACCATTTTTCGTTTCATTAATTTTGGGTAGAAAAAGGTCATCAAGCACATACCCTACACAAACCTATCATCGCCACTTTTTGGCCCATCATGATCCTACACATGCCCTTATACTACAGATAACTTTTATGATACTAATAATAGTTCTAATTAACAAAAAGTGTGGAGATAATACCTGTGCAATCTGTGCCATTAGATTAACCATTTCCTTCATATCCAATAAGGCATCTGCATACATGCTCTTCTCCAGAAGGGGAGTCGAGACACTATTCTTTGGAGGAGAAAGAATAATTGGCAGTTGGTGCATATGCGCTCTTCTCTAGAAGGGGAGTCAAGACATTTTTCTTTGGAGGAGCAAGAATAATTGGTAGTTGGTTTAGCCGTGGAGCATTTCTAATGGCTGATACCCCAGTTAAGGCAAATACCATAACAAGCCTTCCTGCCATCTCCCCAAAAGAGATTTGTTTTATTGTTGACTATGGTGAAGGTGGAGGGATCCAATATGGTGGAGAATCCACACTTGTCATCAAAAAAATTGTTAGTAGAATTGCACAAACCAAACTTACCTCCACCTATGACATTTATCTACTGCAATTATCTGGAAGGGTAATTTTAGAACAACCATAGTGGCAGTATGATGGATCACTTTGAGGATTACATGAAGATACACAGCTCACCTCTCCCCAATCCTCATATAAATCATGAGGATTATATGTGTAGGTACCAAACATGTTACAATCAATAACCACAAACTTATTGAACATGGAAATAGTGAAAGGCCCACCATTAGGTGGTTGAAAGAAGTTTGATGTTATCTTTACATGAATAAATTTTGATAGAAGTAGTATTTAGGACGAGGTGACCCTCATAATCGATCTCCATAATCTTGTAATCGTGAGATGGAAGACACTTCTAAGTATAATTGCCTAGATAGGCAGTAAAGAATGGAGTGAGCTTCCCAATATAATTTCTCTTCCTGTATTTGATCTGAAAACTAGGGTACCCACAATGAAAATTGTTAATCCAGAAAGGGTAACTCACATTCATTGAGCCACACTTTTTAGGATGACATCTTCCAGCAGTAAAGCCCACCAAACAGAGATAGATTACAAAGTGAACCAACACTATTTTTGATAATATAAGTTGCATTTGCATGGTGTAGTACCCTTAATATGAGGAGCTAATATTTAGTGTTCTAGATATTTACTATGATCTTTTAGGCTCCCAAGAATTAATGCACAAAAATGTATTTTTTAGCTCCTCCCCCATGATATAGTCTTCTTGAGTGGCATCAACTTAAGTATGGAGTGGTCTCTAGGTACTTAGACATTCATTTTGGTCTCAATGTCTCACTAGTAGATATGTGGAAGTAGTATTAGAATAAACTAAAAGAAAAAATTCTCTAATGGATGTGAGGATTCCTTTTTATTGAGATATGCATACAATTAGCTAGTAAAATTATCCTTTCTAGTTATGTTTATGACTCATCTTGGTAGTTATCTTCCAAATCATGTTACAATAAGCTTACTTGGCTAATTAGAAGATTCTTATGAGAAAAATGGGGCAACCAAAGAGGTATACCAACCTCATCTTGGTTATGTTGTATTCAACTCAAGGATCAAGGTAATTTAGGCATCATTAACCCCACCACCCAAGGAATGGCACACTTTTGGGCTATGCTACCTAAAAAGTTATAATATGATATTGCATTAAAACAATTACAACTACAATGTGCTTTCTTAAGTATTTTTTGAGGGGACAAAATTCTTCTATTCACATGCTTCAACTCAATTCAAGTGCATTTGGAAGACCTAGCAAGTGTTTCTCTCTTATTAAACTTGTAAAATTATTTTGTTAGGAGCAACTTCCTTACTTCATCTATTTAGTGGAATGGGCTAATACAAGTGGATGAACACCTTGCTACGGTTTGCAACCAACTTTATGGAAAGGCCTTGTTCAAAATAGGAATTCAAAATTTTTAAGACACACCATGGGACATTCTCTCCGTTAACTAGAAAGTTGAATCCTAGTTCTATGTATAGGTTCATCTTTCAATTTTTAATAAGCATGCTATCTAGATGATTTGATCTCTAGTCTCTACATCCTTGCAAATTTAACAATCCACCTTTAGTGAATGCAACATTTTTAAAGACTTGAAATAGCATATGAGGAGCAAACCGGATTATTCCTTCTTAAAATTGTTTATAAGAAGTTACTTCCTTCCTTTCACCTTGATGTGTAGTTGAATATCTAGTGAAACTATTTGTTCATAGTTCTAAATGACACAAACTTATCCAATCTATCATAAAGTATAAAGGTTTTTTTTGTTCTAGAATTATTTTTTGCTTTATTATATATAAATATACACACATAGACAACCTTATCTAGATTTTTTCCATGTTGTCGTTGTCACTTTGCTCATTACTCATAACAACTTTAGTCATTTTTTATATGTTAGTTCACAAAGTGCTTTTTAATTTAAGGGAGACTCCAAAAAAAATTATCTATCAAATATATGCAAGCTCTATTATTGCTTATCTTGTCTAGAGGTTAGAAAACCTATTGTTGAAGAAATCAAATGAGAGTTGAATAGTTATATATCTAGTCTATAATTTCATAATTTTAAATATGAATTAATATAAGAATAATATTCAAGAACTTGAATTTATCTGTGGAATTATATTTCAATTTTTGATTGATTATATCTTCAAATATCTTTATGTAAATTAACTTTCTAATTATTTATGATATTTCAATATAATATCAAGAAAATATTTATTGTACACTCAATTTACATACATTTATTGAAATATAGAAAAATAAAGAGAAAAACAAATTTGACCTTGACTTTCGTAGACTTTAAAGACTATATCTCCTACCACGTGCACTCTCCTCGTTCGTTCTATGGTGGGGCTTATATTCCAAGTCAATGAAGTGCTTCCACCAATTTTTGAAGTAAATAGCCACTTGCTTTCAGTCCCAAAAAAATCTGCCTTCCACGCAGTTGCCACCACAGAAAGGTTGAAATTGGCGTTTACTTCGGAGAAGAGTCCCCCTGAGTTTTATACATCGTTGCATAGTTGAGCTCCTTAGAGTAATTGAGAGAGGTCGTTTATGCAACTTCATCAATCAACAAGGCCACCGTGTGGAAATGAATAAAAACACGTAACAAAAATAGGATTTCTCGAAGGATTATGACTTCCAAGTCATTTCAACATCACGCCTCGTCTTTTATTCATGTTATGATCGGGGTTTAGGTTGTATGTGGTAGAAATATTTACCCTTTTGTCTTGATTATTACGATTAGTTTGAATTTTCAAACTTCAAATTTCTACTACATCATCAATGAACATGCCCCACCATCCGTCCTTTTCCACACGGTGTGCTTGTTGATTGGTTGAAATTGTATAAGCAACCTCTCAGCTATTCAATGCTCTACCAAACTCAGACAGACTCTTCCGTAATGTAACACCAATTTTAACTTTATCTGTGGTGGCAACTGCGTGGAAAGCAGATATTTTTGGACTGAATGCAAGTGCTTATTTACTTCAAAAATTGGTGGAAGAACTTCATTGACTTGGAATATAAGACCCACCATAGAACGAATGAGGAGACGTGGAAGTGGTAAGAGAGTCTAAATTTGTATTTTTCTCATTTGTGTATATTCTAATAAATCATTTTAAATTGAATGTACAATAAATATTTTTTATATTATATTGAAATGTTATAAATGAAAAAGAAGAGTCAATTTACACAAGATATTTTAGTTGAGGATAAATGAAGAAAATAAATATTCAAAAAATGTTTGAACATTACTCTTATATTAATTCATAGTTAAGATTATGGAACTGTTAATATTTTTTACATCCCTTGTTCATGCCTATCCCAAGAGTCCAAGTCGAAGGGTTCAATGTTTGCTAAGTCAAATTGTTGCTGGAGTTTTGAGGTTTGTTGTGTTGTCATGACATCCTTATTGGCAAGGATCCTCGACGAGGAACCTTATACCCCCTCTTTAGTGTCTTCATATCAAGCTTCGGGTTATTACTGTTTTCCTTGCCCAATCCATCTTTTGGCATGAGTTGCTCCACTTCCTTAATCTTGAAACTTGCTAAGCTCTTGTGCCTAAATGGTCATCCTATGATCTGTTTGGAGTTTCCCATTCCTACATACCATTTGAAGCATAATGTTTGGCGTCACTTTGAATTTCCACCTTCACCAAAGCAAAAAAAAAAACGCACGCAAAGAAGGTACAAGACAAAGACAAAGTTTTTTGGTGTTCCAAGAACATTCGAAACTGCCAATTAGGTTCCCAAGTGGTCACTAAGTCCCAACAAGAGGAGTAAAAGGAAAAACTAAAATAAAGAGAGATTAAAAAAGAAGAAATCAAAAGTTCTAGGTGTTTTAGGAACACACAAAACCCTCAATTTGTTCCCGATTGTGCTATAATTTAGAAGTGGAATTCTTCAAACTAAACTGAGATATAACACCTTAAACTGCCTAAATCATTAAACCTATCACACCTTTGATTATTAAGTTGAATTTCATCATTATGATTTGTCATCCTTTCATCATGAAACAAAGTTATATAATCATATTAAACTTTGTCTCATCAATAGAATTTATCATTTCACTTAGTTTTCATCCTTGGCACTCCTCCAAACAAAGATCAAAGGTTAGTCAAAGTATAACACTTGTATGCCCGTTCAAACAAGATTACAAAAGTAGAAACTCAAGGAAAAAGAACTTGAAATTCAAAACATTGAAACTCAAAACACCATGGCTAAAGGTGAAGAAAATCCTTTCCACATTATCCATAACATTGAAGGTAAGGAAATAATTGAGGAATACATCTAACATGTTGAACAAGATCCAAATTTCCATAAGTATCTAGAAAATATTTTTGAAAGGGATGGGGAAAAATACTTCTTAATACTGGCTAATCAAGGTATCAAACTTTCACATAATTTTGATGTTAATCTATTGAAAGCACCTCCTAAAAAGCTTGAAAATGATTCACAAAATACAAAACAAGTGGCTACATTAACTCATCAAATGAAAAACCTCCAACATCAGATTCAACACATGCAAAGGGGAACCTCAAAATGATACTTGCTACAAGAAATTTGTCCATATCCTTTTGATCAAAGTGTCAACATGATTCCTTTTCCAAAACATTGTGAATTCCCAAAGTTTGATAAATACAATAGTAAAACAGATCCAATAGATCATGTAAGGGAATTTATAACCATGAGTCTCAAATTTGCACATGAAGAAACTTACTTGATGATATTGTTTCCATGAAGCCTAGGTGGACAATGCCTTGAATGGTTCTCCAAACTTGCAACACCAATTAAAACCTTTGAAGAGCTAGTTAATAAATTCATCACTCAATATTCCTACAACATACAACATGAGATAACAATGAAATACCTTTGCAATTCCAAATAGAAGAAGGGTGAATCATTCCTCACATTTTTGCAAAGATGGAGAAGGTTGTTTGCAAGATATTCTCGTCCCGTATTGGAAAAAGAAAAGAAGGAAATTTTTATTGATAATATAAATGATGAAATGAGTTATAGATTGGACTTATAATGTCCACCTACCTTTGAGAAAATGATTGACAATGTGATCAAAATCGAAGAAGCTTTGGTCAAAAGAGGAGTCATAAAAAATTATAATGAAGGAAACAATTCATCAAGCTCCTCCAACAATTACAACAGTAGTGATAAACCAAAGTTTTGGCAATGAAATAAGAATGTCGGTAACAATGATGCTTTAGCTGAAACACAAAATACAAAACCAATATTTAACTTGATAGCAACTACCACCAAGACCAATCAAAACAACAATCTAACCAACAATCAAAACAATAACCAAAATTCCAATCAAAACAACAATCAAGGTAACGATGAAGCTAAACCACCACCATATCAAAAATCATCAAATCGAAGAAGATTAACACCTTTGGAACAATCATTAGAATCAACATTAAAGGAGCTTCTCATAGCCAAGGTTATAACATTACCAGAGGCAAGAAATTGGTAACCACAAGTTAAACCTTCATGGTGGAATGATGCACATTAATGTGACTTTCACAAAAACAAAGGACATAAAACCAATGACTGCATGCAATTAAAAAATTTGATACAATACTTTATTGATAACAAGACAATATTTGTAGAAGGACCCCAAAAAAACAATGATCATGGAGTATTCAAGAATCCTTGACCAAATTATGAAAAAAGGGGAATCCTCTTCATCAAACACCAAAGGAAAAAATGTGAACTATGTCTATGATTGTACCATTTTCCATATTGAGGTAGTTGATGATCAAACCCATGACAAACAAGACATCATTGTTGTTGATAATCCAATTGATGACATACTAATTGAGCCTAAACAAAGCCTTGTTACAGATGAAACTCATTTTTATGATATCAACAACGAATCACATCAAATTAATGACATTGTACCAATAAATCTGATCACAAACATTGCTGCAAGTGACAATCGAATTAATGTCATTAAAATCATAGAGAAACAAGATTCCCAACCAATCAACGTGACCAAAAGAGGGCAAGCTAAGGTAACATTGAAAGGAGCTACCTCTTCTGCATCCAAGGCAACTATTGTCCCTGCAACTCAATACAACATAGTGGACCAATTGTAGAAAATACCAGCTCAAATATCCATATTGGAACTCCTCAAGATTTCACCAACTGTTAAGGAGATTCTAGAACAATCTCTAGTGGCCACCATAGTACCAAATGATCTAGAAGTTTTCCAATTCCAAGCTATGGTGGGGCACCTAACCGTACCACACTACTTATCATTTTCCGAACATGATGATGTATCCATGAACCATCCACATAACGTTTCCCTCCACATTGAGGTTCTAATTCACAAGCATTGGATCAAATGTGTTCTCATAGATGGAAAAGCTGGCCTAAATATCTATACTTTGAAACTCATCTGTGCACTTGATATTCAGAAAATGCTATTGATGCCAGAAGGAAAATCACTATTAAAGCCTATGATGGTGAGGAGAGATCCTCCCAAGGGTTGATCATGCTACCAATTCAACTGGGATTGATTGTAAAAGAAATAATTTGGCAAGTGTTGGACAAGGAGTTAACATACAATATACTTTTGGGACGTCCTTGGATTCACGAGATGCAAGCAGTGCCATCAACATATCACTAGTGTTTGAAATTTCCTTTCAATGAGCAAGAAATCACTATTGCAATGGATTCCAACAATCCCTAATATTATAACACACTCAAATCAGTCCAAGACACTTTTGTACCACATAACAGGAAATCCAACACTACTAGTTCATCAAACAAAGAAGGTCAAATCAGTTCTTCATCAAATCAGCATGAAGAAAAGGTTTAGTCAAAAGACAAAGGCGTTGGTGATGCTACTCCATCAAATCATGAAAATCAACTAAATTCCGTATCATTTTTTTTTGAAAAGATCCAATTGAAAGACAAAGGCTTGGGGAAGTATTCATTTGAGCAATCCTTGTGTCTTTCATAGCTACTATCCACTCCTAAGTCATATGGGCAACCATCCACATCAAAACAACAATCCTCACAACCAACCACGCTCTTTGATAACAAGTTTCTAAAATCAGGTACCTTAGTGGATGAAACAAAAGAAAAGGATGTCTTGAATTGGTTGTACAAAGATGAAGAAACATCACAAGCATCAAATTCCATGGTACAAATAGAACAATATGGTAAAGGGAAGACAATCCTAGAAAAGATGGGATACAAAGGAAATGGTCATGTTGGCAAGAGAAAAGAAGGAATCATAGAACCAATATAGCCTACCATAACCAATCCAAAAGAAAAAATAGGGTTGGGATACAAAGAAGAGACCAAGGAAGAAACCAAGTAGTAGGTTGTTGAGTGAATCCTACAATTACAACTACCTTTGAAACTGATTCAAATGAATATGAGTGGGAGTCATTATTAGAGGTATCCTTTGAAGAAAAAAAGTTGATGTGATAAAAAGGTATAAAAAAGTTGATGTGATAAAAAGGTATAAACCAACACATAC
The DNA here is from genome assembly GCA_007258455.2 of Sequoia sempervirens. NCBI lineage: Eukaryota > Viridiplantae > Streptophyta > Pinopsida > Cupressales > Cupressaceae > Sequoia > Sequoia sempervirens. Next base: position 732,082,794 of record VDFB02281492.1, on the reverse strand, counting down.
AAAGAGATAGAGATCGAGTTCTAGACCACTTGAAATTGGATCACAATATATCGATGACTTGAGTGGAGATGATCAAACTTCGAGCGAGATAGATACTTCAGAAGAGAGTAACATCATAGACCTTGACATTACCATTGGACACTTTGACAACATTTCCATCATGGCACTTACCCCTTTTAAACTTAGCCAATCTGATGATTCTTTTCCATTGGTACACCCTGAACTAATTGATTGGGACCAAACTAAGTTGCTTGACATATCTAGCTTTCCAAATGATGACGCCATTGCAAATTTCCTTTGTTTTGACAATCTTGAAACATGTTCCATCATCCAATCTCATAATGAAGTTTTAGAAAAGAGGAGTTCCAAATCTTCGAGGTGAAAAATGAATATAAAAAATGGATCTAATGGTGAAAATCATTTAATGCCAGTATTAGATCAAGAAAAAGTAAAAATAAAGATCACATCTCAAGGTGAAAACCTATCTGAGGCATTGAGAGATGGAAGATTTGACACTCTTCCTACACACTATCACGAGAGATCTTCAGAGCTTATTAAACCTACACAATCCATCAAAATTGGCACGGTTGAAATAGTGAAGACCCTACATCTAGTAGCATCCATGACAAAGGAAGAAAAAAAAAGTTTCAATAAGTTCTTTGAAGAGAGACAGATCAACTTCGCTTGGACCTATGCTGACATGCCGGACATAGATCTAGAGCTTATAATGAACCATTTATCTCTACCACTTGGAGTGAAGCTAGTGAAACAAAAATTGAGAAAAATGCATTTGCATATCACCTTGCTGGTGAAAAGTTGAATTGAAGAAACTACTAGATGTAGGATTTATCCATCTAATTGATTATGTTGAATGGATCTCCAACATTGTACGAGTTTCAAAACCAGATAAAAGCATCAAGATATATAGGGATTTTAGAGATCTTAGTAGGGCTTGTCCAAAAGATGACTTTCCTTTAGCTAACATTGACATCATTATGGATCTGATAGCTAGTCATGAAATGTTATAACTCATGGATGAATTTTTAGGTTACAACCAGATCAAAATAACACCAGAAGATCAAGAGAAAATTGCTTTCACATGTCCATGGGGTACTTTCTATTGGAACGTCATACTTTTTGGGTTGATGAATGTTGGGGCTACTTATCATCAAGCAATGACAGCCATTTTCCATGACATGATGCACACCTTTATGGAGGATTATGTAGATGACTTGTTGGAAAAATATTACACTAGAGAGGGACATCTAGAAATCGTAGATAAAATCTTCACTAGATTGAAGAAATTCAATGCGAGGTTAAACCCCAAGAAATGTGTATTTGGTGTGACATCAGCTAAATTTTTGGGATATATTGTATCAAGCAAAGGCATTGAGGTGGAGCCTGCGAAAGTTAAAGCCATCATGGAGATGTCTCCTAAGAATATCAACCAACTTGGATCTTTGCAAGGATGATTCCAGTCTATCAGGAGATTCATCATGCAACTAGCAGATAAAATTCATCCTTTCAATCACTTTCTACACAAGAATGTTTCTTTCAAATAGGATGAAAAATGTGAAGAAACCTTTAACCAATTGAAACAATATCTGATTTCACCACCCATACTAGTATCACCAACTAAAGGAAAACTGTTATTACTCTACATTGCAACAACTGAAGTATCTTTGGGCACTCTACCGACACATGAAGATTTTGTGGGAAAAGAAAGGGCTATTTATTACATCAATAAAACCTTGAATGACTATGAGATCAACTACACATTTACTAAAAAATATTGTCTGGTGGTAGTACTCACTACTCAAGAATTGAGACACTACATTTTGACCCACATGATCAAACTCATAGCAAAAATTGATCCATTGAAGTACCTACCTAGTAAAGCTACCTTGATAGGAAGACTTGCCAAATGGGTAATGATATTGAGCAAGTTTGATATCCAGTATGTGGACAAGAAAGAAATCAAAGGTCAAGCCATAACTGATGAACTGGACGAAGTGCCATTTCCAAATGATCATCCCATGAACATTGAGTTTCTAGATGCTGATGTCCTTACCGTGTCAACACAATAGTGGATGTTATACTCTGATGGATCTTACACACAATATGCATCAAATGTAGGAATCTTGTTTGTCATGCAACAAGGACACACCATTCCAAAGTCCTATAGGTTAATGTTTCCTTGTACCAACAACATAGTTGAGTATGAAGCATTGATCATTGGTATCAAGATAGCCATAGAGTGGAAAATCACAGAGTTACATGTCTATGGAGATTCTCAATTGATCATAAATCAAGTGAATGATGACTATGAGACAAAAGATGATAAATTGATGCCATATAAAAGAATGGTTGATGACTTCAAAAAGTATTTTGTGGAGATCAAATTTGAATAGATTCTAAGAGGGGATAACAAAGCTACTGATGCCATGGCTACTATTGCCTCTCTCTTACAAATACCTGAAAAATGAGCCTATTATGAGTTCATGGTGGAACAAGTTTGTGACCTTTCCTAGGATAACCCTGAATCCCAAGTAATATACCATCTATTCGAGGTTGATGCTTTTGTCTACAATAAAATCTACACCTATCTAAGAAAGATAATACCCTACGCCTAGATTTGTCCTGAAACCAGAAATGAAGCTTTATTCGACAAGAAACTTGACTTACATTAATAACTTATGTACTTTATCGACGAGGTCTTGATGGTACTCTCCTTTAGTTTCTAGAATGTAACAAAGCTGAAACCACTTTACACGAGGTTCATGAAGGTATCTGTGGCACACATTCAATTGATTTAACTCTTGCTAGAAAACTCCTACAGTTGGGGTATTACTGGCTGAATATGGAAAAGGAGTCTTTTCAATTTGTTGAAAAGTGCCAAAAATGTTAAATCCATGGAAATATGATACATACACCAACACAAGAGCTACAACCTTTTGCATCAACATGGCCTTTTTGTCAATGGGATCTGGACCTCATAGGTAAGATTCATCTGTCATATTCTAGTGGGCTCAAGTTCATCATCACAACCATGAAATACTTTACAAAGTGGATCGAAGTTTTCCCCTTGACCCCCGTCACAGGAAAACAAATTGCATCCTTCATCTTGAATTACATCATCTGTCACTATGATTCCTAAGTCCATTGTCATGGATAATGAAAAACCTTTCAAGAATTAGGAAATCTAAGAACTTTGTGAAATGTTTCACATCCAACATTAGTTTTCTACACCTTAATATCCTCAAGGAAATGGCCAAGCAGAGGCCTCAAACGAAACCATCTTGAAAATCCTGAAGAAAACCATCAACGATGCTAGACGTGAATTGCACATTCAACTAAACCCTGCTTTGTGGGCTTACAGAACTAGTATCTGTACCTTGATAGGAGCCACACCCTATGCTCTAGTCTATGGATTAGAGGCCATTCTACCTATAGAGGTTGAGATACCATCACTCTATGTGTCACTAAAAGGAATCATTTCAAATCAAGATTATAGAGTATCTAGGCTACAAGAGTTGGAAATATTGGATGAACATCATCAACAAGTTGTTGATCACCTGAAAGCCTATCACTAGAGGATTTCACGAAGTTACAATCACTAAGTAAAACCAAGAACATTTTTGGTTGGTGAGTTGGTCCTAAAAGAAAATCCCTATAATCAACAGGATAGAGAGAAGAAGGGGAAAATTGAACCAAACTGGCTAGGTCCCTTTGTCATTGTATCAGTCTTTGGATTAGGAGCATATTAGTTGTCTACACCTGAAGGTGATTTATTTGATGAACCCCTCAATAGCCTACATCTCAAGAAATTCTATACCCGAATCATCTAGTGCATTGGTAGAAGTCTTGAAAAATTATAAGAAACATTAGAAAATGTCCTGAAAAATTGGTTGCCTTGATGAAAACCTGGAAAATAGGTGTCTTGGTAACAACAAAAAAAGAGAAAAAAGAGAGAAAAATACAAAAAAAAGAGAAAAATACAAAAAAAATCAAAAAAGGGAAAAATACAAAAAAAGAAGTGAAAATAAAAAATAAAAAATCATAAAATCTAAAAAAGTGCAATAAAAACAAGTAGTGAAAACCTAGCAACAAGTGCTATTCGTGATAGGTTAGCTTTTCCATATATTGGATCATGCCGACCATTTGGTTTTTCCATTTACTTTCATCATCAATCTGCCTATCATCAAAAAGCTTCATGTACATATCTTGGCATCATGGTCTTGTCTCACCCTAGACTGGGGGGAAAAATCCTGAACTCACTACGGGCAATAAACTTTGAGCTTAAACCAATAGACAAATAGTAGTAAGACAATGCAACAAACACAACAATCATAGTGCAAAACCCAACATTGAACATCAATCACAAATCAGACATCAACCATCCATATCAAACAACCAAATCAATCAAAATCAAAGCAAAATTTAAATGGATGATGTTTCTTTGAATCATGAATTTATCACATTATCATGAATGTTCAATGTTTGTACTTTGATTTTTGTCATTATATCTCTGGAGCACCTCAATGATGTATGGAACTAGAGGAGCTAGGAAGGGGTATGATTTTTCTTTTGTCTATTGTCTGTGAGTTGATCTCTACTACTGTGCAATGTTTTGCAGGACATGCTCTACAACTTATCATTGATGAAATTTCTAATTTGCATAGGAAAATGATTAATTCTTATCAATTTACGTGAGGAATGCTCATTTCATCTCATCTCAATTATACCTAGATGCTTGTGTTAACTTGCAATATTAAAAATCATGGAAATAGTACTCAGGTCATCATGGTCTAATTATGCCATCAATGCTTGTACTCACTTTCAACATTTTAAAGGTTAAATGATGATAAAAAGCACAACAAATAGGGCGTTACGATGACAAACTTTCCATATTAGATCTGCATGGTTAAGTTAGATTGCATCCACGTTAGTGTGCATCTATATTTATGGGTTTTCCAAGGCTGGAACAATTTCACAATGATGTTATGGATTGAGTACATTTGACATTAACCAGAAACACATAATTCTCATATAGTTGCATAATCATTTGAATATCACCATCCATTTATCCATGCATTACATTATAATATCCACATCATAAAACACAAAAAGAAGTGCATTGCATCTCACTTGCATAATCAAAATCATTTCATCTATTATTAATGGATTAAGAAATTGGTCCATTAAGAAGATTGAAAGACATATCCAGTAGTGTAAAATTTCCAATTAGAAAAAGTTATTGAGGAACATGACTGGTAAGCAGGTTTCCCTGTAAAGATGTAATGCCATTGTTATGAACATATAAAACTATTAGTGAAGATAGATTTGTAGGATGCATGGAATACAACTTGTGAATTTGTTATTACTCAAATCCAAGACTGACAAAGGACTAATTGGACTAGCATTGTCATCACATGAACATACATAAGCATCACACATCATTTGCATAATCAAATCCATCTCACATAGCATAAAACATCATCCATAAATCATATAGAATCATCAATCATGCATTATCATATCATCATTGCATACGACACTTAATCATCACATAATCATTACATAAGCATCACATAAGCATCATCTAAACATCATAAACACACATAATTGTGCACCATCATATGATCATTCAATCCATCAATTCACTTGTGCATTAACATTATCATACATTCATCCATTCATTGCATCATCTATTTGTATTAGAAAAGTACAAAAACATATAATAAATCACATTTCATTGGCATAATAAGATCCATCACATGTATCATATAGGAATCATTCATAAAGCATTATAGAATCATAATACATGTTTCATCATTTGCATCCATAGAATATCATACCAACATCATATAAACATCATCAACACATAGAAATAAAATACATCAATCATAGGAATCCATCATAAATCACATAAACACAAAGATCAATAATCAAAACTACATATCATAAAAACTCAAAATCATAATGTCAAGTGTACAAGGATATCCAAAGGTATAAAGAGATACATCAATATAAAAAATGGCAATGTATCATAGTGCCTTAACTAAATCAAGAAGTATACATCATGTCCCAAAATTCAACAAATCTATCATCATCATGGAGCTATGTGGTGCTCCCCCTAGATGATGCCGACATCATTGGACTAATGCCCACGACACCAGACGAACCTGCACTAGGATCTCTCTAAAATGGTTGTGTCACATCCCTGTTGGTAGTCCTAGTGTGAGTGTGACTGGTAGACTATGCGTAGCTCACTTGACGCTCTAGTAGAACGGCCCCATGATACTTTAGATTGTAGAACTCCACCTCCCTGGTAGAGCATCATACCTCTCTGAAATGGTTCGTTGTCAAAGTACCCTCAATAGCTCTCTATAGTCTCTCTACTATGCCCTTTTCTTGATCAACCCGCAGTCTCAAGCTATCCCTCTCGGCCATGAGTGTGGTAATCTATGCTTGCATATGTGCCTATGTGTGAGCCTGGGATTGGGTCTGAGTCTATAGTAAAGCTTGTACTTATGCTAATTGGACATGTAGTTTATATACCTACACCTATAATGCAACTATCTATGTCTGCTGCTGCTGTGAGGGTAGCCTAATCTCCACATGTTGTTGTGTTGTGGTGACCAATTATCACCTCTTTCGAGGCACTCTGAAATCTAAAACATCTATTGTTAGCTCTCCACCACCCTCATCTCCTCCACCACCATCACCTCCATCTCCATCTCTGCCCTCATCTCCACCACCTCCTCTGTCACCTCCATCCCCATCTCCATCGTCACTACTCTTTGCCTCCTCCTCCTCCTCATCTCCTCCATCTCTCCTCCACCTATGTCCATGTAATATTTCCCTCTCCTAATCACCTAACAATGGAACTGGCTCATCTAGGCTAGAGATCCATGGGAATGGATGTAAAAAGAGGTATTGTGCATACTCAACAAAAATTGGAGCCTCAATGATCTCCAAGTGATAATCCAAGATAATAACTTGTAGACCCTGGTACTCCTAAACAATAGCATCATATGAAAAAATAGTCCCCCACTCTAATACATCCATCCATCGTCATGCATAATGGGCCACTCCCTAAGGCATGCCCTATACCTGACCATACTATTGCCACACCCCCCTCAACAGAAATGTCTCAATGATGAACTGTGTCCGACCAATTAGGTACATAAACTGGCACAAAAATGGCATCTCAATATTGTCCTCCAACCATTGTTCACAGTCAAGGTAAGGCCACCATGTCACTGTCTCTAAATCATCAAGTACTCTCCTCTAGTACTCCAGTTTTCCTAGCTTAGGCTGAGAATTGGACCTGTATATGCATGAACATATGGTCTAATGGCTGGTCACTATCTGTCTACAACTAGACGCCCATATCTAAAGCAATGTGTCTCCTGTTGACAAAATAGCTCCTCTCAGATAAACAACCTGATGTAGATCATGGTATAAATGGGCAAGCATGCAACATCTTCGTGCATATCTGGTACCCTAGGTGATCATGCTCTTGAGAAACTGGCCCCATCCAACTGAGAGTCCCTTTGACCTGCAGTCAGGAAAAAATAATCCTCCAATGAAACTAACAAGTAGACATGGCAATGTATCATAAGCATCAACCATCTCTCTCCATGGGATCTCATAACCGCTTATCTGGTCATCCTCAAATAATCTCCTCAATGCATTAGTCCCACCTTGCTTAGTAGAATCATATAATACTAGCTCACCAACAACATGTATACATAGAATTTAATAGAGATCCTCTGGTGTCACTATCATCTCACCGGTGGCTAAGTGAAAGGTGTTATGCTCACTATACCACCTCTCCGCTAAAGTTTCAAGAAACCCATGTTAATCCTAATATGGGGCATATCTATCAAAGAGGACAATACACATCATGCAATAATGGCTACCACATCTTGCACCAGGTGGGGTATCAAATCCCACCTCCTTGGGAAGCGCTCTCAAATTTGGAGGATTGACAAAGGCTCCTATCATCATATCACAAATCAACAAATCAATCAATCAACATCAATCAACCTATCGATCTAATTAGCTCTGATGAGATTTTGATTGCATCTCATGAGCGTCTTTCATCGATCCTCACCTATCATGAGGTTGATCATCAACCTATCATGAGGTTGATCATCAACCTATCATTGATCCTTGACTATCATGAGGTCAATTGTCATCATCCTATCATTGAATCTCACCTATCATGAGATCAATCATCATCAAAATCAAGGAGTCTAATAAAAAATCATCAATATGGTCTAAATTTAATCAATGTGCTAGAACAGTGCTTCAATGCACTGAAAAAGTTCATCAATGAGCCAAAACAAGGTTTCTATGCACTGAATCATTGTATGCGCTATCAAATCTCATCTATATGCTAAATCCCTCTATCAATGCGCCAAATGACCATATGCGCCAAATCATGACCTAAATGTACCAAATCATGCCCTAAATGCTCTAAATTACCTATGCACTACATCATTCACTCAATGTGCTAAATGCACCTATGCACTAATCTATTTACCCCATGCGCTAAAATCCTAACCCTATGCACTATACTCATGGATGCACTACAACAATCATTCTATGCGCTACATCAGTGCTCATATGTGCTAAAACATGTTTAAACAAAATTTAAACGTGGAATAAAAGGTGGGAAAATGAAATTCAAATCACAAGGAGGTTTTTCGGGGTACGTCCCAGAGGTCCATACACTTTCGGGTGGTTGTGCCATCGCATGCAATCGAATTGGTGTGTGTGGTAGGGAATCACCATCTTGCTTCAAAGTTGCTCAATTGCTCAATCACTCCAAATTTTCAAAATTAAAATGTACAAATGAAATTTAAAATCACCTTTTTAACTTTTTAAAGAGTGATTAAGTGGGACTTTTATGGGATTCGTTTATTTTATTTTTCAAAGGGGCTTAATTAATGATTTAATCACTTGGTGGCTTAAACATAATTTTTCAGGAGATAAATCATTTTTGAATCATAAAATTTTGAAATCATCAAATCATTGAAACATCATCAAAATTTTCAAAAATTCAAAAAATCCTAAAGATTCAAAAACTCACTGATTTATCTCCTAAGGGGGCATATATACATCATCACTTGAAAATCAACATCTAGGGCATCATTTTTTTTTTCTCGGCATCAACAATAATTTTTTCTTTGAATCAACGTGTAAACACATTACTTCAAAGAGGGTAAAAATGTATACACCTAAAATCAGTCAAGACAATTAATTAATTAAATACAAGTTATTTAATTAATGACCCCTTTAATTCATCTACTTATAAATAAATGCTAAATTTATTTATATACTTCACACTTTTCTATTTCTACCATCTTAATTCATATTCCTCTAATTTAATTAAATAAACAAATGTTAAAATTTTGTTCTATTTAATTAATAATCTTCTCACTGAATTTAAATTCTCAAATTTGAATTTAGGCACATGTCTACAACTTTTCCTATTGCCACATCATCATGTGTCACATTAATTTAAATATTTCTAATATTTAAATTGCAATTATCCTCAACCAATTTCAAAACAAACTTTGGACATTGGGCTCTTTCACACATTTTATTCCCTCATACATTTGGCATGGTGTTCACAGTCAAGCAAACATCCTCCATGACTCCTTCTAACCTCTTCCATCTCCACCGTTCATCTCTCATGTTGAAATATTGACCATTGATAGCTGCCACATCACAAGATGCTTTTGAATTCCTATAAATACAAGCCCATTCTACAACATTTTACAATCCATCTTTGAGAAAACTTATTATGAAAAAATCACATTAAATCATTTAGAGTTTAAGAATAGAGCATTGAAGCATTTTAGTAATTTTCATTGTAGAATCATTTAGTTTATAATCATGGCTTAGTATTATATTTTCATTTTGGGTTATCATATTAGCTTCATACAACATTTACACCATAGCCTTTACCATCATTATCCATTGTCACATCGCCATTGCCATTTGTAGACTTCAATATCATGGTATCATAGCATTATCACATAGCTTATTAAATCATGTAGGAATTAGTTTCTTACATTTTACAACATCTCTTTTCTTAGGTTGTCATCCAAACCAATCATAATGCATATACAAATATGAGAGCACTAATGATTTAAAGGATCCTTGAGAATAGAGAACAATGGAACAATTTTAGAGATTTGTTTTGTTTTAATTTGGTTAATTCTGTGATTCAAATCTTTAATGTAATATGTCTCATTGGTTGTGTGTGTTTTCATTATTCATTTAATAACTTTCACAATTCACACGACATAGTTATTGTCTATTGTTCAGGGGATGGTGTAATTGCTTTAACAAATGTAACAGGAGTGTTATGTTTCCAAGTGGATTTGTAAGAATGGCTACCGGATAAAGCTTTAGTGGTCTTATTTTCATAATGTGATAACAATTGCAAAGATCTTCAAAACATGTTTAACACTATAGGATGAAGTGATAGTTATATGACTCCATAGCCCTCTTCTTGGAATTGGTAAATATTTATGCTTCTGTTGTTTTCAGTTTGGTCCCAACTTATTAAATCAAAAAACCATTTCAATTTTTTATTTTGAGTTATGTGTGGGTCATGTTCTCCATGTTGGTTAATGAAATTCACTCAATGTCTTAGCCAATGTTGAGTGATATTTTATGTCTCTTAACATAATTTTGTGAGAGTATTATCTTTTAAGCAATACCATATTAAGTATGTGTTTAAATCTTTAGTTGTTGCTAAAGGGTCACCCCCTAGGTCCTATAGAGCTTGAAGTGTAGGGGAAATGTTTTCCAATCCCATTTCCTATCAGTTGCCCAAATCTGTCTTTTAGTTTGAACATAAGACATTGGCTAATATTTAGGATTCATTTGATCTATTGATTTGGAACAACAACAGTACCACCAACACACTATTAGGGTAACCTTCAAATAAATTCATCCCATCAGCAAGGTATCCCACCAACACACTACCAAGGTAACCTTCACAGAAATTTGTCCCATCAACAAGGTGTCCTACCAATGCACTACCAGGGTAACCTTCAATAAAATTCATCCCAAACACAAGGTGTACCACCAATGCACTATCAAGGTATCCCTCCTCCACAACAACAACAAGGACTTAACCCTCCTTACATTCAACAAGGACCATAATACTCATTTCATCCAACAAGGACTTAACCCTCCTTCCACCCAACATGGTTACCAAGATCCCGTACCTCCAAAATACCCAACCTATGACCAAAACATCTCAGGACAAGGCTAGTACACATAGGATCCCTAAGAAAACATCCCAAACATGGAGGTAGGCATGCAACTACAAGCTCTAAATCAAAAGATATTGGACATCCATATTGGAAAACAAAAGAAGAATTATACCCTATAGGATATATGTCTATTTCCTTTTGAATGCTCCATTACTATGAAGAGTTGCTTGAGAATTATACCCGAGATTTTTAATGGAGCTAAATGATCCAATTTGTAGAACTTGAACCATACCTCAAGTAGCTCTTTGCTCGAGGATAGCAACACAGGTCATGGACAACAATGCGATGCACTAGCATCTCTCTAGGGTGTTGGTGTCCATATGGCTAGAAAGTACAAAAGTACAATACAAGCTACAAAAACCAACTAACTGTTAAAAGGTGTAGGACAATTGAGAGGGGGGGTGAATCAATTGTCACCAAATTCAAACATAAAACTCCAAACACTTATCAACTTCACAACCACACTATTTTTTTATTAAGTATGAACATGAAATGTAGATAATAGAAAGTAAAATCAACACAATGAACACTAGATTTTATGTGGAAAACGCAATAAGAGAAAAATTATGGTGAGGATTAACTCACAATATAAAGTGATAGTGAAACCGAATACAAGAGGTTCATTGCCTAGAATAGGACTCACTATCCAAACACAAAGGCTCATTTCCCATAGAAAGGACTCACTATCCAATAGGGAGGATCACTTCCTTTAGATACAAAAGATAATAGAAAGATCCACCACTACAATTTACACACATCCACAGCCTTGATCAGAAGATTTTTGAAACCTTTAGCTCATTGCTTTCAGGAATCTAACAAAATGAAGTACTATTGCCTCAACTCACTTTCACACAACTCTTCTCTTCACTTATGGCTTAATTCATTACTTTTTCATCATTTAATCCTTCACATCTCAACTTGCATTTATACCATCTTCAACCTTAGAAATATTCTCCAAGGTCGGCCACATACGCTTCATTTCATAAATTAAAACTAGGTCAACATCTCAACATTCCTATGGTGGAAAAGAATGAGAGGGGAGAAATTCAAAACTTAACTGAGACCAAAATCAACATCTTGAATCAACCACATGTTTCCTTAATTAACTTTTAAATTCTTCATATGAAGTGTAAACACTAGGTCGGTCAAACCTAATTAAAACACAAATGAACATTGAAGTACAAACTTTCCAATAAGAAGATAACATGCAAATGATGTAAGATGATTCACCACACATGTTAACACATCTTAGATACTTCCAAATACATCCACAACATGTGTAACAACCTTCAAGCACAAAACTCTTTCCAACAATCCATCTGGACTATGCAATCCCATAGAACAACTCTGAAGCTCATCTTCCGGAGCACCAAAACTCAAACATCTCTGCTAGAACCTATAGAACATCATTACAAGACATATTCTAGATCCAAAAGACTTGAAACAAAATAGCGGAGGATTGCAGAGAAAAAACATTTCGCCTAGTACACAAATAACCAACTCTACCAAAACAGTGCACACACTAGTGAACACAACTTTCACCTTCCATCAAACTAGTACCAACAAATAAGGAGATAACACGAACAAGTCACCAAAAAAAAACCTTCAGATCCACATGAGCATAGGATCAACATGGAGGAAAAATAGAGAACATACCAGAGAACATTCAAAACACATACATAACTCTAACTTCACTCTTTATGAATTTTCTCAAAAGCACTTGGTAACCCATCATTTCAACACATCTACGGCATTATAAGGATAGCTCCGTGTGCTCACAACATCTCAGCATCATCTCAACTATACATGCACAATCTGCAACATTCTAAACTATGTTGACATAAATGAAAACATTAATGACAACACCACCAAATGTTCTCATACTTGCAACAATCTCCCCCTTTGTCATTAATGGAAACACATTATGTGAAAAACCATCAAAGACCACATTCTCCTTTAAACAAACTGCACAATATTCTAGGAGAACACCTTTTCTCTTTCTCTTTTACTATTTTTCACATGACTCTCTCCCCCCCTTTGTCATCATTGGAAAATATCAAAAGTTCTAATCACTCCCCCTTGGGAGTGCACCCATTCAACTCATACTGCAACAATGAAAACTTTCTAATCCCCTTGCAGTGTAGACCCATTCTTCAGTCCAGATAAATGAAGAATATGGCAATCCACTAGATTGATGCACCTCCATGTGCAACTAGTTTAGAGGGCCAATGACCCTAAACCTCTCCCTTAGAAACTCAAAAGTATCCTTCAGTAGAGCCTTAGTTAATATATCTGCAATTTGTTCCTTTGTTGACACATACTCTAGTCTGACTTTGTTCTCCAACACCTTCTCTCTCAAGAAAAGGTATATGATAGATATATGTTTTGTTCTTGAATGCATTACCACATTCTTTGAAATGTTTATAGCAGGAATAGGCTCATCACATACCACTCCAATATATTTCAGAGTTTGCTTCATCCACAAAACCTATGTGTAGCAGGATGCTACAACAATATACTCTACTTATACAATGGATAAAGAAACCAAGTCCTATTTCTTACTCAACCAATAAATCAATCTACCACCAAGAAAGAAAGTACCTCCACTGGTACTCTTCCAATCATCCACACAACCATCCCAACCCACATCGGTATAAGCACTTAAAGTGAAATTAGCATCCTTAGGATACCATAAGCCATAATTTGGTGTACCTTTAAGATATTTGAATATCCTCTTTATAGTTGTAACATGTTCCCCTTTACGATCTACTTGAAATCTAGCAACTAAACATGATGCATACATGATATTTGGTCTAGTAGCAGTAAGATACAACAATCCACCAATCATAGATCTATATTTTCTCTTATCAGCTTTAGTAGATTCATCATCTTTACTCGGCTTACATTAGGTCACCATAGGAGTACTAACTGGTTTAGAGTCATCCATTCCAAACTTCTTTAACAAATCTTTCACATACTTAGATTGTAAGATGGATATCCCTTTATCACATCTAGCATCAAACTTCCCAATATTTTCATCATCTCTTTTAATGCAACATATGCTTCAAAATTCCTTATATTATTTCACTATAGGAGCCTTAACAGTCCATAACTCATAAGGAGGTTTTATGCTATTCCCTTTGATCTAAACTCTATTAAGAACATAAATAGAAATGTGTATTACCTCTCTCCAATACAGATTAGGTAAATTTCCTTCTTTTATTATGGTTCTTGTAGTTTCTTAGACAGTCTGGTTCTTTCTCACAACCACTCCATTCTACTAAGGGGTTCTTGGAGAAAAAAAGTGTATCTTCATGCCATGCTCTTCACAAAATGTATTAAACTCACTAGAAGTAAATTCTCCACCTCTATCAAATCTCAAACATTTGATTCTTAGGTTCACTTCATTTTCTACTCTTGCTTTGAACACTTTAAACCTATCCAAAGCCTAACTCTTTTCTCTAAGAAAAGAAACCAATGTCATTTGAGAATAATCATCAATAAGGAGCATGAAATACCTATCACCATTTAGGCTTCCTATTCTAGTAGGACCATAGAAGTTTTTATGAATTAATTCTAACATTCCGGTAGTAGTTTGTTCTTTTCCTTTGAAACTACATCTTGTCTATTTCCCTAGCTAACAAATTGTGCAAACTATATTAGTAGGATTTATGATTTTAGGTGGACCTCAAACAATATCTCTTGAACTAATCCTGACCAAATTATCAAAGTTCACATGTCCCATTCTTCGGTGTGACAACTAACTTTCATTAACCTGAGATACAAGGCACTGACCATCAACACCCTTAAGCTGATAGATGTTTCCATGAGTTTTCCTTCATGTAGCAACCATAGCTCCAGATCCTTTTCTCATTTCATAGGTATTATCCTGAAACACAAGTTTAAAACCTTTGCTACACATTTGTCCAACACTCAAAAGGTTATGCCTTAGACCCTTTACATAATATATATCATCACTATTGTGTATTCCATCAAAACCAATTGTACCTTTCCCAACAATATTTTCTCTTGAATCATCACCAAACATGACCAAACCACCATCGTACTTTTCAAGATTAGTAAACTTACTTTTATCTCTAGTCATGTGATTAGAACATCCACTGTCAATCACCCAATAGTCTTCATCCTATCTAGCATGAAATGTAGTGACCAAAGTGTTGGATGTTGTGGATGTATTTCTGATATGTGGTTGTCATTGATGTCAAAACTATTAGCATTTGGTGTATTAGAGGTTGTATATGTTGAGGATATTGGGAAAATTGCAAAAGAAGGTGTTCTAAGTTCCTAGTTTAATTGAGCAGATCATGAAGGTGTTTTGTTCTCTATTTTGAAGATCAATTGGTGTGGATCAAAGGGCTTATTATTGAGTATATCTAGATCATCTACTACAAGATTCAGAGGTCTACGTGAAGTTTTGAGTGTGTTGTGGTTTGATAGTGTTTTTGTGGTCTCTGTCACTGTTCTTGAATGAAGATTGTGTGATTCTATTGATTTCAATTGTTGTAGATGCTTCTCTATTGTTTCTTAGTGTTCTTGGATGCTTCTAGATCATGCTCTATCTCTGTGGTATGTCCACATTTATCGGTGTACTCGTTGTTGAATATTTTTCTTTGTATGTTCAGTTTTTCATCTTCTTGGCTAACATGATGGTGGTAGCATGTTGTGGATCTTCAAGGAGGAATTAACTGAAGTATTTTTGTTTTGGAGATATTAATTTGGGTCTCCACTATGTTATGGCTGACCTTGGTGGATACACATTAAAAATTTAATTGAAAATTTGGGCCGACATTGCAAATATATTTTATTTTTCTTGGTCGACTAAGATGTGATGAAATCTCATATAGCGAATATATTAGTGTGATTGTTTCATTGGTGTAGCGAGTAGACAAGGTGATCCTATGTGTGTATGTGTGAATATCTATTAGTTGTAGATTAGAGTGTGAAGGAGATTGTGTGAAGTGTGAAGAAGTGTTGAGCTTAATTGGAACTGTAATTAGGCTTGTGTAGAAGCTATTTTCTCAGTTCATACCCTTTGGATTTTTAATCCTATTCTATTGGGTAGTGAGGCCCATTTGTATTTGAGTAGTGAGCTCTAGGTAGTGTTCCTGAATGCATGTACATTCCCCTTATTATTTTTCATTATACTTTTAGTAGAGTATAATCTTGTGGACTAACATCATCCATGGTTTTTCCCCTAACAAGGGTTCCACGTAAAAAATCTTGGTGTTCTTTGCCTCTCTAATGTGTTAATTGGTTTTGAATAATTTCATATTCATCAGATCTGATATTTAAGTTAAGTAAGAAAAGTTTAAATTTTTGAGACAACTGATTCACCCCCACCTCTCAGTTGTCTGTCCTTGTTTTTCCAACAATTGGTATTAGAGCAGGTTCCTCTAAAGAAGTTTAAAAGCTTGAGGTGATCCAAGATGGCAACATTCAAGAAGAAAATTCCTATATTTTATGGCACTAACTATTCAATGTGGAAAGTTCAGATGCAATGTCATCTAAAGTGCATTGGTGATGCTTACTGGAAGATTACAAAAGATCCACACACTATTCCTGAGAATGGTCCCTCTTTTGTTGATGAGATTAAAGATGCTGAAAGTAATACTAGGGTTGTTGAAGCTTTGGTGAGTGCTCTAACAAATTTAGAAATGGGTAATGTGTTGGGTCTACAGAAAACTCATGAGATTTGGACGAAACTGGAAACTTTGTATGAAGGAGATGCACAGGTGAAGATGGCTAAGCTATAGAGCTTGAAAGGAAAGTATACGAATTTAAAGATGGGTGAAGATGAAAATATCACTTCTTTCATGTAGAGAGTAAATGAAATAGTGATGGGTATTAAATGTGCCCATGGTTCTATGGATGAGGATGAAATTGTAGCTAAAGTACTCAGATGCTTGCCTCCCTCCTACAAAATTAAGGTTCATGCTATTGAAGAGTTCATATCAGTAAACAAGCTTACTAGAGACACACTAATTGGGAATCTTGCTTCTTTTGAAATAAGTGAATTTGGTGAATCTACACCAAAGACTGAATCTGCATTCAATGCTACTATATTCGAAAGTAGCAGACAAAGATATAGTTTGGGAGAGAGTTCCAAAAAGATATCCAAGTATGATGAATAATTGAAACAACTTGAAGAAAAAGAAAGAGAGGTAGAATAATTGGAAACATTGATTGCAAAGGAAGAATGGAGAGGAAAAGGTAAGTATGAAGATGTATTTCCTATTGAATGTTTTTCATGCAGTGAAATAGGTAATTTTGCATCAAGATGTCTTGAAAGAGTTCCTAGATCTAAGCCTAAAAAGTCTAGATTCCAAAAGAGATGCTACTTTGCTGAAGAAGCAGTGACTGATGATGAGTCTGATAAAGATAATGAAAAAAAAGATGAATGGGATTTCCTTGCTACCATTGAAGATAATCATGTGGCTATTGAATCTACTAAATATGAAAAAGATCTTGCAGCCCAAGTTGAAGAAAAAGATGAGTGGGTCATTGACAATGGATGCTCACATGATATGACCGGTGATAATAGAAAATTTGTGAGTCTAGAGAAGTATGACTGTGGGGTTGTAAGATTTGGAGATAACAATGCTGGTGTGATTCATGGTAGAGGGTCTATTTGCCTTGGTGGTAAGGACAACACTAATGATGTCCTCTATGTTGAACACCTAAAGCACAACTTGTTGAGTGTTGGGCAGATGGTTCACAAGGGATATTATTTTCAGTTCAAAGATAGAAGATGCAAGATACATGGGAGTTCCAAAAATATGATTGCAATAGGAAAACAAACAAAAGGTAACATTTTTCATCTGAATACTACTAGTGGAAGTTGTTTAATTGCTCAAGTAGATGAAAGCTGGTTGTGGCATAGAATATTGTGTCATGTAAACTTGGACAATATTATCAAGATATGTTATACCCAAGCAGTAAGAGATCTACCTAGGTTAGTAAATCCTGCTAATATAATCTGCAAGGAATGTAAGATGGGTAAAGAAAATAGAGTCTCTTTCTAGAGAAAATAGTTTCATTCAAATAATTTGCTGGAGCTGCTACATACAAGCCTTTGTGGTCCCTTTAGAGTCAGAGGTATTAATGGAGAAAGTTATTTTATGGTGGTTATTGATGATTACTCTAGAATGATTTGGGTTTCCTTTTCAAGAGAAAAATGTGAAGCATTGAAGTTAAAAAGTTTCAAGTCTACGGAAGAAAATGAGAAAGGTTTGAAAATTAAGTTCCTAAGATCTAACAGAGGTGGTGAGTTCATTTCCAAGGAATTCAACTCTTATTCTAAAGAGCATGGAATTAAAAGAAAATTATTTCCCCCCTGAATCCTTCAACAGAATGGAGTTGTAGAAATAAAAAATAGAACAATTTTGGATGCTGCCAGAATAATGATGATGGAAGGAAATGTATCTTAAATGTATTGGAGTGAAGTGGTAAGCACTGTTGTGTATACTTTGAACAAGGTAAATGTTAATGGTAATTCTGGTAAGACTCCTTATGAGGTATGATTTGGTCACAAGTGTACTGTTATGTATTTTAAGATCTTTGGAAGCAAGTGCTATATTAGGAGAGATGATGATATAGGAAAATTTGATGCAAGAAGTGATGAAGGAATCTTCCTAGGTTACTCCACTAAAAGCAAGGCCTATCGGTGCTATAATAAAAGACTAAGAAAGATGGTTGAAAGTGCAAATGTCAAAGTTGATGAGGAATCTGTTAAATTATCTAGATATTGTAGTTATGATTCAAACGAAGACATTACAAGCCAAGGGAAGAATGTTCAAACACATAATCAACTTCAAATTGTGCCATATATTCCATAGGTTCCAGTTGTTCTAGTGAAGCAACCTCAATTTGTTTGGGTAAATCAAGTCAACTAGGAGGCTTAGACAAGTGGAAGTATAGAAGAAAGATCAGAAGAATCAGAAGCTCAAGAGTTTCAATACACCAAGGTATGTAAAGATGAATCATTTTGAAAATGAAATCATAGGAGATAAGAATAAAGGAGTGCAAACTAGAAGAAAAATTGTAGAAGAATATTGTTTGATCTCCAAGATTGAACCTAAAAATGTTCTTGAAGCCTATAAAGATGGACACTGGTTGGAAGCTATGAAGGAAGAACTGACAAAGATTGAAAAGAATGACACATGGCTACTAGTTTAGAGACCTATAGACAAAAATATGATTGGTAATAAATGGGTATTTAGAAACAAGTTGAATGAAGAAGGTGAAGTGGTCTGGAATAAAGCAAGACTGGTATGTAAAAGGTATTCTGAAATGGAAGGTGTTGATTTTGAAGAAACCTTTGCCCCTATTGCTAGGATTGAAGCTGTTAGACTATTTCTTACTTATGTTGCTCACAAGGACTATAAATTTTATCAAATGGATGTAAAGTCTACATTTCTGAATGGAGAACTAGAAGAAGTGTACATTGAACATCCAGATGGATTTCAGCTAAAAAACAAAGGAGTTATGGTTTGCAAGTTGAAGAAAGCTCTGTATGGACTTAAGCAAGCCTCTAGAGCCTGGTATGCTAGATTGGACAAATATTTGATAAAGTTTGGATTCACTAAAGGTACTATTGATAGCAACTTATACTTCAAATTAGGCATTGATAAGGAGTTAATTATAGAATTTTTTGTTGATGACATCATTTTTGGAGGAGATGATCATCTATGTATGAAGTTTGCTGATGAAATGAAGAGTGAATTTGAGATGAGTATGATTGGAGAAATGAAGTTATTTTTGGGATTAAAAGTCACACAGTTGGACAAAGGGATCTTCTTAGCTCAGTCCAAATATGTGAAAGAACTGTTGAAGAAGTTTTGGATGGATGACTCCAAACCTGTTGGTACCCCCATGGTGACCAGATGTAAGTTGAATCAAAATGATGATTCTCCTACGAAAAATAAAACTAGATATAGGTCAATGATTGGTGTACTGCTCTACTTGACTCAGAGTAGACCAAACATTATAAATGTTGAATGTTTGGTTGCAAGATTTGAGGTTGATCCAAAAGAATCAGATGTAATTATTGTCAAGAGAAATTTTAGATATTTGAAAAGAACAATTGACATTGGACTATGGCATCTAAAGGATGATGATCTCACTTTATGTGCATATAATGATGCAGATTGGGATGGTGAAGTAGATGATAAGAAAAGTACTAGTGGTGTTGCTTTCTTCCTAGGGAAGAAGCTAGTATTTTGGTTAAGTAAAAAGAAAAACACAATTTCTCTATCTACTATTGAAGCAGAAACATTGTTGCAGCCAATAATTGTACTCAAGTGATGTGGATGAAAAAAATGCTGAGAGATATTAGGGTGACATATGAAGAGCCTATTGCTATATACTGTGTCACCTCAAGTGCAATAAATATCTCAGTGAATCCAATGCTACACTCTAAGACTAAACTTATATCAATCAAGTTTCATTTCTTGAGGGAGGAAGTGAATGAAAAAGAAGTCAGATTGGAGTATGTGCCTACCAAAGAATAGATTGTAGATATATTTACTAAGCCATTGTCGAAGGATACTTTTGAGTATCTTAGAAGTATGCTATGAGTAATCACCACTCCTAATAAGAACTAAAAGATGCATTTTCTTGCATCAATCCATGAACTTCATTGCTATATTTTTATCCAGATTGATGTTTCCATGGTTGTTACTCAGGGGGAGTAGTTAGATGTGCATATATGTGGTTCAAAGTGTGTATATAGAAAGGTCAATGTTACCTTTTCCATTGATGTCAAAGGGGGATAAGTGTAATGTAAAAAATCCTTTCAAGAGGAGAAGTATAGAAGAAGTCAATGTATTGGGTTGATGGTATTTTTCACAACATGTGTTGCCATCAATGCCAAAGGGGGAGATTGTTGGATGCTTTGGATGTGTTTTCGATATGTGGGGTTATTGATGTCAACACTATTAGCATTTGGTGTATCAGAGGTTGTATATTTCGAGGATATTGAGAAAAATGTAAAACAAGGTGTTCTAGGTTCCTAGTGGAACTGAGTAGATCATGAAGGTGTTTTTTTCTCTACATTGAAGATAAGTTGGTGTGGATCAAAGGGCTTATTCTTGAGTATATCTAGATCATCTACCAAAAATTTTAGAGGTCCACATAATGTTTTGAGTGTGTTGTGGCCTCATAGTATTTTTATGGTCTCTATCAATGTTCTTGAATGATGGTTGTGTGATTCTATTGATTTTAGTTGTTACAGATGCTTCTCTTTTGTTTCTTGGTGTTACTGTATGCTTCTACATCATGCTCTATCATTGTGGTATATCCACATTGTTCGATGTACTTGTTGTTGAATATTTTTCTCTGGATGTTCATCTTTTCATGTTCTTGGCCGGCATGATGGTGGTAGCGTGTTGTGGATCTTTGAGGAGGAATTAATTGAAGTGT